>JAZAYU010000015.1:6118729-6718729 GCA_038501625.1 Corbicula japonica
GGCCAAAACTATAGAGAATAGAAATAATTTATTGTTTTCAAAAATGTAAAATGACTTTAATTATATACTTAAAAATAAAAATGATTATTTAAAACACTGAAAGGTGATTTGTGTCACTTTAATCAAGTTGGTACTTTCCTTATTTTAGGTTGAAGATTTGTTTACATTCTGGGGGTGGTTACTTTCGATTTAAAATGCTGAGAGAATGAGTTGGTGAAGGCACTGATTGCTGGCCTTTTTTGATTTGCCCAAGAGTGCCACTTTGCAAATCTGTTGTAGTTTTGGAAATAGTCGTGTAAACTAAATCACAGGAGGACCACATCTTATAATGTAAGTCTATGGGAAACTATTTAGTGGTCTCTGACCTATAAGAGCAGTACAAATGGATGCAGTAAATAGTTTGTAGCCGTAGATGCGAATTGGCCCCGGTCAAATTTGAAGATAAGAGGTAAGTGGGCAAACTGTAAGCTTCATGGCACTTTAAAATATTTTTAGATGCTATATTTGCAGTTTCACATCTGTAGCTAGGATCCCCAAAAATTGTCTGACATGCTCTTTTTGACCTTGACACTTTCAGTGTGAGGCAGGTGCTTGGAAATGCGAAACTAATACATTTCTGGCTCTGCCTTCAGTTTAACTTGCAATTCTCAAGGGGCATACAAACAAGTGTGAGTAGTGAAAAATCGAGGTGGTTATGGTATATTTTGAGTATGATTTAATGAATCAGTAGGGATTTTACCATGTGTGAGGGGCAAGCATTTATTTTGGTCATTGGCAATAAGAAAGCTGTGAACTGATGAATGTTTGAAATTTTGCCTCGTCGGCCGACTAGTTTTCACGACCAGAATTTGAAAGTTAATGGTGCTTAAAAATCAACTGATGTGTTTTGAATATAATTTTGCTTTGTTTTCATAAACTGTAAGTCATTGTGATGTCAGTTATGTGCCCTTTCTGTTTCAGGTATGTGCTAGTAGGGAGCAAGTGGACTTGTCGTGTCGGCTGTGATTCTCTGGTTTGCGATATCTCAGAATAACCCTTTTCTGCCACCTTAAGGATTTCGCTGAAATTTGTAAGTGTTCATTATGTCATAATTTTGGTCTAGAATTCTGTGTTGGACTGCCATATTTGCAAAATGACATAATTTTAAGCTGTTAAATACTTGCTGACAAGCTGATGGTTAAAAATAAAGGGAGGTAATTACAGTTTTTGAGAAAAAAATGCTGCACCGAGCCATAAAAACCAGTCGCGAAATGTCAGAAATGTATATTTTCATAGAAAGTCCATCAAATACATCATGAACATGTCTCAAATGATTACGAAAGAGCATTTGGCATAATATTTGCTAGAAAATCAAGCTGATAAAAAATAATTAAGAACAATTAAGCTCGGCAAGCAAATTTCCACAGTCCGAGCTTTGCGAACCGAGACATAAATTCTGGTCGACTAATGAAAATCAAGTTCTAGAACTATGTAGGGCTTGCCATGAACACTGTTATTAGTTTAGCAGGTATTTTAGCCCAGATAGGCAGGATTTGGCCTTAAGCTGTAGTCTGTCATGTCACTTTAGCTGTTTATTCCTTTCTGCAGCCAGAGGTAAGAATTTCATCATTTGCAATTTTTCATGGCCATTTTATAATTCAATCATCATTCTGGTGACATAAGAGCAAGCATAAACATATAGTGTGATGTGTGTAATGGTTGAAAAGTGGCAGTTGATTGGCAGGAAGGTATGCAGGTGGTTCATATGAGCAACTGAAACATGATGACAGCATGGTAGGTGAGTGATTAAAGTGAATTATGGCCAGTTTTGCCTGTTTGACTGATAAAATTTGCTGTGCCTGACATATTTTTACAAAAATAAGTGCTTGTAACAGCATATTTTTCATTGTTCATCTTCTAGGAGCTTCTTTATGGTATATGATTGTCAGGTCTTCTGGTTCCAATGTCTGTTTTGTTGCATTTCTTAGAAGCACTGTATAAATGTACTTGACTGTAAATGGAGGCAAAATTGGTCAGTTTTGGAAAGTGAGTGGTGATAGTCATATGCTCTTAAAACCTGCCAGGATGATGATACTGGCTTGGTTTTGGTCTCATTTTGCTCAGAAAAGGTTCTAAAATTGAACAGAGATGAGTTAATGGCTTATATGAAAATCACTCTCAGCTCTTAAGGATGCAGTAAATAGTTTGTAGCCGTAGATGCGAATTGGCCCCGGTCAAATTTGAAGATAAGAGGTAAGTGGGCAAACTGTAAGCTTCATGGCACTTTAAAATATTTTTAGATGCTATATTTGCAGTTTCACATCTGTAGCTAGGATCCCCAAAAATTGTCTGACATGCTCTTTTTGACCTTGACACTTTCAGTGTGAGGCAGGTGCTTGGAAATGCGAAACTAATACATTTCTGGCTCTGCCTTCAGTTTAACTTGCAATTCTCAAGGGGCATACAAACAAGTGTGAGTAGTGAAAAATCGAGGTGGTTATGGTATATTTTGAGTATGATTTAATGAATCAGTAGGGATTTTACCATGTGTGAGGGGCAAGCATTTATTTTGGTCATTGGCAATAAGAAAGCTGTGAACTGATGAATGTTTGAAATTTTGCCTCGTCGGCCGACTAGTTTTCACGACCAGAATTTGAAAGTTAATGGTGCTTAAAAATCAACTGATGTGTTTTGAATATAATTTTGCTTTGTTTTCATAAACTGTAAGTCATTGTGATGTCAGTTATGTGCCCTTTCTGTTTCAGGTATGTGCTAGTAGGGAGCAAGTGGACTTGTCGTGTCGGCTGTGATTCTCTGGTTTGCGATATCTCAGAATAACCCTTTTCTGCCACCAATACGAACGTTGATTGTTATTGTTTACATCCGAATATTTACACGCATGCGCAGAACCTGGTTGGCAAAATATCGTATCCGGAACCGTTAGGTAAACCAAACAATGACTACTCTCGACAAGAATTCTCCTCATTCAGAGCGGAATAGTAGTTTAATTAAGGATAAAGCTATAAAGGACCAAAAATGTTGTATGTTTTATGAAAAAACGCTAAATAAAGTATTAAAATAAAACCTGTTTTTTAACTTATTATTTGGATCAAAGGTATTAGCTATAGAATATTTCAGATAAAGCGGGAAAAACAATTTGTAATATGCGAAACGTAATATAACAAAAATATTACAATACATTTAAGAAACATAAATCAATAGTGTAATATATAGGTCTTTGTTTATACTAAAACTGAGACCTTAAATTATAATCATCCAGTCATTATCCGGTCTTTAATTGGATAATTAGAAAAAACACATTGATTTTAATTGTCTTCAATCAGTATGTTAAATATCTTTTTGAAGTGTCTTTAAACTGCCAACAAACATAAGCTCGATATTTATCATTAAAATAAACAAGTTATAAGTTTAAAAATATTGTTGAACATGTTATGTTTTTAAAGTAGGGGTCGAAGTGTCCAACCAGGTAGGGGTCGAAGTGTCTTCAAATCCGGGGTCGAAATGACAAGGGGTCGCAGTCGACTCGTGTATCGAACGTTCGTCACTCGTGTATCGAATGTTCGTCACTCGTGTATCGAATGTTCGTCAGTCCGGTTGTTCCGAATGCGAGACAGAAACATAAATACAAACTGTCTGCAACAATTGTCGTACAGGAGACAATGACAAATCAAAGCGCAGAAAGCGTTGAAAGACTGTCGCACCGGTTGAAAGTGTAGACCCACAAATATGAGATATGAGTAAAAGTAATTGACCTTGAATTTCATCGTCACGTAGACGGGTGGCAAACGTGGATTCCTCTCTTGATAATTGAAAGTTCTTTAAAAATGACAAGATATTGTTGTCAGGATTATAATACTCACATGGGCATTCAAAATAATGTTTTTGTTGTTTAGTTTTGTGAAATTATATCAATAGAATTTTCGGGCATTTAAGGTCTAGCTTTTTTCTTTACTGTTCTTATTCTTCTTAACATATGATTATCTTGTGGTATAACTATTAAACTGAACAATTATTTTGTTTTTTTTAGAAAATGCGATTGAAACTACTTGTTATTGATACCGTGTACCGTCCCTCGGATTATAAGAGGGTACCTAGTATAGCCGTTGGATGTGTGTCGAAAGAGGTACCCCGTATGGTCTACTTTTTCATGAAAACAGCTAACCTGTAGAACTATGTTTTACTGTTTTTAAAGTATTATTGTAGTCAGAACAAAATAAATCCAATATGATTCATAATTGAATTCCTATAAAATCTGAAATGTTAATGTTTTAATATACTTACCTTTTCAACACAATGTGGTCCGTTGTTATTTTGTTCGATTAATCAGTTAAATCAAACGCACCCGTATAGCGTCTTAGTCATACAGATGCAACAATGAAATTCCACAGGAAAATTAACTTTTTAGAAGAAAAAACTGGACGAAATACGAGGTCCTGAAGTGTTGTGGTTAACAAAAATGTTGATTGTTATGAAGCGAACATATACAGTATAGTTGAAATTAATGAATCTAGTAATTTACAGCATAATAGTCTATCGCTATCGGCAAGGATGAAATCATAAATTATGTCAGCGTCTTAGAAGTAGAGGGAAAATGGGGCTTTTGGCCCACCCTGAGGCAATTTTAAACAATAGCACAGCACAAATTAGACAATAGCACAGCAAAAACTGGACAATAGAACAGCTCGCGGATGGACAATAGAGGAGATTAACACAGCAATTTTATATTTACATTTACCGCGGGTGAACAATACTTCAAATGGAATCATTTAAAATAATTTTATATTAAATAAAACTCATTTGAAAATGAATTATTATTATTATTATTATTATTATTATTATTATTATTATTATTATTATTATTATATTTTAGCTGATAAATGCGATTATTTTAGCAGATAAATGCGATAAAAGGATTCACATTTATTTACAACAAAAACGCATCGAAGTGAGCTTTGAAAATACTCATGTAAGTGAGCTTTATTCACTCTTCTATCCTTTTAATTTATTAAATGGACTCCCCTGTATATCGATTTTATCCAGTTCATCTATTGTGGTGTTTTGCAGAAATTTATTAACTGAATCCTGAACTGTGCGTAGACCCAGAGCAGACGGCGCGGATCTACAGATCATAGCATTTAAACGGGGTGCAACTCGACGTTTTAAACCAGAAAACGACTCGTTTTAAATATGATCATTTAAATGAAATAATTGAAAAACAAGCTTCAGTTCTCGAACGAATGCTGTAAGAAAGCATGGCATACCAAACTGAAAGCTCGGAAGTTGCCGAAAGCAAAAAGAGGTGTATGATGGAATTTGCCTCGCACATTTAATCTATTGTGCACAGGAGTGTTTATTAACTGATTCATGACCAGTATGTAGACCCAGAGCAGACGCAAACATCTTGATCAGCTCGGCTTTTTATTATTATTGTAGCAGATATAACAATAATAGCATTCAAATTTATTTTCAACAAAAACTCATCAAAGTGAGTAGTTAAACTCTCATTGAAGTGAGTTTCTTCACCGTTAAATTTATGAAATGGTTTCTTCTTAACGTTTTATTGCAGTATTAACGGACGCGTGTACACCACCTTTTAAAAATGTAACGATTTTATTCTAAATGTTACTTTCACAAAATAGTTTATGCGTTTTCTTCATCAAATAGTGCATTCTTAATAAATTATCTAGTTTCAAGTGAAATTATCAACTATTCTTTATAATCATTCCCAAACTATATTCATTTTTTCTTCACAAGTTTTAATTCACAACTCAGATGCAAAACTATTAAATTAGATTTATTTTGACTTTAAGAGTAGAAGATTCGTTTTCACTACGTTATTCTCATATTTAACATGTTTAGTATTCATCATAATCGACTGGCGCTTGAAGAATCAGTATGTTATTCAAATATTTAGGAAGCCGCAATATTGTGTCATTAATCCTCGCAGTGAAATGTGGTTGAGTGTAATCCTGTACATAAATAACAACTTTCGCAATTCATACGAATTCTTGAACATACAATGAAACAAATTTTATCATTCAAACCAGCTTATCTTTTCTGCGATTCCATTACAAAAGTTTCATTTTCAAGTAGCATTTATCCTCGGTGTCACAATCCCTGTCATGTAGGTATTAAGTGTTATTTAATGTATCTCAAGTACGTGTATGCGAGAGCTAAAAGTTTTTCCGCGTGGATTGACGCAATAATTAAGTAATTATTATTCTTGTCCAGTATAATCAAACCTAGTGAAGTGTTTGTTAAGTGGATTGACGCAATAATTAATCCAGTCCGGTATCTTTAATTTCAGTGAAGTAGGCGTTAAGTCAAATAAAGTGTAGCACAAGTATGAGTAAACAGGATAAGTTTTTATGTCACTCATTTCACTTCAACTATCGAAAAAGCGACGCCCTTTCAGCATTTTTAGCGAATGAAAACCTAGGATGAAGTGTCGTGACAACATTTTTGATTTGGGTTAAATGCTCTAATTTTATTACTTTAAGATCATTGCTACAGAAAACATCAGTGTGCTAACATTTCAACAATTATAATCAATAACGAACTTAAAAGTGAAAAACACGTCGTGTTTGCTAATTTGGAATTACTTTTATAGAGACTCGTGCGCGAATATATTGAAGGTATGTATAGTATTTTATTTCGAATATTTTTATATATTTATCATTTGCATGTAAATTCTTACAAAATTAATTCTTTATATCAATCGAAGATTGTTAAAATGTGCCTGCATAACATATGTCTGCAGATATTACAGTAATTTTTTATATCAATTGAAGATAAATATTGTTTAAATGTATGCGCTTGAAATTGCAGATATTACAGAGAATTAAGCTTTGATTTTCTCTTATTTTGTAGAAATGGACTGCAAAACATGTGGCAAGCAATTTGCTAATGCCTGGAGCCGGGACAGGCACTATTCGTCGGTTCATGGCGATGAAAAATTTACATGCGACATATGTGGCAAATATTTCACGCAGAAATCAAGTCTAAAAAGACACCAAAAGACTCGATGTCAAAAGCAGGAACCGCAGCTACAACAACAACAGCAACTACAACAACAACAGCAACTACAACAACAACATCAGCAACAACAACAATATCATCAGCAGCTGCAACAATATCGGCAGCAACAACAACGGCAACATGTAAGAACTTTACTATACTATACTTTACTTTACTATAAATAGTTTATTTTTTGAACATATTGATTAATCTTTACCAAACACAACTCAAAATCGATTTTCAAATTTTACGCTTCACTTTCATATCTTGAACATTAAATGTATGTAACCGCCTATATTTTTCTAATCGAGAAAATGGATTAACATAAGATTCCTTCGGAAACTTGTTTCCAGATTCTCCTACCATATTGTGACTATATATGTTTATGTACTTGTAACATGTCATATGGTAAATAAATATTGTTTAAACTAACAACAGCAATATGAACAACAACAACAACAACAGGACCAGCAACAACAACCACAACAACAACAACATCAGGACCAACAACAACAACCAGAACAGCAACAACCACAACATCAGGACCAACAACAACAACCAGAACAGCAACAACCACAACAACAACAACAACAACAACAACAACCAGAACACCACAGAACAACTGAGGAAATTGCAATTAACAACGGACTTCGAACTGTTACCATTTTTCCCAATGACATAGATAAGTATGATTTACTTATATTTTTTGCGAGCACTAAAAACGAAATTATTGAAATTATTAGGAATGATTTAAATATAAAAAGAGGTGTAAAATTCAATCTAAATGTTCAGGTCAAATTTTATAAAGAAAAAGACGGTAGAAGAATTTATTCTTCACCGCATTTTAGATCTAAAAATCAAATTGTTCTCCCTCATGATACGGAAATTGATTTGTCAGAAGCTCACCAGAAAATCTTTCAGTCTTTCGAAGCTTTCGTGCGTGAGGGGTCGGGGTGGATTCTGGATGAAATTTTGAAAATGGATGTTAATATTGCGCGCTACGTTCCTTTACAGGGACGTAGCTACATCCCGACTCCTCCCGCTTTGAATTCCAAACATTGTCTAATCAATGTACAAAACAAAGATAATAAGTGCTTTTTATGGGCAGTTTTATCGGCCTTAAAAAGATTTGATCAACACTCGTACAGAGTTTCCAAGTACACGCAATTTGAAGGGGAGTTGAATATGACCGGGATCTCGTATCCCGTTCAGATTCAACAAATATCAAAATTTGAAATGCAGAATGACATCTCCATCAATCTGTATGGATATGATGAAGGTGAGGTATTTCCATTACGCATTTCAAATGTTGATTATCCCACGAAAATTGACTTGTTGCTCTTGCGGGATGGAGACAAATCTCATTATGTTTGGATAAAGAACTTGAGCCGATTTCTCAGTCATTTAACCGACCATAATGGGGCCGCATATTACTGTCCATACTGTCTTCATCGTTTCAGTACACAGTCTCTGTTAAACGAACATGTTGTTTTATGTAAAAAACACGAAGCTCAAAAAATAGAAATGCCCGATGAAAAGAGCGACATCTTGTGTTTCAAACAATTTAAATATCAATTGAAACAACCATTTAGAATATATGCCGATTTCGAGTGTTTTCTCGAGCCAATTGAAAACTCTGATGCGAATACTTCTGCATCAACCCTCACGCACAGGCACGTGCCTTCCGGTTTTTGTTATATGGTGGTAAGTGAACAGGAAGATTACTGTAAACCCCCTGTGGTTTACAGTGGTCCGGATGTCATAAAGCATTTCATCGAGTGTCTCATGGTCGAAAGCGAGGAGATCGAAGAGATCCTGAGCACACCCGCTGAAATGATTTATGATGATCAAGCCCAACATGATTTCCGAGGTGCCACTTACTGCCATATATGCGAAAAGCCGTTGGGTGCTGACCGTGTGCGTGATCACTGTCATCTAACGGGGCGATTCCGCGGTGCCGCCCACTCCTACTGCAATCTGCAATATAAAATATCTAAAACGGTCCCAGTCATATTCCACAATGGAAAGAACTATGACTCCCACTTTATCATCCGAGAGTTAGGACAATTTGAAGAAAAGAACATCTCTTGCATTCCCAACAACATGGAGAAATACATCTCCTTCACGGTCAATAATCTCGTATTCTTAGATTCGGTTCAGTTTATGAACGCTTCTTTGGATACATTGGTCACAAATTTAGGCAACAGTGGAGGACTGTCACGGTTTAAGCACCTGGTCAAACACACCGAAGAGGGTAAGGCGAGCTTGCTTTTACGCAAGGGCGTCTTTTGTTACGAGTACATGACAGGCCCCGAGAAGATGCTCATGAAAAACTTGCCTCCTAGAGAAGCGTTTTATAGTTCTCTGACAGAGGAAACTGTGTCGGAAGAGGACTATCAATATGCTCAGGAGATATGGCGGGCTTTTGATGTGCAAACTCTCGGGGAATATCACGACCTCTACCTCAAGTGTGATACGCTCCTGTTGGCGGATGTTTTTGATGCCTTCAGAGAGATTTGCTTTACCAATTACGGCCTCGACTGTCTACATTTCATCACTTTACCTTCCATGTCGTGGCAAGCTTGTTTGAAAATGACTGGGGTTCAATTGGAACTTCTCACGGACCCCACCATGTATAACTTTTGCGAAGATATGATGAGAGGCGGAATAAGCTCCATCAATCTTCGTCACTGTCAAGCCAATAACAAGTACATGCCCGACTATGACCCCGAAAAAGAAGACAGTTTCATTGTCTACCTCGACGCTAACAATCTGTACGGGTACGCCATGTCCGAGCCCCTGCCCGTGGGCGATTTCCAATGGTTAACAGAGGAACAGGTCAAACACTTTGATTTAAGTCGAATAGCTAATTACACAGAGACAGGCTTTATCCTCGACGTCGACCTGGCCTATCCCCCTGAAATCCACGATGCCCACAACTCCTACCCCCTATGCCCCGAAAGATTGACAGTGAATGATTCCATGCTGTCCGACTATTCGAAGACTCTTTATCAATCGTTGTTTCCCGAAAAGTTTAAAGAGTCTGGGAAACCTTTTGTGTATAAATCCACGCCCAAACTCATCCCCAATTTAATGGACAAGACAAATTACATCCTTCACGGAAAAAATTTGCTTCTGTACCTTAAATTGGGGATGAAGCTGTTGCGCATAAACAGAGTTCTGACCTTTGCCCAGAAACCCTGGATCAAACAGTACATTGACTTTAACACCGAAATGAGAAAGAACGCTAAAAACGCTTTCGAAAAGGACTTTTTCAAATTGGCGAATAACGCCATTTTCGGCAAAACTTTGGAAAACGTGCGTAAGCACCAAAGAGTGGAGCTAATCTCCACTTCAAAAGAACGAAAAATGAATAAGCTCATAGCCTCCCCCGCCTTCAAATCATTCCAAATTTTCAACGAACATTTGGCGGCCATTCATATGTTGAAAACGAAAGTCAAACTGAATAGACCTGTGTATTGCGGGGTGTCTATTCTTGACATTTCGAAATGGCTCATGTATCATTTTCATTACGATGTTATGAAGCCAGTGTACGGTGACAAGGTAGAAGTCTGTTTTAGCGATACAGATAGTTTGTGTTATTTTATTAAGACAGACGATCTGTATGCGGATTTCGCCACAAAATTCCCAGACGTTTTCGACTTTTCGGATTACCCTCAAACACATCCTCTTTATAGCGTCAAAAACAAAAAGAAACTGGGGTATTTTAAGGACGAACACAACTCACACATTGTGCGTGAGTTTGTAGGGCTAAAACCAAAAATGTACAGTATTTTGGCCGAAGATGGGGAGAAGAAAACTGCAAAGGGGATAAAAAAGAGTGTCATTAAGAAATCTCTCACCCATCAACGCTATAAAGAGACTTTGTTTGGGGAAAGATCTTCAGTCGTACACATGACCCAGATCAGAAGTCATTCGCATCAGGTGTATACAATTCATTCATCAAAAACTGGACTTTCGCCTTTCGACGATAAGCGCTACATTTTCGATGACAAGGTGTCGACCTTTTCATACGGGCATTATAAACTTAAATAAGTCAAATTATTGTTTCTATTTTAACCAAAATATTTTGTGAAGATGTATTTTTACTCCGTGTTTACGGAATTATAACAAAACTGCAAAATTGCAATAAATTAAAATCCATTATTTATAGATTCTTTGGCGTAGTGCTAATAAAATATATTTCACCATTTAAATTATAAATGCATGCGTATTCTTTCTGATGAGCTTCTGACAAACGGTCCCCTTCAAAGTGCTCGCAAATGATATGTGCAAATCATACTTATTTATTTATTTATTTATTTATTTATTTATTTATTTATTCGACCGAAAGTGTTTTATATCTTGAAAACTTGTGCAGATCATGACAATGTGTATAATGTGTACAAATTTTATTTTGTGTTTTATCAAAGACACTATTATTATTATTATTAAATATCTATGAATAAACTATTATTGTACCATTTATTGTTGCACATGATTGTTAAACTTTGTAAATTTCTTATGTTTTCACCCATTGTTATTTCTCTGTATTGTTCAAGGTGATTATCTTGATCACGGGCGTGACAATTATTATCTAGAGGGGTTAATTGGCAAATCATGCGTTACATAGTGTGATAATGATATAGAAAAGTGCTGTTTATTTTAACTTTTAAAGAAGATACACTACTGTACACGATAATGTCGTTAGTGTTTAAATGCGCAATATATCTAAATAAAATGCCATGAACTTTTATATTGTCGTTTTTATATTATTATAAGAAAATACGCGAAGACACTCAAACAGTTTGATATTTATTTACAACTAGCATAATGTACAAATTTACAACGGGTTTCATAAAAACATTGAAAAACAAATAACCAATGATTAAATTACACAAGAAAATGTCAGTATTGTTTCCAAATTTACAACGGGTTTCATAAATACATTGAAAAACAAATAAACAATAATTAAATTACACAAGAAAATGTCAGTATTGTTTCCACTTTAATTTTTTCTTAGGTCTAGTACTGGGAATTATAGTTTTTCTTTGAATCGGCATCCATTTTGAAATATGTGTTTCAACTTCCGGTTGCTCATCGGGCAGTGTCTGTGGTTCAGTCTGTATGCCAATACTTGAAACGGTTACGGGTTCTTTGAAATCATGACTGGGTTGCCGCGATAGAATTTCAAACTTATCCTTGGGCACCAACACTAGTTCGTCTGTACTCATGATAGAGACTTTAAAGCCGCCTTCAAGATATGAGGAAGCACTTCCGATATTTGTTGTAGTTGACGAAGTTTCTGTCCCCTTTTAACTTTCTTTTCCGCAATTTGTCTGATGGATTTTTTGTAGCGAACCAATAATTTCATTTGCTCTGTCGGCACTTTAAATGTTCCATCTAGAAAGTTGAAGATAATTGCGCAAATACTCCGCAGTTGCGAATCATCTAACGTTTTCAATACAGCTTTTCTCTGCAACTTGTTTGAAACAATAATGAACTTTAATAGAGTCGTATGCGTCTTTATTTCCTTGATTCCCGCCATCATTTCGCGTCGTCTATTATTTATACACGATCGTATCTTCACCAATGAAAATCTTTGTTCTCAATTGATATTTTTTGTCCGTATGTGGGTTTAAATCCACGAGCAGGTAGCCATAGGATAAACTCGTCGCTTTGTGAAATGCCGACATGATAGATGATGCATTTCCTTGAATCTGATGAGCAAATGTTTTCACCTGTGACACCGATCTTTTATTTGCCATTAACACAACATAATGAGCGTTTAATGAAATGTCCCTGGCAACTTTACCGCGCGGAAACAAGTTTTGAAGCAATATAATCGCAGTCATGTTATAGTGATGCACCAGCACAGTTACTAGATATTGCATGTCTTCGGAATTCATGACTGACATTTGCATGTCATCCAGCACAATAACAGAATGTTCGTTGTTACTTCTAGCCAATGTTTCCAAATTTTCCTTGCTCGGCATCCCTTTGTGCATGGTCAAATTGTCGATGCTTTGTTCCAAATTTGTATAGATAGGTTGCCATTCTTGGTAACAGTATAATATCTGTTTTGTTGTCTGGTCAAACATACCCGGTGCTTCGCTAAGAAGTCGATGAATAAATGTGCTCTTGCCCGACTGACTTGGTCCACAGACAACAATCGTTGTCGGCGTTTTAAAAGGCAACAATGCCTTCGAAGTCCACCACCGTTGCTCCATATTAAGCGCAATTGCTTTGAATAATGTCTCTCGCTTCGTTGATTTCAAAACACGAGTCGTATTCGCAGAACGCAATGACCGTGACCGACTCTGTTAAAGGTTGTCCGAAATAAGCTTGAAGTTGAACATGTCCTGCCTTTTCCAGAGATCTGAATGGTGCACTGGCATATGGTTGCAAGCTAAATGCATACAGAGCATATCCTTTTTGAATGTCACCGATCGCGAATGGTATGGCGTCGTCTTTCTGCCATTTCCCGCTGACATCATACAGGGTGGAGAGAGATAGCACGCCGTCTCCAGTTTGCAATTTAAGCGGCTGTCCGTGCACGTTCTCACCGTTAAGCGTTACGCCAATTTGATTCAGATTGTAATACTTAAAATTAAACGGATTCCTGTTTAATGTTCCAACACACGCAGCGGCATTCACGAAACCAATTATCATGCGTCTAGGGCACTTGCCTAGAAACATGTCTTCCCAAACAAATGATATCTGACCGGCTGGTATCGATGTAGATTTCACTTCGGATCTGATCAAAGGATATTTCGCCGTAACCTTTTGAAGCGCTTTTGAATGACCGAGTAGCACAGCCATGTTGATCTTAACTTTGCATGCTTTGAAAATAACGTCTTCCAGTATGATTTGGAATTGTTTAGAAGAGTCGGTGTGCAATAAACAAAATGGAACTCGGTTTCTGTAAAGTTTTATGTTGACATCCACTCCGTTTAATATAAATCTGTTATTATTTGCAAACACATCTTCGTGCAGAAACCCTTCTAGTTCCACCGACTTGCTTTCGGCAAACTGACGCGATCTTTGATAAAATCCGTAGTTCCCGCCATTAAAGTCCATAGATTCTAAAAATCCAGCCGTGTCTTTGTAAAAGCAGTGCGACTGAAGCTGGTAGTTCTGTGCGTCAGCCCCGTACTTCATGAATACGTTAAACAATGCCTTGTATGGGTATTTGTTGTCTGAAGATGTTATTAATTTTCCACCTAGGGACACATCAATTTGACTCCACAGGGTGTGCAGTAAGTTGTTTGACACCCCTACATCTGCATCGTGTTCTAAAGGAGTTCCGTCGGCGTTCACAATTTTTAGCTTTACATAAAGTTTACTACGTCGCAGGTCTAAGTAATCCGTTCCATTGCCCGAGATGTTGAATTCAATGGCAGCATCTTGACTCGTCAGTTGGCTTATAGGTCTGTTTTCAACGCAATATACTCTTTCAACTCCTGTTTGAACTGGTGGCAAAGTAAACAATGACAGTTCTTCTAGCTGTCCCTCGGTAAATGTTTCGTCGCTGCTATAAGACATTATTACTGTTTGCTGAATACGTCGATGTTGTCGCTCTGACGTTTCTTAACACTTTGTTTCTTCGTGTGAGTTTTCTTTCTTTTATTTCCTTTTTGTATCGCATCACGTTTAACTTCCGATTTGACTTGTTCTAGCGCCATTTGTGCCGGAGAGACCATTTTTATCTTCACGTCGTCATCTTGAACCACGTGACTGCTTCTTCGGTTTTCTATCGGTATGAGATATTCCCCGCCCCGGGCATGTGTGTTGTACGAGATTGGTCGGCTATCCAATTTTCCACTGACCATGTCGTCGTAAAATTTTTCCCACTTTTTCACGTCGGGTGCATAAAGCATTTTCCTACTCATTGTTCTTGAAATAAAACTGACAAAGTCGCAGGACCCTTTAAAAATGTAGCCGGTCGATTGTCTTTATCTCTTATATCAAACTGTATAGTGTTCACGTTTCTGATAACTATCGGAATGTAACACAGTGTATAAAACTGAACTGGTTTGTCTGAGAAAGAAGGAATCCAGCGCAAAAGCGAGGTTGTATTTCCTCCAACAACAGTTCCCGCACAGATACTAGAATAAATGTATAATTGTTCATCTTTTAAATCGTTATCGCAACAGAACTCCAGCAGCGCCATTTTCCATCGACCACTTTGATTTAAAGGAGACGCGATCTGAACTTTAAACGAATATGATTGGTTATCTAAAAATATGTCTGTGTTATCCGTGCTTTTGAACACACAGTACCGACTCATGTTTGCTCATCTGCTGGTTTTATGTCATCCGCATTAATCCATTCGTTAAATTTGGCCGGCCAGCCGATAAAGGATACGAGCCACTGCGTTTTTCCCTTGTGTCGCCTTTTTCTGATGAGCTGATCAATTTCCCATAGGCTGTTTTGATCTTTTTCGACTCTCTGAAGTTCGCTGCTGTAAAAAGATCCTTCTATCGGCTCATTGTGAAAATCAACCAGGTAGTACACCGGTATGTTTTGCTTATAGCGTCTCGATGCTACTTTAAAAATTTCAGATGTCCATTTTTGTTGGTAATCTTTCCTGAAGACGGTCTTCAAATGCGAAATTCGCACAAGAGCACCCAATTTAAATCTGAATTGAGGTCGATTTTGTTTCGATTGGACAATCTTAGGTTTCTGCTGTCCCATTTTCACGGTGTCGACGTACAGTTGTTCCCATAATCGAGACTCATTTGTTGCATCAACATCGGCAGGCGCCATGTTTCCCAGCGATGAATGAGGAGAGTGATTGTAATTGGATACTAAATCTTGTAGTACATCGATGTATCGGTATGTCTTTTTGCTTCGGAAATATATAAACATCATATTTCGCAAAGTTCTTATAAATCGCTCGGCATAGTTTGCCTTTGTGGAATTTTTTGTGCTGAAATAGTAGACATTGTTTGATTTCAAAAACTTTTTCACGTATTGATTGCGAAATTCTGAGCCAGGATCGGATCGTATAGTCCTCGGACGAACTCCGTTTGCAAAAATAGTTTTTAAAGCACCCATTACACTGACTGCCTTTTTATCTAACAGCGGCTGCACATAGGCATATCTTGAAAATACATCAATGACCACTAAAAGATGAATAACATTGTCATTGTTCTTTTCTAAATTTTCTACCGATGCTAGATCAACATCCCACATATCATTCAATCCACCCACTATCACTCTGTTTCTTTTGAATTTATGTTTTGCCGGTCGTTGTAAGCTGTAAGCGTCTTGTTTCTGTAACCATCTTTTTATTTTGTGCAATCCAATTTTGTATTTTCCTTCTTGCCGTACAATATGATACAATTTTTCGGGTCCACTAAATGACCCTGTTCTCTTGGGATCATAAAACAGTTTACTTAAGTAGGTCTCCATGTTCCGAGCGCGTGTTTGTTGCTGTTCCAAGGAAGGCTACCGCTAAATGACACGGATCCAATATTAGTCCGTTTATTTAAAGTCCCATTGTCCTGTGGATGAGGAAATTGGCTCCTACCAACCATTCTTAAATATAAACACTGTGGTGACCACTTCATGTGCTCGGACCATGCATTGTCCGTGCTAAGCCACTGGCATAAGCGAACATTACAACAAAAACATTTCACAATATCTCCCACCCCACTATAATACATTCCAGCCTCTGCCAGCTCAGATTTTGACGGCGTGATTTGATTCGGCCAACACTTGAATGTCTCCAAACGATCTTCATACATGCAGTATTGCGGTGAACTAAAGCACGTTTTAAACATTTCATTTGCCATGTTGTGTTTTTAACACCGAACAACAGAGAAAAATGGACTCCTTCAGTTCGCAGAGCTCTTGGAGAAAGTCTTCTGATAATGAAAGGTTTCGTCTACCTTTACTTAAACATATCGATAATTTATCCCGACGTCTTACTACCAACACAGAATAACCATCCTTTAAAGTCATTACCACTTTACATTTTCCCTTGAATTTAACTTCACCTACTTGATTAGAAGGTCGTGGAAGCGTCTTGTCCATATCTAGCATTGCTTGAGCCATTGCAGTATGTCTACTCACAGTTTGAATACAGCGGCGAATGAACAGCAATGTTTTTGCGCGCAAAAAGTGGCAAAAAATCTGGTGACGTTCTGGGCACAGATTGTTGCGATCTATATCGTGATCTTAACTTCAGTCATCAATCTAAGTCTAAACAGTCCGCATCAAGAGTTGTGGTTGATACTTTTGAGTAGCTGTTTAGGATATGTTCTTCCAAATCCTGGTGTAAAATACAAAAATATGGCGAGACTGACGAGCAATGACGACCTAGAAAGACGATTGGTGTAGTCCAATCAAATTTCGGAATAAAATGAGTTACCATGACAACATAAACAAAACAAGGGATTAAACGAACTTCTGTTTATATTGCTTACAAAGAGATTGCATCATGAATGTGTTATTTTGTTTTCAAACAAAGCAAACGCTCACCAGTCGCGACGACATGTCTGGACTTGCCCTATATAACTTTTGTCCAAATAAATACGTTTCAGTACAAAGTTTCTTTTTAATCCTTCAACATAGTCGAATTAAACATAATGGCGACCGAACACATTCAAAAGACGACGTCAAATGCCGGCGAGAGAAAAAGTGCAGAAAAGAAACACTTTAACCCGCGACTTATGCTGCGGATTGGAAAGGAACTTTACGTATATGATAGCGAATGGGATGGTGAAAAATACATTCATATAAGAGAGCTACATTTTGAAGATGGAAAGCCTTATCCAACCAAGAAAGGTGTCGCGTTCCCTTTGACAAGATTTGCGGAGTTTGAGGAGCAGTTTTCGTCGATTGCTGAGGTCATTGATAAATATGATCATAAACAAGCTTCACTATGTGTTCACTTGGGAGGAAATTGGTATGTGTCGATACATCAGGGTTATCCTGTCGTCAACATCCGAAAATATTGGTTACCAGAAGATGCAACGTGTGTGGTTCCAACGAAGAAAGGACTTGTGTTGACATTTCAACAATTTAATCAACTTCAAACAAATGTGACAATCATACGAAATATTGTGCCGGAACTGTCTTTAAATATTCAGTGCTATAAACGCAGAGACCATGTTGCACATTTGTGCTCAGAATGCAATCCTAATGCAAATTTGTACTCATGATTGCCTTTTTGTTTCTCTGTTAAATATGTTTTCAATAAAGAAAATAAAATAATTAATGTTGTTATTTTTGTAATGAGGGTAATAATTAAAAACAACGAGTGTTTGATTTCAAGATTTAATGTATAAAATATTGCACGGATTAATAAAGAACTTGATTATTACAAACATTTTAATGCATACAAATGAGACAAGTTAATAATATTTCAACAAAATCTGTGTTCCAGTTTTATCAAACGATGTGCCGTCCAAATTATGTTATGTTTCCAAGAGTCAGTTTTCATCACAGTTTCACGCCAGTCCTTGTTCAAAAATGTCTGCATAAGTTTATTCACAGTGTCTTTGTACACAGATTGAATCGACGCTTTCCACTGTGTCAGCAGCTCTTCCTCATCTAAGGATTCTAAGGCTTCGTGACCGTAATAATCGAGTCGTTCTTCTGCGCTCAGCATAATGCAAGAATGTTCTCGCTGAGATGGGTGGTCTATTTCGCAACCATAGCAGCGACGCGTTGCGATACTATTTGCATTCTCTATCACAGCCTGTGCGTAACTAAAGTGCAAGGCAAATTCCATCATACACCTCTTTTTGCTTTCGGCAACTTCCGAGCTTTCAGTTTGGTATGCCATGCTTTCTTACAGCATTCGTTCGAGAACTGAAGCTTGTTTTTCAATTATTTCATTTAAATGATCATATTTAAAACGAGTCGTTTTCTGGTTTAAAACGTCGAGTTGCACCCCGTTTAAATGCTATGATCTGTAGATCCGCGCCGTCCGCTCTGGGTCTACGCACAGTTCAGGATTCAGTTAATAAATTTCTGCAAAACACCACAATAGATGAACTGGATAAAATCGATATACAGGGGAGTCCATTTAATAAATTAAAAGGATAGAAGAGTGAATAAAGCTCACTTACATGAGTATTTTCAAAGCTCACTTCGATGCGTTTTTGTTGTAAATAAATGTGAATCCTTTTATCGCATTTATCTGCTAAAATAATCGCATTTATCAGCTAAAATAATAATAATAATAATAATAATAATAATAATAATAATAATAATAATAATAATAATAATAATAATAATAATAATTCATTTTCAAATGAGTTTCATTTAATTTAAAATTATTTTAAATGATTACATTATACCTGTTTAATCCCCCTATTGTCAATCTAGTAGTAGAGGCATTGTTATATACGGTAGAGGCCATTGTTATAAACGGTAGAGTTCTTTGTTATATTTGGTAGAGGCTATTGTTAAAAATAGCCTCAGGGGGTGGCCCAAAACTCTCATTTTATACCTACTCTTAGACCATTTGGTTCAGACGCCGTCAAGAAGAATTTAAATGGCTCTGGTGCTGATTTCGAGTTACAACTGACGGGGCAAAAAGGCCTTTCATATATATAGAATTAAATTATAAAGAGCGTGTATTTCCAAGATACGTTCATATGATGATTGAAGTGATTTATACAACAAGTAACAACTGTATAGTGAAGTTCCTTTCAGCGGTGTTATAATGTTATAGCAGCCTATTTGCTAATAGTAGGTTTGGTATCCCAGTTCGTATCTTTCTAACACTATTCAGGTTTTTATATCAGATGGTTTAATAAATATCCTGTTTTTGAGAATCTGCGCTGAAGATTATAAAACAGATTTGAAACCAGTCTCAAATCTCAAGCATCTAATTGGCTGACATAGCGACCAGTCGCCATTTCAGCCAATCAGATCCTTGAGATTTGATAGCGGTTTCCATGCTCGGTTTTATAA
This sequence comes from Corbicula japonica, assembly GCA_038501625.1. Taxonomy (NCBI): domain Eukaryota; kingdom Metazoa; phylum Mollusca; class Bivalvia; order Venerida; family Cyrenidae; genus Corbicula; species Corbicula japonica. Next base: position 6,138,680 of record JAZAYU010000015.1, read on the forward strand.
TCTTGGGGCCTGATATAGGTTATAGACAAACGTCAATGTTGAATGTGTACCCCAAATCTTCGGAGATTTCACGTTACCATTGAAATTCTTACAATAAATGGATTTTAATAAAAAAAAGGTTTTGTTTGCATATTTTGAAGAAGAGCTCTGCCATGCGACAAAACCAGGGCCGGATATAATAAAAATAAAACTAAAGATCAGTCTTAAATCTAAAGCATCTGAATGACTGATGCTTGAGATTTGAGACTGGGCTCCAAACTCAGTTTTATTATATTGGACCCAGGTTTTCAACGACCGAGTATAGAGTCAAAAGTTGCATCTTGATACAAGCTACCCACACATCAAGTTTGGTGTCAAAAGTACAAAGCTAACTCAAGTGATTACGCTGGGCCTGAATTTCTATTTTTAGCAAAAGTGTCATTCATAGGGATGGGTATCACGGCTTAAAGCGTACCGCAATATATCGCGATACGGGCCTGCCATATCACGATACGTACCGCGGTATAATTATGTAGGTTTTAATGACTAGATTTCAATAGCCCAAACATAACATGACCCAAAGATTGCTGAACTTTCCGCTTAGGTTCAAATGAAACAGCGTTTTCCAAAGAGGGTCAACATTCAACCTTTTTATTTGCAGACGACTACAATGGATTTTTCTTCGCAAATGAGTTGTTTAATGCGTAGTTCCGCCCGACCACTTGACCGTAATTTTACAAGTAAAACAACCAGCTATATTTTCCTATATTCTAAAAAAGTCTGAGAGGATTTGGACTTTATAAGAGCAAAATAATTCCAAACCGGAGCTTTCCCTTTTGGATCTTTACGATTCGCCCGACGTGTCTCCCAGTTGTGATGCAATGGTAAATTTGGAAAAAAATTATTACCGGTATTGCCGTACTATTCCGAGATCTGGTACATTTGCTGTTATAATTATCGACATTTAAACGTATGTAAAGCAAGACAGAGCAATTTACGTATATAAAGTAACGTTCAACAATTTTAATAATTTGGCTACAATTAATGGGCTTTTACGAATTTTCCCGAGCATACCGGTATAAGGAGACCATACCGCGTATCGCCAAGGACTCAAATCGCAATATACCGGTATTACCGCCCACCAGTAGTCATTCACCTTAATCACATCTGGGTAGCGGTCCTGAGTAGTCTTCAAAAACCCTAACCACACACAAAGTTTGGCGTAGGCCAAAGCAAATTCAAGTTATTGAGTGGACATCCGCCCGCCCGCCGAATCAAGAAAAAAAAATCTTTTCGTTGAACACCTGGTTCAACGGCCTATAATAGTTTAATAAAAGAGAGGAAGAGAGAACTTGAGTTTAAAAAGTATTATTTGTAACGATAACATGGCACAATTAGCAAAAACACAACTTTAGCGTTGCCGGCTGCATATAGGAACGGCCAGTGGTAAAGATAACATTTATATATATACAATATGCCACGTACAAATTGGTCATACAAAGAAGAAGAAATGAATTCTACAGGGTAGCTGTTTTCATGAAAAAGTAGACCATGTACCCTCTTATAATCAGAGGGGCGGTACAGGGTATCAACAACAATTTGTTTGAATCGCATTTTCTTAAAAACAAAATAATTGTTCAGTTTAATATTTATACCAGAAGATAGGCAATTAGAGGCGCTTCTAATGGATGCCACAAATTACGAGAACAACAAAGTTGTCATAGAATAAAAAGCCGAAATCAGTCGTCGCTCTCGCTTCAATTTTGAAATAGCCAATTAGGTCATTTATTTTTATCAATTACAGGGTCAAACGGACACACCGGCAATAAAGCAAGCAATCATTTAATCAATCAACAATCCTTTTCATTATGTGATCCAAGTATACAAGTCTATACCTTACAATATGTATACAAATTGAAAACAAAATAACACATACCTTTTCGTTGCTTAACTTTTCGCCATCTTGCGGACTGCCACATGGTACCCACAAGTTGGTACAGGGCAGCTGTTACATGACAGTGATGTTCTCGACTTCTAGCCTAAGACTATCGCACATGCGCACGACAGTCTTAAAACGAATTTGGATTTTTCAACCGTTCTGTCAGCCAACGCCTTACGCCCGTCAAGATTGTAAGTACTAATACAAGTATAGAAAGCTGAATTCCGGACAATTAGTAATGTATCTGATTGCAAAGATCTACAAATTTTCTTCACATCAAGGAAATAATTAAGAAAATCGGAGCAAACACACTTAACAACGGCTATCTGAAGTTGCTAAATTAATGCTTTTGGAGACAGCCATTTTGAAATGTGACCAATAAAATCATTTATTCATGTGCACAAATGTAAATACATGTCCTTAATTGAGAAAATCAAAATATAACAATATGTTTTCACGTAAAAACTATTATAAATTAATTATTTTTGTGATTTTAAGGATTTCCTGTGTATTTTCATTAGAAACTAATTCCACGATTATTAATGACAACTCGATTTGTGAACAAACAATGATGGTGTCACTGGTCATGATTCAAAATGGCTTAATGCTTATCACTAGTCTGTGAAAACATAAACACATCAACACACATTGTTCGATATTTAATAGAAAATGAAAGACAATCTTTAGAATATAGGATTCTAAAAAATGTCTTTCTTTTTCTTTTTTTTATTTCTTTAATTGCAGTTAAAGGTAGTCATGGTCAAAACTAAGGGGTCCAGGATGAATTAAGCACTTGTATGAATGTGTGATTATGTGTATTATTACATGTATTTAATTTAATTGTTTCATGTTATATTGATTTAACCAGAATTAACCGGATTATGTTTGTAGTTTGAATAATTATGTATATTTTATAATGAGATTTTCACTAGTTGTTGCTTATTCATATTGCAATAAAAAATCAAAACGATTTTAATAACGTATATTTTCTTTAACGATCAATGCGTTGCTAAAGTAACCCATCAACGCTTATGCGGGGACGGTGTCACAACTTTCGTCTATAGCACTGATTTGGTTTTAAAATTGTGAGTTTTCAACACGTTAATTTGGCGCTAATTGAACTATGACGTCGATGACATCATTCAGCATCTTTTGTAAAAAATTTGACGTCATTGAAGCAACGGCTGGAAAACAACTTCATTTCTACGTAACTATAGGAAAAACCATGCCGTAATTTTGAAGTTTGCGACGGTATACACAGATTTTAATGGTCGCAAATATTTTTAACGGCGAAGGCGCAGCCTGAGCCGTTAAAATGATTTAAGACCATTAAAATCTGTGTATACCGTCGCAAACTTCAAAATTACGGCATGGTTATTCCTATTCTAACGCTCTTCCATACTACGCTCAATCGGGCCTCATTCCATAGGTTAAACGGGTACCATGTTCTATTTATCCGTATAGTAAACAACGGTACGGTATTACCCAAGGGAACCCGATTATCCATACGTCGGTGAGATTACCGATAGCAAACAAGTTAAATAAATCACAAATAGAGGTCAAAACTTCAACATTTTTTATTACATCGACGTTTCGGCCATAATGCCTTCTTCAGGATTGTTTGTCATAACAGGAAATGACGTCAACGTCAAACGACAGTAAACAAGGAATTTTAAGGTCGCAAATTTTCGCCATCTGACCAATCAGATTGCTCGAAATTTATTAAGTGCGTAAGAATTCGTATTTTCTACAATGTCGTCATTTTATGCAACAGAAACGCGCGCCGTAATAAAGTTTTGTTGTGAACTTGGATATTCGCCTACTAAGACCTCATTCTATAAATAGCGGCCACGTCTTCAAGCTAACATAGAGCTCTATCATAAGAACGCATAAGTTGCATAACAATCCTTATCAGGATTTTTGTCTTCATACGCGGAGTAACCAGTCCGCAATGTAGTTACGTCAATTAACCGTAGACAAATGAATAAATATGGTATTTTTGCCGATTTAGTTTAGAAACGTATCTAGAAACGTATCAGATAACCCGTAATATTGAGTTGTATATCCCTTATTTTTAATCTATTGTGACTTTTGAACACTGTCTTATATCTGTATGTAAAAGCGGATCTAGAGGCATTCTATAAATAGCGGTCACGTCATCAAGCTAACTAGTCCCAATCCCAGTGTACTTTGAGCGAAAGTACACAGGTCAATGTGATGATCACGTGACCAGTGTGTACACAATGACTAAGACCTACGAAATGATCCAGGAGACATAGAGGGCAAAGGTGTTTCACGTACACAAGTATTTGAATGGCACAGGCGGTTCCGGGAGGGTCGTGTTTCTCTAGAAGACGATGGAGGTAGGGGCCGAAAATCCTCTATTGACTCAACGTTTGTAAGCTCCGTAAAAGACAGGGATAGGCGCGTCACCATTCGGGATATCTGTACCGTAATTGGATTTTGTTTTGGGACTGTTCAGCGCATTTTAACAGACCATCTGAACATGAAGAAGGTTAGTGCGCGATGGGTACGCGACAGATACAAATAAAGAGAACCATGTAATGGCGTCAAGGAAATTTATCAAGCGTTATCGACGGGATGGAGTGACCTTTCTTGACCACATTGTTACAGCAGATGAGACGTGGTTGTACTTGTTCGATCCGGAGACGATGGAGCAAACAAGACAGTGGAAGACGCCCGGATCGCCGACCCCAAAGAAGGCACGAGTAACAAAGACGTGTGGCAAGCAGATGTACATCTTCTTCGCCGATCGACATGGGCTGATTCTCATTCACGCTGTTCCGATATGTATCCGAATGTGAATGCCGCCTACTACGGAAAGGTACCTGCATTTTATTATAAAATGATTTATCAAATTTTAATTTTATTTATTTTTACTTACATACAATAAATACGTTAGATATTTTTAAGTTTCCGTAATGCGCAATTAATGTATAACCTGATAAGTGCAATTGTTTGCTTTTAAGTCACTGGTATGCACTTACCGGTTTCCGTTGCAGGTTTTAAGGAAAGACTTGGTGCGTGCGTATCAGAAGAAGAGGCCAGGAATGGACGTGGGTGACATAATACTCCATCACGACAACGCACCGTCCCATATAGCAGACACAACCAGGCTCGACATCGGACTTCTAGGATTCGACCTTGTTGACCATCCCCCGTATTCGCCGGACCTCGCGCCTTTGGATTTTCGTGTGTTTCCTGTCTTAAAGTCGGCATTGAAGGGCACGGGGTTTGAGACATTTGAACATTTATCTAATGCAACTCAGCGTGTAGTATCACAGCTGGACGAAGAGTGGTATATTGACATGTTTCAGCAGTGGTTAGCCCGTCCTGAAAAATGTATAACGTGCGGCGGATATTATTTGGAAAAGTGACCTGGAGTTGAAGTGCGACGTCATTTATGACGTCGTGCGTCCCCGGTCGCCAGTTACAGACATTATGTTTTGAAGTGTAACTCGATTGTTCTATGTACAAAAGTCGTGAAACTTTCAGATATTGTAGATTAAATATTCATGTTATTACCATCTTTATTTTATGCAGATAACAGTACCGTTTCAAAACGGTGATAGTAGTCTGGTTAATTCTGGATCACCCCTCGTAATATTATTTCCTGTGATTAACGAAATAACAGGTGTTATTTGGGGGGATTATGTTCTTTAAATATATGATTTAAAAATGACACTTATTTGTTTCTTTTAATGTTAATCGTTAATCTTATAGAAAACATAAACACATCAACACACATTGTTCAGGTCACAATAGTCTTCATATCATATCCAATTGCGATGGAACATCACCAGCCTGTGCACCAGTGTTGCAGGAGATTCTCCTGGTGCTTTCCCTCTCTGTTGTCCACGTTGACGGTGTTGCAGGAGATTCCCCTGGTGCTTTCCCTCTCTGTTGTCCACGTTGACGGTGTTGCAGGAGATTCCCCTGGTGCTTTCCCTCTCTGTTGTCCACGTTGACGGTGTTGCAGGAGATTCCCCTGGTGCTTTCCCTCTCTGTTGTCCACGTTGACGGTGTTGCAGGAGATTCCCCTGGTGCTTTCCCTCTCTGTTGTCCATGTTGACGGTGTTGCAGGAGATTCTCCTGGTGCTTTCCCTCTCTGTTGTCCACGTTGACGGTGTTGCAGGAGATTCTCCTGGTGCTTTCCCTCTCTGTTGTCCACGTTGACGGTGTTGCAGGCGATTCTCCTGGTGCTTTCCCTCTCTGTTGTCCACGTTGACGGTGTTGCAGGAGATTCCCCTGGTGCTTTCCCTCTCTGTTGTCCACGTTGACGGTGTTGCAAGAGATTCCCCTGGTGCTTTCCCTCTCTGTTGTCCACTTTGACGGTGTTGCAGGAGATTTCCCTGGTGCTTTCCCTCTGCTGTCCATGTTGACGGTGTTGCAGGAGATTCCCCTGGTGCTTTCCCTCTCTGTTGTCCATGTTGACGGTGTTGCAGGAGATTCCCTTGATGCTTTCCATCTGTTGTCCACGTTAACAGTGTTGCAGGATATTCCCCTGGTGATTTCCCTTTCTGTTGTTCATGTCGACATTGCCCTCCAGATTGCGCTGTGTTCTCCATTATTCAGAAATTACTTGATGATTATCGTCCTTACGACCCAGGCGAATGTTCTGCTGACTTGTATACCTCATACGCATGAGATTGTGCAAACATGAGCACGTAAGACGATAAACCTTACGGTAGCGAGAGCATGGTTCATAGTGGTGAGGAGAACCTGAAAACTATTGGCAAGGATGCCAAATGCGTTCCCTTACCTTACGATGTACCATTGACAGCCTGTAGTTGAAAATCTTCTCGTCGTCTACCATACCACGGTGCGAATACAGCTTGATGATGTTAACTGCAAGGCGAACCCGTCGTCACCGTCGCATCCTCGTTGTCAGGGTGTTGGGCAGGGGTTCAGCTTGTGGGAAGCCAATGGAGCCATCATCGATACATTCTTTCAGCTCAGACCAGTTGTAGATTTGTACATCTACGTAAACATACAGTTACAACAATAATAACCTAATTCAATCTCCACTATAAATTATGTGAAAGAACACTTACGACAAACATCTGCTAAGACGAAATTGTAATCTGCGTACACTTGTGCATAATCACCACAAAATAGAATCTCTTGTAGTTGTAGTAGGTTGATCTCTAGGGGTTTGGGCATCTGCAGGCAAAATGTTTGCCGCCAAAGGCAGCACAACAATGAGGGAAGTTCCACCTTGTCATGAACTGGTTGGCATTTTCACGCTAGGCTTCAGGAGAGCTTGTCATCATCTCATTCACTGAGATACTCGCTACGGTCGGCTTAGTGAAAATTTAATAGTTTGGGAGTTATATGACATATCCTTGAAAAATGCGGGTTTCAAAAATGCCGCCTGTCTTTGCGTTCACTTTGAAAATTGAAGAAAACTTCTACCCACGCAGACACATTGAAAGTTTGCTCACTTGTGGTATACATCACAAAAATACGGTGAAGAAATAGTGGGAGCTTATGACATATGAGAAGATGTTTTAAACAAAGTCTAGTCTAGTATAGTATAGTCTAGTCTAGTGTAATCAAGTTTGGTCTAGTATAGTATCAATTATAGTATAGTATACTATAGTCTAGTCTAGTCTGGTCTACTATAGTATCAATTATAGTACAGTACAGTACAGTACAGTACAGTACAGTACAGTAGCCGTTTTTGTTGTGGAGGCTACGCTTCTACAGCGCTACTACCGACCTTTCCCTAAGACCCACCCGACATTAAAGCAATGGCTGTTGATTTGAGTTCATGAATTAAATGAAACTTTTGGTTCGATTGTAAAAATAAGAAAAAATGAAAAATAGACAGGGGGGATAATACAACCCACCTACTCCATCCCTGAAGAATATTTTGTTAGTCTGGTACCTACACATCACCCATCCAGGGGAAAAAAGTTATTATAAAATCAGCCAATAAATGACTTAAAAAAGGTCGGAAATTTTGTCAAATTTTGCCTTGAAAGTCTATGTGTGACCTTGTCCTTTGCGGTAAGGTCGTGGTTTGGGTTATATACACGACACTCCGTCTCACCAAGGGGAACATTTGTGGTAAGTTATTAAAATCCCCAAATATATAACTGAAATATGGTCCTGACAAGGAAAATGAACAGACGGAATAACTGACCGAGTGACGGACGGACAAAGAGCAAACTTATAGTCCCCATCCGGTAAACTGGCAGGGGACTTAAACATTTTTGAAAGTGCCCACATAAGCATTATGAGACTGAGAAAAATATATGTTAACTACTTTCAATTATGAAAATAGTTTTTTATTCCTTTGTCACCTATTCAGCTGACCAGGAAATTTTAGGTCAACACGTTACAAATATCTCATATTGTATACATGTATGTTATATATGAGGACACATTTATTTTAGTCGGTATCATATTTCTCATGAGGGCATTTAAAATGGTATTTATTGCTGTTTAGCTTTTGTGTTTTTAAAACAAGGTTATCGGTATCACAAAGTAAGGAAACCTTTTGCAAGTTTTATCGCCGATACCCAGATCTAATTCATAAATACAGATGCAGTTTAAAATCACTATTGCAACTAGGTATTTCACAGCCAGCTTTTATGGAGATTTAATTTATAAACTTAAGAAGATAAAAGGCAATGTTAACTTCTCCTGGTTATTCGTAAAAACCATCTGTAATTTAAAAAGAAAGGTTACCAACATGATATTTTACAGCGCTCTGCAGGCCTGGTGATTAACCCTTCTACAGTTGATCATTATGCTTACCTCTTTGGTTGCACGACGGTGGCTGGGGTTTAAGAGTTAATGAAGGTTTATGGGAAAATCTTTTCTTAAAAAGAACCTAGGAGCTCGATTTGTTTCTTTTATCCCTGCCATCGTGTTCTGCTGATTTTACTCCAGGAGCATTGGTCTCGGTAAGATCATTGAGTACCCGCCGTTTGGCTTTGCAATTCTATTAGCTTCTTATGTTTTATATGTTTGTGTGCTTTTGCATACAACATTCTTGAGCCGATAAGTGGGTTGGAGTTGTTTCACCAAGACAACTTGTACTTGTTTTGTGATATGAGAACCTGTTGGGGCAAGTGTGAGGTTGGTGCACCCTATAACCTGGTTTAAACTGGGAACACCCGACGTCAAAACGACATTGGATTTAGGTTGGATTTTGGTCCGACGTCGAAAATGCGACGTCGTTTAGACGTCGGTTTTTGGTCAGATATATTTGACTTCTTAACCCACTAGGAATAATTATTTTCGAATAACTATATTTTTCCAAATTTTCTATACTTCTATACATATTCAAAAATTCAATTAAAAAATACGAACAAAAAAATTTCTTAATTTGAATGGTTTGCTGTGTGGAAGGGATATAATCGAAACCTGTGCAATCGAATCTAAATGTAAACATCCGCGCCATTTGAAACAAAGAAACAAAGAACAAAGAGAATGTCGCCAAACAAACACAGAAGGGGAAAAAGCAATATTTTATACATTGTATTTGCCTGAGAAGAAGGATTAAGCAAGGAAGTTTTTCGTATTCGTAGTTAGTTGTCAAATTCTAGTTTTTGCTTAAATCTTTTTGAAATGCATGCCCACTACATGTATAAGACACGTGGAGTTTTCATGAAATACATTTCGTCCCAAAAAACGTTTTGCTACCGGGCTATTGTTATAATACAGAGCTCATAAAACACATAACGTTTAGAAGAGAGGTTCAGTGATGAATTAAAAACACACCTTGATGATATTTTTCAAATAGTTTTATTACAATGATAGTAATAAAAGGAAGAGGTTCGATTTTGGTCGGATTCTGGTCAGAATGTGGTTTGATTTTGGTCGGAACACGACGTCAATCCGACGCCGGGAAATGACGTCTAAAAAACTTTCATTTCCAACCAAAATCCAACGTTGATCCGACGTCGAGGTCTGACGTCAATCCAACGTCTTTTCGACGTCAAATGTTTCCTGGGCACTTGACCTTTACATAACTTTTATCTAACAACTGTGTGCCAAAAAAATGTTAAAATATGTGAAGCCTTTCATTAGAAATCATCCAGAAATCATTTTTTCTATTTTTAGTAACAGCTAACAGCGACCTGGAAAACCAGGCCCATTTTCAATACCAAGTTTCGTTTTCACAGACACTACCTTTACAGCAATTTTCATCACAATATCTTATTCCGAACTAAAGTTATTGAGCATATAAAGTTTTTGTATTTTAGTAACAGTGACCTTGACCCCACAGGCATTTCTTTCAATTACAATAGTCGTCTTCACAGAAACCACTAATACAACAAATTTCATTTAAGAATCTCATTCCAAGCTATAGTTAATCGTCTTCACAGAAACCACTAATACAACAAATTTCATTTAAGAATCTCATTCCAAGCTATAGTTACTGAGCGGAAATGAAGTTTTGTCAAAATAACAGTGACCTTGACCTTGAACCCACAGGCCCCAAAATCAAACCTAACCTGTATCTTGTAATGTTACATCTGCGTCCCAAATATAATTAAATCTATGAAGTATTTCATGAGTTATCGTCCAGAAACAGTTTTTCTATTTTAAGTAATAGTGACATTGACATTGACTCCACAGGCCCCAAAGTCGAACTCAACCTGTATCATCTGATGTTACATCTATGTCCCCAAAAAGGATTTAATCTGTGAAGTATTTCATGAGCTATCATCTGGAAACCATTTTTCTATTTTTAGTAACACTGACCTTGACATTGACCCCATCAGTCCAAAAGTCATACCTGACCTGTATCTTGTGATGTTACACCTGTGTACCAAACATTATTAAAATATTTGATGACTTTCAGGAGTTCTCGTCTGGATAGCATTTTTCTATTTTTAGTACCAATGACCTTGACACTGACCCCAACAGCCCCCAAATCGAACTTAACCTGTATCTTATGATGTTTCACCTGTGCACCAAAAATTATTTAAATCTGTCAAGCCTTTCATGAGTTATCATCCGGAAACGAATAATCCGACCGACCGACCGACAAGCTCACTCCTATATACCCCCTCAAACTTCGTTTGTGGGGGTATAATTATGTTTTGTATTGTTTAGTTTTTGTGATTTTATGTAAATAGACTTTTGAGGAATTTTTAGGTTTAGCTTTTTTCTTTACTTTTCGTACGTGTCTTACCATATGCAAAATAAAGATACATTAGTACATTCATTTGTGCACAAGTATCATTGAACGACATTTTACCGTTATTGAGATGTTGACAATTTTCTTTTTATCGATGAACGTGCAGGGGATGAGTATAGTGGGCCCTTAATGACATTTATTTCATTTATGCACAGTATAATTGAACTGCATTTTGCCATTAAAATCTGGACTTTGCCATGAAAGGAATTTTGACATTTTTTCTTTTTTACTGATGAAAGTGCAATGACGACTGTAGACAGCATTTATTTACAAGAGCTGTCAGAGGAGAGAGCGCGCTCAACTATTCAATTCATTTGAAATTAATGCACTTACAAGATTAAGAGAACAACAAAAATACGGGCAAACATTTATGTGCAAACAGGATTAGTATTAAGAAGTGAATGGCGCCGGAGAAAATTGATTTCAAATAACAGAAATAATTCCTTAATATTCCTTAACTATAAATATTGAACTGAACAGAAAAATAACTTTTAGATATTTTAGGAATAGTTTGAAAACGCGTTAGTATTTTATGATTTGGGACATTTATTTTAAGTTCACTATCACTCACATTAACAATGTTACACAATAAAAATTTAAACACAAACTTGAAGTAAAAAAGTGGCATAACTTTGAAAACAGTGTAGGTCTTGATGAAAGTGATGTAGATTATGACGGTGGAAAAGTATTTCAAGTTTGAAGTTGATACCTGTTTTAGCTACAAAGTTATGTACCAAGTGCTAACAACATCTAAGTGAAAACGGGGCATAACTTTTAAAATATTTGTAGCAGAGTTATTGGTCTTGGTGGTTATGGCGAAGATTATGAAAGTGATTATATATTGCAAGTTTCAAGTCGCTATCTCATGTAGTTTCAAAGTGGACCAATTGCATATTTTAATGCAAAAACTAAGTGCAAAAGGGGTATAACAAACTAGAAATGTGTCCATAGGACACGGATGCCCCCGCTATGCATCGTTATCAGACGCTAAAGTGCAATGATGGGAATAATAGCATTTCAATGACAGTGATGTGCGAGTAATAATAAGAATATGCATAAATTTGAAGACAAGTAAATTATTTGTATTTGCTGCACTGTTGTCTACTCATTACAGAAATGTCAGTGAAGAAGGTGGTGGTAATGCAATATTTCAAACAAACATATATACATGTTTGTATTTTGCAAAGCTTTTATTTCTCCTTCATAACAATTACATTTGTAAGGATTAAGTTATGATTTTCTATTCAAGGCAAGTGTTGAAAAACTAGTGGTAAGGTAAGCTATTAAAAATGAAGAATCCCCAATAATAAGACCATCACACTATCAAGACAACTTTTAAAAGAAGGGGTACTGGTATTTTAGCATAACAATATTTTTGTTCACTAACATCACAATGATGTACTTTTTAAGGAACTACAGGCATGGGTATTGTACCTGACACACCGCCTTGTCATGGTGAACATTTGTGCCAAGTTATTTTGAAATCCCTCCATTCATAATGAAGTTATAGCCTGAACATGAAAAGTCTATTTTTAGTAACAGTGACCTTGACCTTGGACCTACAGGCATGGGTATTGTACATGACACATAGCCTTGTCATGGTGAACATTTGTGCCAAGTTATTTTGAAATCCCTCCATTCATAACCAAGTTATAGCCCGAACAAGAAAAATCTATTTTTAGTAACAATGACCTTGACCTTGGACCTACAAGATGGGTATTGTACGCGAAACATTGCCTTGTCATGGTGAACATTTGTGCCAAGTTATTTTGAAATCCCTCCATTCATAATTAAGTTATAGCTAGAACAAGAAAATTCTATTTTTAGTAACAGTGACCTTGACCTTGGACCTAAAGGCATTGGTATTGTACACAACGCACCACCTTGTCATGGTGAACGTTTGTGCAAGGTAATTTTGAAATCCCTCCATTCATAACGAAGTTATAGCCTGAACAAGACAATTCTAGTTTTAGTAACAGTGACCTTGACCTTGGAACTACAGGCATGGGTATTGTACGCGACACACTGCCTTGTCATGGTGAACATTTGTGCCAAGTTTTTTTGAAATCCCTTTATTCATAAAGAAGTTATAGCCCTGACAAGAAAATTCTATTTTAAGTAACAGTGACCTTGACCTTGAATCTACAGGCATGGGTATTGTACATGACACACTGCCTTGTCATGGTAAACATTTGTGCCAAGTTATTTTGAAATCACTCTATTCTTAACGAAGTAACAGCCCAGACAAGAAAATTCTTTTTTTAGTTACAGTGACCTTGACTTAGTACCTACAGACATGGGTATTGTATGTGACACACCGTATTGATATGGTGAACATTTTTATCAAGTTATTTTAAAATCCAATAAGAAATAAAGTTACAGCCCAGACAAGAAAATTCTATTTTTAGTAACAGTGACCTTGACCTTTGACCTACAGGCATGGGTATTAAACGGGACACACTGTCTTGATATGGTGAACATTTATACCAAGTTATTTTAAAATCCAATAAGAAAAAACAAAGTTACAGAGCGGACATGATTTTCGCAACAAAATTCTATTTTTAGTAACAGTGACCTTGACCTTGGACCTACAGGCTTGGGTATTGTACGCGACATGTCATGGCAAACATTTGTGCAAAGTTATTTTGAAATCACTCCATTCATAACGAAGTTACAGCCCAGACAAGAACATTCTTTTTATAGTAACAGTGACCTTAGACCTACAGGCATGGGTATGGTAGGCAACACACCATCTTGATATGGTGAACTTTTTTATCAGGTTATTTTAAATCCAATAAGAAATAACAAAGTTACAGAGCGGACACGATTTTTGCAACAAAATTCTATTTTTAATAACTGTGACCTTGACCTTGGACCTACAGGCTTGGGTATTGTATGCAACACACCGCCTTGTCATGGCAAACATTTGTGCCAAGTTATTTTGAAATCTATTCATAACGAAGTTACAGCTCGGATAAGAAAATTCTATTTTTAGTAACAGTGACCTTGACCTTGGACTTACAGGCATGGGTATGGTACACGACACACTGTCTTGATATGGTGAACATTTTTATCAAGTTATTTTAAAATCCAATAAGAAATAACAAAGTTACAGTGCGGACATGATTTTCGAACATACACACACACACACACTGACACACACACGGACAGGGTGAACACTATATGCCCTTCCGCCATTACATGGCGGGGGCATAAAAAAATTTTCCAATAAAGTTATGGGTCATGATGATAATGATGTAGATACTAATGGTGAATATATATTCCAAGTTTCAAATAATATCTCTAGAAGTTTCAAAGTTTCACCCTGATGCAAATGCCGGGGCGGGAAGGATAGCTCCCATATTCTTCAAATTTAATGTCAAACTAAAAATCATTCTGAGCAACTTCACATTTTTAAAATTCATTATAAAGTAACTGATATCACAGATACCTTAAAATAAAGCATATAATCATGGACACTTCTAGTCACAGCATTAAATGCATTAACAGTAAAATGAAGGATAATGGTTAATTTTTTTCCAAGTTTAAATCACTAATCAATACTGTCATTGATAATTAATGACAGATGAACGAGTAAGTTTATTTGTATCTTGTACAAGACAGAAAAAGACCTTTGGCTTCCCAGAATTTACATTTATCATAACATCAAAACAAACACAAACTAAATTTTACTATTTTTATTTCGTATTTTTTTCTTTTTCTTATTTCTTTTCAGTTTTTCACTTACAACAGATCATAAAACACCAGGTTTTAAGTTTTTCTTTGCAGTCTTATTTTTACAAAACATATGAGTTTTAATATGCTGTATTACCAATAAATATTTATGTTTCTATTTATCATTTCGTTATTATTAATTTTCCATTTTCAAGTAATAAAACAAGTCAATTCAGTTTTATTAAACTGTCTTAACATTCTTTCACAACACAGTTTTGACAAGTTTCTTCAGAGTTTATATTGTTTAACGTGTAAGAGGGGTGTTCAGATAGTTCACGGAAAAGTGCCCTCTGTTCTTTAAATTTAATTGCATATTAGAATTGCTGCTATTAAAAATTTAAGTATTCCTTGCATAATAATTAACAACAGTCTGACCAACTGATCAATATGCCTTTATACTGACATGCCCATTTTCCATTTAGCACAAATAATTTAGGTTGACCTCTGTTGAATGCTCATTTTCCCGCACCGTTCGAAGTGAAATTGCATGTTGTACACTTTAAAACAAATTGTAGCACTTTTCCGCAACTTTTTGAACACCCCTAATATTTCACAAAATTTAAGCAATACCATAGACATGTGTATTTTAATGTTTTCAGTGCATTTATTTTGGCTAAAATAGCATCCAGGCCAGTAGCTCCTAAAACAATGCCACATCTGCTCAATAGCTCAAGTATATGAGAAACAATCAATTCTCAATATTCTTCCAAAGTTTGTCCAGACCAAATAAAATTGGTAACTAATTAACTTACATACACCACTTATAGGGATGGATAACTCTCATTTATCTACTTTGTTCAACATCTTTTAACATGGGGTTATTTTTTCACATTTATTTAACTGATTTAAGATTTAAGACAACTTCTTCACATTCCCAGCACATGCTTTTAACCCTTTACTCCATGAATATAGCTTATATCCCGTACAATCATTGCAGGTACAGATCAGCCTGCACATCCAAACAGTCTGATCTGGATCTACAATGATAGCTTCTTGGTCAGAAGTGACCTGATGAAGTTAAAGCCAGATCAGACTGTAATGATGTGCAGCGTGATCTGGATCTACCATGATCACACACAAGATAAAAGCTGTATCCATGGAGTAAAGGACTTCTGTAATGCAAGTATCTAAATAAGTGATGACCAGTGCACAAGGTTATAAACTGAGCATGGAAACCTGTCTCAAATCTCAAGCATCTGATTGGCTGAAAAGGCGACTGGTCGCCTTTTCAGCCAATCAGATGCTTGAGATTTGAGACTGGTTTCAAAACTCAGGTTGATAACCTCCAGCTCAGTTTTCCCATTGTATTCAATGATACTTAGATGCAGTCTGAAGTTTGGGCACGTATATACTATAACTGATATCACAAATCAAAATGTGCTGTTTGATAGAAGATATGTATTACCAGGTTGCTGTATACAGATATCAAACATTTGCTTGAGCAGGCAAAAGATTTGTATAACATGTATTCTCAGGATTTAAAACTCTTACTTAAAAAGCTGTTATTTAATACAACGTTTAAAGAATTTTCATTAAATATAATGAGCCTTATTATCTCTACAAACCATAATCAGTGACAAAGAAATTCCTAATCATTGTTTTATCATGTGATTTTGTAATTGGAAGAAAATGCACAACACAATTCTCTTCCTTCAATATGGGAAGAATAAGCACACCATTATTATTTTGCCAGCGTAAAAGACATTTATAACAAAGATGGCATTTTTGGATTAACAATACTGTGAACTCAGTACATGTATCTTCTTAAAAGGTTTTCTATTGATTCACCTTCTTCAAGAAAGTTGTCTTGATAGAGAAAAATGCAGCATGGGTTCCACCCAAGGAGATAAATATTTTATATTACCAACATTTCTAAACAAAAATAGCATTACATGCCAGGAGACTTTATAAACAAAGCCCTTGATTAACAATATCCTAGAACTTATCCACCTCTTCAAACAAGATAAACAATTAATTCCTACACATTTTATTTTCCAAGTCAGTTGTTTTGGCAAACCATGTAATCTTTAGTTTCTAAAACAAAACTGCTGATAAAGAATACTTCCAGTTCATATAACAATTTTACTACACATTAATGAAATGCAGTGTTGTACAACTTTGATCCTTAAGACAGCATTATTTCACAAGGTCTTTCAAAACAAGGACAACCTAGTTTATTTCAGTAACTAGATGGGTGTTCCGAAGAACACTTGTTTCGCACTCTAGTACTTTGTCAGAATAAAAAATCCAAGAACAAAAAGGGGCATCAAATGTGACCCTGATCTGTGTTGTTATGAGAAATATAATTTGGAAGTTTAAAGGAAGAATGAAGAAAGACATGTATTAAGCAATAAAAAAGTTGAAGGCAACATTAAGTGTTCACGATGGATGGACAGACAAAGCAATCCTTATGTATCAACACAAAAATGAACTTGACACAAAAATGAACTTGCAAAGCACCAATCACATGCATATATAAATTATTTCTGAATGTGAATAAATATTAATGCTGTTAATTTCAGTGTACTACTTAAAATGAACAGCTGAAATGCTGCATCAAAGATCACTGAAATGGTGTTCAATTAGAAGCACTGGGCATTTCCGAGCCTAAGGAGCTTCCCTGTGACACACTTCTACAGATAGGCTTTACTTACACAGCCTCACAAGTCCAGATAAATTATAATATATAAGCCAGTCTCCAACAAACTGACTGCAATGTATTCTTAAAATTGTTGGGTACTTATACCTCACTATCCTAATTTTCAGCAAATTTTGGTTTTTTTAATTGTCACAGTATCTTACATATAAATAATTAAATATTTACTGTTAAGGGGATGTAAAACAATGCATTTCATTGTGGCCTGTGTGTTATTTTCTCAGAGACAGGCCGATATAATACCTCACAGATGACAAATTATGTCTTGATCACTATATTCTGCCAAAAACATGAATGGCCTGGAATTTACACTGCATTACATATGTCTTTTCCTAACTTGTACTGCTCTGATAGATACAGTGAAGACTTTCCTTGTCTCCTTCAAAACCAGTTATCTTTTTCTTCAAATAATGGCTACAAAATTGCAATTTTTTTTTTAAACTGATGTATGTGAACAAGTGACTACATAAACATGAGATTTCATGAGGATGCTGCAGGCGAGGGTGAGTGTGATTTTCGAATGTCACTTGACCTCTGTGTTTCTATGTCTTTGTGGTGCTTCTGTACCTGAAACATTAATCAATCAAAGTATCATATTAAAACCATTTACACCAGACATAGCTTTCATGTTTAAGATTCGACTATCATGCCTAAGACAAAGTTCTTTCGTGTATAAAACAAGAACAAGGAACTTCACCATAGTAAGTTTACGCTTGTAGTTGTGTTCAGATGAAAGAGTTTTATACCCCTTAAGTTAACTTCTTCTCCAATCAATGAACAGAAGATGCATGCATCTTACAAGTTTTGTATTATTTGTCAAATAAAAACTTCCCCCAACACCCCAACAGACTTTTTCCAGAAAATATGGGCATAGGCCTGGTTGTATTTAACAAAATCAAATTTTCCTCAAAATCACAACAATCTGCAACTTCCTAGATTCCGAACATCTTGTGTGATTCTCAAATAATTAGGACAGTTTGTGCATTTTCTGTATTAATTCGCAGACTTGGGGTTGCTCACTGAGCTTAATATTGATGCCAAACATAAACAACATTGCTTCATGCATTCCAAAAGTTAAAGGCCACACAAAATCTGACATGACTTTGACCTGCAAATGTGACCTTGTTGTTTGAGAAGGACCCTGGAACTTCATCTCACCAATGTTACTGTTCATGGAAAATATAAACATACAAACTAGAATGTGTCCTCAGACACTGATGCCCCCACTGCTGCAACATAATTTTTAATAACAAAGGGCCATAACTCTGGTAAGATGGTTGCAGGAAAAAATCCTTTCTTTATGATCATCTACACATCCTGCTTGATCATCTGTGCAAGTTTGAAAGGAATGCACCTTATAGTTGAGGAGTTGATGCCACAAGATTTGGGGACGTACATACATGTAAGTACGTACAGTGCAACTTCTATATGCCTCCCACTTTGTGAAGGCATAACAAGATTGCTCAATGTATTTCAAAGTAAAAGGCTGGGCAAGCTTTGACATCACTTAGGTGAGATGCTAACTGAGACGCCAAATATAAACAAGATTTCTCAATGCATGTTAAAGTAATTGGCAGGGCAAGCTCTGACATGACCTTTACTGACCTTGACCTTTCAGATGGAAACTGGGTTTTGTGCACAACACTCAGACTCACCAAGGTTATCATTATTGGAAAACATAAACAAGATTACTTAGAGCATGTCCAAGTTCAGACAAATCCTGATGCATTAACAGACGCAAACTAATGTATGCATATACACTGCAATCCCAATGTGACAACATTTGAGTACACGGCAACAGGGCTTAAAAAAACAAAAGCAAGGGGGTACTTTGCCATTATTAACATCTAGTGAAGTACAAAGCACAAGCTTCTTCTTCTTGTTTCCGACATCAAAAACCATTGTATAGGCAAAAAAAATCTGAGGCACCATAGTCACAAGTGAGAAAGCTATGACCTGTGTGACCTTTGTGAAGTTTGCATGAGATTCCTAAATGAATTGTAAAGTTCTGATCTGGAAAATGAAAGTTTCTATAAAAATTTTGACATTTAGAGGCCTCCAGAGCATTATCATCATCAATTTTATGTTTGAGACCAGCTTTCACAGGTTAGAAATCAATTGACAAAACAATGGCTGCCAGAACACAAAAATTCTATTTGAGGTATGTTTTTATTGTTTCTTGCTTTTGACATTTGAACCCTTGCATGTAGCTCATATACCTTCACAAATTGTTAAGCTTAATTTCTGGATTATTTTGATCAAGAGTATGGCCTTGACCTCTGAGGGCACAGGCAACAATTGCCTTATTAATCTTGGATTCAGTATATGAAAAGAGGATACATGTTATAAAAAATATTGATATTGTTTGGAGAGTTATAGTATACAGTTACACTGGAAAGTCAAAACTGTTACTGCGGGAAAGGGTTATGACTGATGAACTGTTTTCTCAGGCCAAAAGGTGGAGAGGGTCAGTCCGGAATGTCAGCTTTAACACTGCAAGACAACAGTTTTAACAGTTACCCAATTCACAGTGAAAAAATTTTATTTCCTGAGTGAATGTAACAGTAATGATGTAAGAGAGTCGACAAAAAGTTCAAAAGTTCAAAAACAACTTGCTCCATTTCATGTAAAAGACACAATTACAGATTGGCTTTTATACTGGGCATTAGGTAATTAACCTTGTTGAAACAAGAATATTGTGGTGGTGAAAATACATTCAAAGCTTGATGCTCTTATCTTAAGTAAATTTTCAAGGTATGAACCAACTGCATAAACTTAGAACATCATGTGACATGGGCACTACTTATTTATTCAAAAGTCAATCTTAAACTAGAATGTTGTGTTCCGCGGAACACGTGTCGCCTGCATGGAAAAAGTTGAAATGTGGGCCTATGTTTAATCATATATAATAACAAGAGCCAGTCAGAAACGACAGCACGCTCGACTATTCCAAGTCAGACATATTTAAGCACATTTAAAACTGGGCTTCATTTAAACTGGGGAGTGATTCAGGAGTTTATGACACCCAACACACACACATCAACAAAAGTTTCTTAATACAAGTTAGGAAATCAATAAATTACACTTAATTTATTATCATAGTTTTTTTAGAGGGTTTACACAACCCAGTCCATACACCCCTGCCCACCTATAGTGTGGTGTAGTATAGTAAGGTATGGTATTGTTGTTGGTGGTGTTGTTGACGGTGTTGTTGTTGGTGGTGTTGTTGGTGTTGTTGTTATTAGGGTTTTTGTTGGTTGTGTTGTTGGTGTTGTTGTTGTTGGTGGTGGTGTTGTTGTCAGTGTTGTTGCTGTTGTTGGTGGTTGTTGATGCTATTGTTGGTGTTGATGTTGTTGTTGACGGTGTTGTTGGTGGTGTAGTTGTTGTTATTTGTTTTAGTTGGTTGTGTTGTTGGTGTTATTGTTGATGGTGGTGTTGGTGGTATCTGGTGGGGGGTGGTGGTAGTGTGGTGTGGTGGGTGGCGGTGGTGGTGGTGGGTAGTGGTAGGGGTGGTGGTGGGGTGGGGTGGGGGGGTGTGGGGTGGTGGTGGGTGGGTGGATGGGGGGGGGGGGGGTGGTGGGGGGGGGGGTGTGGGGGGTGGGGGGGTGTGGAGTGGGTGGGGGTGGGTGGTGGTGGTGGGTTGTGGTGTGGTGTGGTGTGGTGGGTGGGTGGTGGTGGGTGGGTGGGTGTGGGTGTGTGGTGGTGGTGGAAGGTGGTGGTGGGAGGTGGGTGTGGGGTGGGTGGGTTGGGGTGGGGATGGTGATGGGTGGGTGGGGTGGTTGGGGGTGGGTGGGTGGGTGTGGGGGTGGGTGTGGGGTGGTGGTGGGTGGGTGGATGGGGGGGTGGGGGTGGGTGGGGGTGCTGGTGGTGGGTGGGTGGGTGTGGGTGGGTGGGTGGTGCTGGTTGGGGGTGGTGGGTGGGTAGGTGTGGGTGGGTGGGTGTGGGGTGGTGGTGGAGGGTGGTGGGTGGGTGTGGGTGGGTGGGGAGTGGATGGTGGTGGTGGGTTGTGGTGTGGTGTGGTGGGTGGGTGGTGGTGGGTGGGTGGGTGGTGGTGGTGGAAGGTGGTGGTGGGAGGTGGGTGTGGGATGGTTGGGTGGGTGGGTGGGTGTGGGGTGGGTGGTGGTGGTGGGGGTGCTGGGTGGTGGTGATGGGTGGTGGTGGGTGTGGGGTGGGCGGTGGTGTGGTGTGGTGTGGTGGTGGGTGGGTGGGTGGGTGTGGGGTGGGTGGTGGTGGTGGGGGTGCTGGTGGGTGGTGGTGTGGTGTGGGGTGGGTGGTGGTGTGGTGTGGTGTGGTGTGGTGTGGTGTGGTGTGGTATAGTATAGTATAGTATAGTATAGTATAGTAGAGTATAGTATAGTATAGTATAACCACTCAACACTTTCAACCAAAGTATGTTAAGAACATCTGTTTTAAACCTTTTCTATAGCATTACCTATGAAAAACACTAACATTGAAACTTTAACCATAATTTCTAAGTCTTAATTCTAATTTCTAAGCGAAAAAGGGCAACAATTAAATAAAAAAAGCAAGGATGAGTTATGGGCCTTTGAAAATCAACCTGATGTATGATAAAATAAAGGTATACAAAGTTTTAAAGTTGTCGTTTTAATAGAATGAAAGATTTGAGGTTTCACCACCTTGCATGCAAACTTTAACCTTAATTTCTAAGTCTAAAAAGGGCAATAATTTGATATAAATCAAAGAAAGAGTTATGGTTCTTGGCATACATAGTCAGGGTCATGATAGTGAACAAGTTTCAAAGCTATAGTACAAGAAGTATGAAAGTAACTAGCTTGCACGCAAACTTTAACCTGAAATTCTAAGTTGAAAAAGGGTCATAATTTGATTAAAAATTAAAGAAAGAGTTATGGTTCTTGGCATACATAGTCAGGGTCATGATGGTAAACAAGTGTTGAAAGTTTCAAAGCTATAGTACAAGAAGTATGAAAGTAACTAGCTTGCACGCAAACTTTAACCTGAAATTCTAAGTTGAAAAAGGGCCATAATTTGAACAAAATGGAAGTTAGAGTTATGCTTCTTGGCATACCCACTCGGGATATGATAATGAACAATTGCTGAAAGTTTCAAAGCTGTAGTATAAGTAGTATGGAAGTTACGGGTTTGTACACTAGCTTGCACGCAAACTTTAACCTTAAATTCTAAGTCGAAAAAGGGCTTTAATTTTAATAAAATGAAAGTTAGAGTTTTGGTTCTTGGCATACACACTTGGGAGATGATGATGAGCAAGTGTGCCAAGTTTCAAAGTTGTAGTATAAGTAGTATTGAAGTTATGTGTTTGTACAGTAGCTTGCACACAAACTTTAACCTGAAATTCTAAGTTGAAAAAAGGGCCATAATTTGATGAAAATGAAATTTAGAGTTATGGTTCTTGGCATACACACTCGGGACATGATGATGAACAAGTGTGCCAAGTTTCAAAGCTGTAGTATAAGTAGTATTGAAGTTATGTGTTTGTACAGTAGCTTGCACGCAAACTTTAACCTGAAATTCTAAGTCAAAAAAGGGCCATAATTTGATCAAAATGAAAGTTAGAGTTATGGTTCTTGGCATACATACTCGGGACATGATGATGAACAAGTGTGCCAAGTTTTAAAGCTGTAGCTATAGTAGTTTTTAAGATATCAGTAGGTTGCACGCAAACTTTAACCAAAGCGGGACGCCGACGCCAACGCCCAAGTGAGTACAATAGCTCGACATATTCTTCGAATAGTCGAGCTAAAAATATTTTATTTAAGTTGATTTCAATACTACACCACAAAACACATGTGTCATCTAAATTGCATTTAAAAGGGGAATAACTAAAATAATGGTGAAACCTGAGTAATCATCTTCAAAAATTAGTTTGTAAATGCAGATGAGTTATTCAAAGTATTAAGTGAATTAATTGAACAAGTACTTTCCATTTTACGAGCAACACTAAGTTTCATGTTAAAGTTGCATTTGAAAGGGACATAACTCATAAAATATTAAAACTGGAGTTATCATTCTTGTTCCAGGGTTCGTACAGACTTGCTGACCTAAAATTCCATGACTTTTCCATGACTTTTCCATGATAAATTTCAATATTCCATGATAAAATTAAAAGTGCATTTAAGTAATAATTTAAAAAAAACAACATTCATTTAAATGCATTTTATTAAATAAATGAATGAAATCATTTTTATATGTAAATTTTTTACCCGTGAAAAAAATACTGCATACATAGGTGTTACACTACTAATTCCCGATTTCGAACGCCAGTGTCGTATAACGTAGAAGTATAAAGTTAAATAGTCCATTTTTCTTTTAAGCGAGTCATACTTGGCAAATAATATAATTCAAGGATATTTATTAGGAATTCCATGATTATTTTGAGAAATTCCATGATAATTCCCTGATAATTTTCCAAATTTCAGAATTCCCTGAGTTTTCCATGATTTCTTAAAAAAAAACGATTTTCCATGACTTTTCCAGGTCTGTACGAACCCTGTGTTCATGCTGATGATATATTCCAAGTATGAAGTGAAGAGGACAAGTACTTTCAAAGTTAAAGTCAACATTAAGTTTCATGTTAAAGTTGCATTTGAAAGGGACATAACTAAAAAAATATTGAAACTGGAGTTATCATTCTTGTTGTCACAGATGGCATTGTTTGTGCTTATGATATATTCCAAGTACGAAGTGAATAGGACAAGTACTTTCAAAGTTATAGGCAACAATTAGTTTCAGGTTAAAGTTGCATTTGAAAGGGGCATAACTCAAAAAATATTGAAACTGGAGTTTTCTTTCTTGTCGTCACTGATGGCATTGTTCATGCTGATGATATATTCCAAGTACGAAGTGAATAGGACAAGTACTTTCAAAGTTATAGGCAACATTAAGAATCAGGTTAAAGTTGCATTTGAAAGGGACATAACTCAAAAAATATTGAAACTTAGGTTATCATTCTTGTCGTCACAGATGGCATTGTTCATGCTGATGATATATTCCAAGTATGAAGTGAATAGGACAAGTATTTTCAAAGTTATAGTCAACATTAAGTTTCAGGTTAAAGTTGCATTTGAAAGGGGCATAACTCAAAAAATATTGAAACTGGAGTTATCATTCTTGTCATCACAGATGGAATTGTTCGTGCTGATGATATATTCCAAGTATGAAGTGAAAAGGTCAAGTACTTTCAAAGTTATAGGCAACATTAAGTTTCAGGTTAAAATTGCATTTGAAAGGGGCATAACTCAAAAAATATTGAAACTGGAGTTATCATTCTTGTCGTCACAGATAGCATTGTTGGTGCTGATGATATATTCCAAGTATGAAGTGAAAAGGTCAAGTACTTTCAAAGTTATAGGCAACATTAAGTTTCAGGTAAAAGTTGCATTTAAAAGGGGCATAACTAAAAAAAATTTGAAACCGGAGTTATCATTCTTGTCATCACAGATGGCATTGTTTGTGCTGATGATATATTCCAAGTACAAAGTGAATAGGACAAGTCCTTTCAAAGTGATAGGCAACATTAAGAATCAGGTTAAAGTTGCATTTGAAAGGGACATAACTCAAAAAATATTGAAACTGGAGTTATCATTCTTGTCGTCACAGATGGCATTGTTCATGCTGATGATATATTCCAAGTATGAAGTGAATAGGACAAGTACTTTCAAAGTGATAGGCAACATTAAGTTTCAGGTAAAAGTTGCA
This sequence comes from Corbicula japonica, assembly GCA_038501625.1. Taxonomy (NCBI): domain Eukaryota; kingdom Metazoa; phylum Mollusca; class Bivalvia; order Venerida; family Cyrenidae; genus Corbicula; species Corbicula japonica. The sequence continues at coordinate 6,163,865 of JAZAYU010000015.1, forward strand.
TTTAAAAGGGGCATAACTCAAAAAATATTGAACCTGGAGTTATCATTCTTGTCGTCACAGATGGCATTGTTCATGCTGATGATATATTCCAAGTATGAAGTGAATAGGACAAGTACTTTCAAAGTGATAGGCAACATGAAGTTTCAGGTTAAAGTTGCATTTGAAAGGGGCATAACTCAAAAAATATTGTAACTGGAGTTATCATTCTTGTCATCACAGATGGCATTGTTCATGCTGATGATATGTTCCAAGTATGAAGTGAATAGGACAAGTACTTTCAAAGTTATAGGCAACATTAAGTTTCAGGTTAAAGTTGCATTTGAAAGGGACATAACTCAAAAAATATTGAAACTAGAGTTATCATTCTTGTCATCACAGATGGCATTGTTCATGCTGATGATATATTCCAAGTATGAAGTGAATAGGACAAGTACTTTCAAAGTTATAGGCAACATTAAGTTTCAGGTTAAAGTTGCATTTGAAAGGGGCATAACTCAAAAAATATTGAAAATGGAGTTATCATTCTTGTCGTCACAGATGGCATTGTTCATGCTGATGATATATTCCAAGTATGAAGTGAATAGGACAAGTACTTTCAAAGTTATAGGCAACATTAAGTTTCAGGTTAAAGTTGGGGGACTACCGGACGACGGCACCGACGACGATGCCGCCGCCGCCGGACAATAAGATCCCTATGTGTCTACCTGCTATCGCAGGCGACACAAAAACCACCTACAATTTTCTTGACGTGTTCTAGAGCCTTGCTGCCTTCCTTTCCTTTACAATCATCCAGTCCATATGGTGGCCGTATAGTTACCTCTTCCATTACTATTATATTTTGTCGATCCCATTTTGCATCATTGATTCTAAAAATAGAAAAAATTAAATACTGGGTATAATTTCTGCAGATTGTGATGTCTAAATAAAAGGACTTCAGTTAACAAATGGAAGTCAATGGGAAACGAACTATGGAAAATAAGTAAACAATGCTTTATTCGATATTAGTTCTGTTAAGCATTTACAATGTATATGTTTCAAACAATATTAAGCTGGATTGGTGTGCAGTACAAAAAATATATAATTATTTTTGAAAATTACTGTTTTCAGGTTTTTTTTCGCAGCAAAAATGCTAAAAAGTGCCATTATAACACCTTCAATTTTTTTTAATAAACACCCCAGTGAACCCCTTAGAAATTTACCATGGAAAATGACTTACAATTGGCGATTATACTGTAATGTATGAAATAATTATAAACTAGAAATGTGTCCATAGGACACGGATGCCCCCGCTATGCATGTTTGTCATGGTGAACATTTATACCAAGTTATTTGAAAATCCAATAAGTAATAACAAACTCACAGCCCAGACAAGAAAATTCTGGTTTTAGTAATAGTGACCTTGACCTTGGACCTACAGGCATTGGAATTGTACACAACACAACGCCTTGTCATAGTGAACATTTGTGCCAAATTATTTTGAAATCACTCTGTTAATAACGAAGTTATAGCCAGTACAAGAAATTTCTATTTTTTGTAACAGTGACCTTGACCCAACAGGCATAGGTATTGTACACAACACATCGTCTTGATATAATGAACATTTATACCAAGTTATTTTAAAATCCTTTTATAAGAAATAACAAAGTAACAGAGCAGACAAGATTTTTATAACAAAATTCTATTTTTAGTAACAGTGACCTTGACCTTTAGGCATGGGTGTTGTACACGACACACCGCCTTATCATGGTGAACATTTGTGCCAAGTTATTTTGAAATCCCTCCATTCATAAGGAAGTTACAGCCTGGACAAGAAAATTCTATTTTTAGTAACAGCGACCTTGACCTCTGACCTTTAGGCATGGGTGTTGTACATGACACACCGCCTTATCATGGTGAACATTTGTGCAAAGTGATTTTGAAATCCCTCCATTCATAAGGAAGTTACAGCCTGGACAACGAAATTCTATTTTTAGTAACATCGACCTTGACCTTGGACCAACAGGCATGGGTATTGTACGCGACACACCGTCTTGATATGGTGAAAATTTATACCAAGTTATTTTAAAATCCATTAAGAAATAACAAAGTTACAGAGCGGACAAGATTTTTCCAACAAAATTCTATTTTTAGTAACAGTGACCTTGACCTCTGACCTTTAGGCATGGGTGTTGTACATGACACACCGCCTTATCATGGTGAACATTTGTGCCAAGTGATTTTGAAATCCCTCCATTCATAAGGAAGTTACAGCCTGGACAAGAAAATTCTATTTTTAGTAACAGCGACCTTGACCTTGGACCTACAGGCATGGGTATTGTTTGCGACACACCGTCTTGATATGGTCAACATCTATACCAAGTTATTTTAAAATCCAATACGAAATAACAAAGTTACACAGCGGACAAGATTTTTCCAACAAAATTCTATTTTTAGTAATGGTGACCTTGACCTTGGACCTACAGGCATGGGTGTTGTACGCGACACACCGCCTTGTCATGGTGAACATTTGTGCCAAGTTATTTTGAAATCCGTTCATTCATAAGGAAGTTACAGCGCGGACAAGAAAATTCTATTTTTAGTAACAGTGACCTTGACCTTGGACCAACAGGCATGGGTATTGTACGCGACACACCGTCTTATCATGGTGAATATTTATACCAAGTTATTTTAAAATCCATTAAGAAATAACAAAGTTACAGAGCGGACAAGATTTTTCCAACAAAATTCTATTTTTAGTAACAGTGACCTTGACCTCTGACCTTTAGGCATGGGTGTTGTACATGACACACCGCCTTATCATGGTGAACATTTGTGCCAAGTGATTTTGAAATCCCTCCATTCATAAGGAAGTTACAGCCTGGACAACGAAATTCTATTTTTAGTAACATCGACCTTGACCTTGGACCAACAGGCATGGGTATTGTATGCGACACACCGTCTTGATATGGTGAAAATTTATATCAAGTTATTTTAAAATCCATTAAGAAATAACAAAGTTACAGAGCGGACAAGATTTTTCCAACAAAATTCTATTTTTAGTAACAGTGACCTTGACCTCTGACCTTTAGGCATGGGTGTTGTACATGACACACCGCCTTATCATGGTGAACATTTGTGCCAAGTGATTTTGAAATCCCTCCATTCATAAGGAAGTTACAGCCTGGACAACGAAATTCTATTTTTAGTAACATCGACCTTGACCTTGGACCAACAGGCATGGGTATTGTACGCGACACACCGTCTTGATATGGTGGATATTTATACCAAGTTATTTTAAAATCCATTAAGAAATAACAAAGTTACAGAGCGGACAAGATTTTTCCAACAAAATTCTATTTTTAGTAACAGTGACCTTGACCTTGGACCTACAGGCATGGGTGTTGTACGCGACACACCGCCTTGTCATGGTGAACATTTGTGCCAAGTGATTTTGAAATCCCTCCATTCATAAGGAAGTTACAGCCTGGACAACGAAATTCTATTTTTAGTAACATCGACCTTGACCTTGGACCAACAGGCATGGGTATTGTACACGACACACTGTCTTGATATGGTGGATATTTATACCAAGTTATTTTAAAATCCATTAAGAAATAACAAAGTTACAGAGCGGACAAGATTTTTCCAACAGAATTCTATTTTTAGTAACAGTGACCTTGACCTTGGACCTACAGACATGGGTGTTGTACGCAACACACCGCCTTGTCATGGTGAACATTTGTGCCAAGTGATTTTGAAATCCCTCCATTCATAAGGAAGTTACAGCCTGGACAACGAAATTCTATTTTTAGTAACATCGACCTTGACCTTGGACCAACAGGCATGGGTATTGTACGCGACACACTGTCTTGATATGGTGGATATTTATACCAAGTTATTTTAAAATCCATTAAGAAATAACAAAGTTACAGAGCGGGCAAGATTTTTCCAACAGAATTCTATTTTTAGTAACAGTGACCTTGACCTTGGACCTACAGGCATGGGTGTTGTACGCGACACACCGCCTTGTCATGGTGAACATTTGTGCCAAGTTATTTTCAAATCCCTCTAATCATAAGGAAGTTACAGCCCGGACAAGAAAATGCTATTTTTAGTAACAGTGACCTTGACCTTGGACCTACGGGCATGGGTATTGTACGCGACACACCGTCTTGATATGGTGAACATTCATACCAAGTTATTTTAAAATCCAATAAGAAATAACAAAGTTACAGAGCGGACACGATTTTCGAACATACACACACACTGACACACACACCCACCCACCCACAGCCAGGGTGAACACTATATGCCCTTCCACCATTATATGGCGGGGGCATAAAAAGTTCAAAAATCATACATGTAGCATCTAAACCTGCGGAAATACAATGGAAAATGTGGAACCGCATTTAAGCTGGATTATTCAGTTTTTGTTATTTTGAAATCCCCCTATCTATTGCCAAGTTTGGCCTGGACATCCAACCTAGACACCCCTGACTCCACAACCCCTTTACTCCCTCCCATCTCCTGTGAATCCCCATTAACCACTGGACACTTCTAATAACAAAGTATGCAAGCGTCATGTGTTTTATACCTTTGCTATAGCATTATATAAGAAAGAAACATGCATTCAAACTTTACCATACATTTCCAAACTTGTCCAAAAAGGGATGTCATTCAATCAAAAACACAAAGGAAGAGTGTACACAAATATTACTGTTTACTTAAAGAATCAACACATGCATGATTTTACTCAATAGATTTGGCTAATATCTCCTGCTTGACCACAGTAGATTCACATGAACTATCACTGAAGGTGAATAATACCCCTACATTATGGCCACTTCGTACTGGAACTGGTTATGCTTAGAATCAATGGCATAATGTAACATAAGAAACATGAAAACATCATTTTTTAACATGTAACAGTGATATTGACTCTACTCTCACCACTTTTAATTCAAGTTGTTGCAATTAACCTGCAACTAGCGTAACTGAGTGGAAACAGTGTTTTTGTATTTTGATTAACAGTCACCTTGACCTTGGTCCCAAGGGCTTCATTTTAAATTACACATAATTTAAGTAACCAGGATGAAACAAATTGATTTCACGACTCAGTTCTCGCTAAAGTTCATGTCTAGCCAGAGCCCTGGAAGTTGATCTTAATTATACTTTATGTTGTGATGTACAACTGATGTACAAAAAATATTAAAATCTGTCAAGCTTTTACAGGGTTCCATTAGCTGCTGAATCTGAAGGGTCATTTCCATCAATTTTTAGTGGATTCATCCAATTAAATAATACCATTAATTTCAATGAAATAAATGATCCTTCAGCTAAAATTTTAGGGGTCAAATGAGGATTTTTTGAAGAGTCAAAGGGTCATCTCCAGGGTCAAATAGAAACAATGCTTGTGTTTTCGTCAAAAAACCAGACTGACCAACAAACCAACCAACCAGCTCACTCTTATATAGCCCACAAACATGTTCTATATACCTCTAAAATGTTTGCTGGGATAAAATTATCCTGTACATCCATGCAAGTCTGATCAGTATCTACACTGTTCTTTTTTAGATCTAGATCCATTAGATATTTTTGGCCAAGAAGCAAAAAGTGTTGATCCATATTAAACTGCAGGGATGTGTAGACTGATCTGAACTTTTATTGATCACCCATGTGATTATAAGACATGCCATGAGGTTAGATTCACTTACGTTTTTACTATGGCATTAAACACTTTCTGCCCTTCTGGAGATACACCCACTCCAATATAGTTCACCTGGCGCTTCTTGTCATCAATACTCTGTCGTAATCTGGCATTTATCTGAAGACAACAGTAAACATTTAGTATTTGAAGTTATTGAAGAGATAGTTGTATCAAACAGCAATCAATTGTGCCATCTGATTAAGGGATGGAGTAATAATAAATGCATATTAAATAAATTATAATAATTGTCAATGTAGGTGTTAAGATGAGACTTACCTTCTGTGGGTTGAGGTTGGACAGCGGTGGTGGTGACATTTCTCGGTCTGCCTCTTTGAGAACTGTGACATCACTGACATATGATAGATTCACTAACTTCACATCATGAACATTGTGTTTCCCACTGGTGGCCTGGCATTCTGAGATTGGTTAAAGATCAATCCAAATTCAGTGTAATTCAAGGATGATAAATTTATAATTTGTTGATTTATGGTTGAATATAGATCCAATCTCATGATGGCTTGCAAACACCATGGCTGAAATGGGCACAAGTGGTTTTGGTAAGGGTCACAAAATGACCTTAAGATGTTATTGCTGTGGAAATGAATGTGATATATAATCAAGTTGCCATATCAGGGATAACCAACTTTCTCGAAGTACAAATATGGGAAGATAACCCTATAAATAAGGTAGCCAGAGTTATGCTACTTGTCAGGGTCGTGACCTGGGCAGTGTTTAGTAAACATTTACGCCTATGATCTTTGTAGAAATTAAGAAAAATCCAACTTGCTGAAACAGATTTATGATTTTTCTAAGTACAAAATGGAGAGATAACCCATTGAATGTGCAGCTAATTTTTGATACCACGTATGTGTATCCTACTTTCCTATATTTCCGTCCATTGGGCCTTCCTATAATCCCGTCCCCCTTAAATAAACAACAATTAACAATAGAATGCATGGACTTATGAACTGTACAAGAGAGTACGGTAATCATGATATTTTTAAGTTGCAGTTGTAACAATTATAAATTTACTGAAACTGAGCTTTAATATGATTGGAAAACATATTTATCCAAGAATTGCTTATCCAAAAACACACCATGTGAAAAAATAGATTTTATTTAGATATTGATGCAAAACTGATAAAAATGCATCAAGAAAGTTTTAATCCCTACTTATCTGCATGGTTTGAACACAAAAGCAAGTTTGAAAAAGTGAAAGCACATTCCTCACACAGGTTCTTACAGCAAAGGACGTGTTTATAGGAATGTGGCGGCCATTTTTTTCTCACTGGAGGTGTATGTCTGCTAAACAACAAAACATGCATATATACGCCTTTCCAATAAACAGTTTCGCAGTCCTGTACGAGTTACTTCCCGCGACCGAAAATCAATCCAAAACGAGGCTCTGCAGGATAGCTGAACGATCGGGCTAATGGCTTAAGCACATATTAGCTAACCTTATCCGCTATATTGCAGGTCTGCGTTCGTCGCCGGCGGTGAAAAAATAAGTTGCTGGTCTGTTATTCTAGCCAGACCTTTTATGTTTACTATTTGTTAGATATTTAGATTTTTAATGATATAAGAACATGTACCATTCTTGTTGATAGTAGGCAGTATGAAACGCAATTTGGACAAACATAAGCATTAATTTTACCAATTATGTACAACAATTTCTTCTTTATATCTTTTATATATTTTAATATATTGTACTGGTGTAAATGTTGCAAATTGCTAAGGCTAATGCGCTATTATCCGGAAATCGTGATATGTCAACATCTGGTTACATGATCTGTAGACAAAAAAATTGAAAAAATACAATCTGAATTTGTTGATACTTACACATTTGAACAATAGAATTGTCCTAAAAAAATTAAGGCGTTTATGGTCAACGTGTAAATAATTTGAATATTTAAAATGTTACGTATACTTCACAACCAAATATGATTGATTCTGTCTTGAAATAAAACAGGATCGGTAATCTAGTTGTTTGTTGTAGAAGTATCATTCGTAGAATAAAATCCAAGGATTTAGATGCCGGCTTCCAAAAAGATGAGAATATTTATATCACAATATGGTTGCATATCCAATTTAGATTTCTTAGGTTTGACAGATTGTAATTTTGGCATAAAAGCCCAAACTCTTAATTAAACATATATGACATGTTTTGACAAGATTTGTTTCTTATTGACGGCTTTTGTTTCTATACGTGTCATAATGTTGATTAAGAATCCATTTAAGTGCTAAATCAAATATATTTGCTGGCACATCCAGTAGTTAAAGGACTGCGAAATACTTAAGAATTGGGAGGTGTAGATACCTTGCACATAGAAATTACACGATCTCTATTGGTCAGTGATATCTGCCCCTTTAAGTAATTGACAGATGACCCCGTGTGCGAGACAGTTTGACATGTTTATGGCATGCCGCCTTCAAAATCAATCGCCGCCGACATAATCACAACATGATGTCAGTAGTTGAATAGACACGCTAATCCGGAAACGAGACTCAATTAAGCCGTGAAGAGAACACTGCGACTGTCTGTTAGTTCAAGTCGTTTAGTGTCTCATGCGAGGAATAATGAATTGACACTTTTAATCAGAAACCTGATTGTTTTATAAATTATTTTCAAAAATATCATGACGCTGATGTATTATTACTAATTCAAAGAGAAAATATATTTTTAAAAAAAGAATTTTATTATAAAAAAGAAAGTTGTAGGTACATATTCCCTATTACGTTATTACAGCGAGCAATCATTTATCCTGTAAAGCAGTCACGTGACTGGACAGGGGAGGTAACCAAATAAATTCATCGAATTATTGGAAAGGCGTATAAGCATTGATTTTCAGTTTTAATGTTCCATTTCATTGAACAAAGAATGCTGTTTTGATCATCATGCTATTTCGACATTTATATTATCTTATTATGAAGTATTTGACAAAAAAGCCATAAGGGGGAGCTCCAGTTTCAAAATGGTTTATGATATCATCAAAACAAACTTTCCAAGAATGTTAAAACATAATCAAATAAAATAAATATGGCCTCTTATGTAATGTGCATTACAAATGTGATGGCATCATCATTCATTACAATCCAATGATGACCTCTACCGTGTTAACAATGCACAACAGACAGACGTCCTTGACCATACTGGATCACAAAAGCTTACTCCAAGACTTCTCCAACTAAAAATCCGCAAAACATGCTTCTGACTGATCAAAACACTGGTAGAGAGAGGGTGACAGGAAAGCACTATTTTGAGGCCTTCGGAAACAGATCTAAATATTCACTCATCGTAATAATGTCTAACCATATAAAATTTGTACTTGTCATAACATTGAGGTCTTGATTAAAAGTTAATTTAAAATGCAAGGATATGCTAGATAAATGAAATCAAAGTTGGGTGCAGAAATAATATGCAAATTGTTTAATATGCATTTTAATTGATCGTGAAACAATAGTAGATTTGATCTTTCCTTCTCAATAAACTGACTTGACATGAAAACTTAACAAAATAACATGGTCAACTTTTTTGAATCCCAAGTTGTGGTATTTGCAAATATCTGGACATTTGATAATAAGGGAAGACATTGTTATTTTTCACAGAGGTCAAGGTTATCTCTTTTTTTTAAATAATGCCAAAGGTATAGTTGTAAACAGACATATGCTTGCAAGGTCATGTCAAAGGAAATTGCGTTGACTTTGAAAATCTATTTTAAGCTGCTGTGATCTAAATATGCAATAGACCAGAACAAATTGAATAACTTTGATTGTCACCCAAGCATCATTCCTGTTAAGTTTCCTGAAAATCTTTTGAACAGTTTTGGAGAAGAATAAGTTGATGACCTGTGTGACCTTGACCTACAAGTAACCGTCCTGGGTCTTGTGCATGCCACGTCATTTTCATGTGTTTGACATTTCTTCCAGGTTATTTGAAAATCCCTCAAAGAAATAATAGAGATACTGAGCAGGCATGACCACCAGTGCAGTACCAGAGATTGACTTTGACCTGTAAGACCTTCATGCAACTGACCTCCAGGGGTCTTGTATGAGACACCTTGTCTTCATGTCTTAGATATTTCTGCCAGGTTATTTGAAAATCCATCTAAGAAATGAGTTACTGAGCGGACACGACCACTAGTGCCGTACCAGGGACTTATAATATTCCTGTTTGTTGATGAAAGTGCAATAATGACTGTAGCTGGCCATTAACCAGAAGGATCAAAAACTGTGATGGAAGTCACACCAATTTAAATCTCCTTTTTTCACTTGCACACAAAAATTTTCATTCTGGAATGTTCATTTGTTGTTTTAAAACAAAAATAGTCTCAAACACATCAATAAAATGACAAACATTCTACAAAAAACTTGATAAACCACTCATGGTACCTGATGTATACATGTTGATTTAGAAGTGATAACCAATGAAAACATGCCTTTTTAAAAATTTAAACATCAATTAACTAATACAATTTAGTCAGGTAGAAATTTAGTGAAAAAAAACAAACAAACAGAATGCTAAATATGTGGAGTGTATAAGTTTTGTATAGAAAGCGTACAGGTTTCTTTTTCAGCATCTAATTAATTGATTCGATCAGGAATGACATTTTGCAAGTATGTAATTATTAAAAAGTAGCAAGGGGCACAAGGGAGACAACCACCCTATGTCTATTTACTAATTAAATATTCATTAGGCCAGAGAAAAACAATTATTAGATTCTCATCCGGTTTTTCGGAAAAAACGGGCCGGTGGACACTTTTTAATTTTTATTTACAAAATAACCGAGAAAAGAAGTAAAAACTAACTATAATTTTGAGAAAATAGTTACCAGAACCTTTGGTTTAGAATATTCGTCCATCTTTTCAATTTCTTCCAAAATATCATGATAACAACTAACAAAAGTAGCAGGTTGGTGCCTATTCTTGCTTGAAAAGCCATACCAGTCTCTAATACATAGGAGCTCCGCTAAATCGCGATCCGCTTTATCCCAAAATCCAATATAACAAGTTCGATCAGTGGACCCCATTTTTTCCCCATAAAAAGATACCAGTATTTTGTCTAAGTCTTCGGACGGAAAAAAAATTTCTGGCTGAACGAATATTTAGCAACGAGAAGTTTTATTTAAAGAAAGATTGTCCAAACATTTAGATACATGTACATTAATTAACACGTCCGTAAATGTAAGCCGAGAATAAGTCAAACTCCTGTCAGACTTTTCTTCCTTTGAAATTTCTGCTTAACAAAGTCAAGCAATTAACTCCATAGTTGTTAAATAAACATCCTATTGTTGTATAATGAACAAAAAATGCAATTGCTTCGCAAATAGGGGTGCAATAGATTAATTGTAAACTGCCAATTCGGCAAAAGGCATGTAAAACCCCTGTCACACCAGGGTCGCGTTCTCACGGCGTTCCCATGGCATTCATGAATGCAGAGGTGCGCGCAGTACTATCGCAAGCATCGCCGCAACAATGCAGTGGCATCGCCAGTAAACGCAGTGGGATCGCATAGAACACCTAGCCACGGCGCTCACTTTGAGCATGCACAAAACTAACGCCGTCGCTCAGCGTTCTGATAAAAGCAGTGCAGTAAGGTCTCCTACAACGCCGCAGGAGCTCCGCATGCCCGCAAAAAGGTTGCAGTGCGAACGCTGTGGTTATTGGTGGCGCTTGCATGGAAATTACACGTCGTTGTCAGAGATGTCACTGCATCTTTACAGCGCTTAATGACGGGTATACGGCGTTTATAAAGAGTGTGAATTCTTTCACTGCGCTCTTCCAACGATTGTACGGAGCTATCACATCGTCATTGCGCTCCCAATGTGCTTCTACCGCATTGTCACGGCGATCTTTGGGCTCCCAATGCGCGTCTACTGCGTTGTCAAAGCGATCATTGCGCTCCCAATGCGCTTCTACTGCGTTGATTGACGTTTGTATGACAAACACAAAATTGTATAAATGTACAGATTGGCAAATAAACATTCATTTCACCATGACTGAAGTACAGCAGCAAGTCGGGCGATTGCTAACCTACAAGCATGTCAAGCAAATACGATGTAGGAGAACTCAAGTGCGTCCGAGGGTCTGGGTTCAACCATAGCAGGACCAAGGCAGACGGTTTCAGCATGGCCATTATCATTGGCTCATGCCTGCTAGTTACTTCAACTATCTCCAAGTGCCGCACGCCTTGTTGGATGAGCTTCTAGAGAGACTGCATCCTCGAATCACTAATAAAGACACCCGGTATAGGAAAGCATTCGAAACCAAGAATAAAACTAGCTATGAAAATGCGTCATCTTGCATCTCGGGGCAGATATGCAAGCGTGAAATTCGATTTTAGAGTGCCTCACAATACAATGTCATTGTGTGTACGTGAAGGCTATAATTGATGAATACAAAAACGAGTGCAGTCAGTGTCATACCACCGAAGCAGAATGGAGAGCAATTTCAGTTGAATTTGAACGCAGATGGAATGTGCCCCATGCATGCACACTTCGTTATATAAGTAAAACGTCATCAACACGCCGTCAGCGCAGCGTGAGTGCCGTGAAAGCGCAGTGCTCGCAGTGAAGGCGCCATAACAGCGCAGACAAGAACTCCGTAGGAACGCGATAGAGCACTATGTAAACTCCGAAGCAACGCCATGGTCGCAGTGAGGACGCTGTGCAGTCTCAATCTTCACGATAAAATTCAGATTTTTCTTGCGATGGCCTTTTGGAAAATTAAACAACGCCGCGGCAACGCAGTGGAAATGCACTGTAGTGTGACAGGGCCTTAATGCATACACTAACACAACCGGATCAGAAATAAGCAATAATTATACTAGATACGCTGTCAATCAAACAATCACATGATTTAGAAATGAAATCATCCTAGTTTGTTGATGTGTTGAAATTCTTTTGTTCAATAATGTCGAACGAGTTTTGAGCGGTGCGCACTGTTTTAAGTTGACGTCGGCGTAATGCGGATTCGATAATAACTCAGTTTTAGGGTCTGGACCCCACTCACCGCGTTATATTGGATTTCCACTATAGTGACACTAGCACCTTTGGCAAGCTTTGAAATGATGAACATTTTATTTTATTATTGTCAGCCATGTTATTTTCCATATCCGGGATCAGGGCCTTCCCCAGAAAAATTTTAAGGCATCCTGGCATTCTACGTGTGACGTGCTGATTCATGCAAAATATTTTCACATGGTTGATGGGTGCATCTTACAAATATATTAATATATATTTAGCACAAAGCAACATAGTTTTCTAAGTTTTCCTGAAATATGACAAAGTACATTTTTCACAGAACTACCACCAACTTGCTATTGTATTGTACTTATTACAAAACAGTTGTTGCTTCATTTTTTATGTACATCAGTCTAAAAAACATGCCACAATTTTCTCTTCTTGCAACATATGGGCTGTTTAAAAAAAATGGCTGGAAAAGTGAAAAAATAGTGAAAAATAAAAGTTCATTAAAATTCCAAACTTGTTATTCTGTATATTTTGCTTATTGAAACTGAGTAAAGAACTGAAAAGATTTTTGAAATCAGTCAACTGGTTGCTGAGATATTGTCATTTGAAAAATGGCAAGTGAAGTGAAAAAAATGTAAAGAATTTAAGTTCATAAAAAGTCCAGACTGGTTGGTCCATATGTTTGTACAGTCTTTACTGTGATCAAAATCAATCAAGTTATACTCATATGTGGCAGAATAAAATTTTTATGGAGCTTTATTGACCAATATTAAATAAATCAAAGAATTTTAATTTATGTGCTTAAAATACAAGTATTACTATTTCTTATTATTTAAATGTGTATTTCTGTTACAAAACATGTTGAAGCATCAAATATAAGTGCTTTAGAACTTGTGGTATCACATAAAGATAAAAAATTCATATTGTTAAGAAAGTGTGTCACACTCCTGACAACCACATAATTGCAGTGTACTCAAAAATGTTTCACTAAGGCCATTCCTGTTTGTCACAATTTAACAAAACATGACATAGACTTCTAGGAAAAAACATGCACTTGTTTTCATGTAAATGATATGTTGACAGAATATTGCAATATTTGCATAATGTCACACTCCTGACAAATTTAGCTGACTGCTTCTGAAGAGAGCTGCATAATATAATTTTAATAACAAATATAATTTTAATAGAGGTGATAATATTATAATTATTGCATCTAGAAACATTAAACTTAATGATACACAAAACATTTCTTATGTACTATTAATCTTTAAAGTCCTATAAATTTATAAAGCAAAGATGTATTGATTTTCTTGAGGTATTTTCTTATCTACCACACTTGACTTAAAAGCATAAATTTTGATAACTTAAAGTATAATATGCTTAATTTTATCATTATTTGATGCCTAATAAATGCACCTTTTAATAAAACAACACTAAAACTTGCCTTTACTCAAGCTTTTTGTAAAATAATGGTCTGAACAAATGTAATTTTGAAAAGTGTCACACTTTTTTGTCACACTCCTGACATTTTTTGCCCATTTATTTTAGATCATTTTTTTAAATGATGGTGCTATTTTGATGAAACTTCGCAAATCTTTAAAGGGCATGATGAGACACCTCTGCAAAGTAGGAAAATGGAAGTTACTGTTTGTTGTACATTTTTATAACAGGAAAACCCAAACCAGCCATTTTTTTGAAACAGCCCATATACACTAGATACACAGCCCTTGATTGCAGACCTGTTCTTGTCATTATGATTATGCCACAATTTAATGTATGTTGAAAAGACAACATGTTCAATAGAATGACCATTTATTGATATGGAAAGCATTTAAAGATGTACAGTAAGTACTTTTATAGCATTAAATTACTTTAAAATCGTCTTCATTTTTGGTTATTATTTGTTACAATAAACCTTCTGTAATCATCTGTTAATAAAAGTGACAAGATTATCATTTACCGCTTACATGCTCACAACTCTTCACAGTTAGCAGGTCATCAACGGAAGATTATAAGCGTCCCGCAAAAGTTAGTTTAGAAATTAAGGTATCCCGGCGCCGGTTTGCCATAATTGCCTGGGGATGGTCTAAAACCTGTTTTGTGAGGTACAGAATATGTTCCGATTTTTTTTTACCAATAATTTTTTTCGAGGCGGTGGTTTTGGACAGGGGTGGGCGAGGATGAGAATCTTAAATATTTTTTATATTGCCTTAGTGAGATTTTGTTAAATAAAAAATAGTGCTTATATAGGGTCATTATTACATTGTATTGAATGTGTTTTCCGAATGGTTTAGCTAAAACAATGCATAATCATGATAGATAATACATTTATCCTGATGAGCAAAGCTTTTGGGTCCTTGCAAAATGTTTCTTTGATGAAAAAAGAATTGATTGAAAATTTGCATAGCAAATAAAATTAGAATATCAAATAAAACTAGATCTTTTATGTGAAAAACGCATGTCTCCCCCCTGGGCCCTATTGAAGGAAGGCCAAGAAAGACCTTTTTGAAACGGAAGCCTGTGTCATTTATTATGGTATAAAGGATATGCACATACATATATATATATCTATATCTATATATATATATATATATATATATATTCACTCTACAGGCCCCTGTGATGCTGAATTCTGGTGTGACAGACGGACAAGGCAATATGTCTCCCCCAGAGGGGGGGGAGACATAATTAGCTAAGAATCTGTGCCTGATCATAGAACTGTAAGAAGAATGTAGATAGATCATTAAACTTTTCAAAAATATCCAGTTTTTGCTTACAAAAAGCTGTGAAGATGTTGACTGAAGTCAGTATTTGACTCCCCTCTGAGACCTCATTACACCTTTCAGTCATAGCTGCCATCCCAGCTTTAATGTTATATAATCACTTCACTTGTCAATTAAACTTTTAAGTTCTACATCAATACAAGATGATCTAAGTTATTAAAACTGTAAAATATTGTCCTACTGAGTATTTATGCGTTTGTTTATCTCTTTAATAACATGTTTGATTCTATTTTCAAAAGAAATGGATCAAAAACATTATTCAGGTATTTGCAATTTGGACTTAACAGAATTTGGATTTCAATGAGCTTGTATGCATTTGTATGTCAGTTTCAACACTGCATTAGTTAAAGGATTTTACGTTAATATATCTACCGGTGATTTGAGTTGCTGACCTCCACATTCCAATAGCTTTAATTTTCCACTGTACTACAAAATATGTCTATGTTGATCTTTTTGGTAACTTTTGCTGCCTATTTAGCATAATATTAAGTGCAATAATCCTTCATAATAATTTATATTTATTCTAAGTATTGGTGAATACTTTTTATTATTTTAGGCATTATCATTGATCAAACAATCTTAAAATTCTAGAGATTAGGGCTGGAAAGCATGAAAACAAGTTGCTTCAAGTCCATTTACCAGTTATTTGACAAGAAAATTCACATAAAATTTTAATGCTATTATACCGATGATTAAAAAAATCATAAAAAAATTATTTATCATCCGATTTTGAAATAATAAAAAATAATATACTTCTTTTGTATGGTTTTCTATCCCTGCCAAATACCATTATATATTTCATTTTTTAGAAAATCGTTGCCTCTCTATTAAAAGATATAGTGAGTTTTAAAATTTATTTGAAGACATCAAATCAATTTGGTGGCAGTTTCTTGTTGCTGGTATAAAGACATACAATAAGGTATAAGAAAATATTTTGGTGATTTGGGTTGGAAAGAGTAGCCTTAACCTGGTTTTGAACCCGGAACCTCCAGCTTACCGTGCCGAAGCTTTACCATTTAAACTACTGAGGCCGCTGGTACGAAAACCCACTTAGGAGAGACCTTTCCAATTTACTTGGCAAATGTCCGCAATGCTCTGCTTTGGGCTGAATACCCCATCCACAAAGACCCAAAGAAGCTCCAAGGGTAATTTGCTCTGCTGACAATGGCATTTTGGCAAATTTGGTTTGCAAAGGCCTCGACCAAGATACGACCGTCTGACCTCTGGATTACAGGGCAGACGTTCTAATAATTGAGCTAATGAGACTGCCCCTACGAAATCTACAACAATATTATATAGAGGGCTAGTAAAAAAAATTATTGCACGAAACATAAAAAACTTAAGTGACAGTGATCGGACAAACACTGTCGGTCATTCAACAACTTAGCAAGGATACTGATGGCTAGCATTTTTGTTCCAAGATCAAAGGCTATAACTTCGCCTTGAATTTTCTGCTGATAGCATGTCGTGCAGGAGACTATACTGCCAATACTAAAGTATTCATTTTCGGCCATAATCTTCATCTTTTCACAACACAGACATTGGTATATCTTACGGAAATAACCGAACCATTCCAAAACAAACACTTCCGTTTTCAGAAAATAGGAACTGATATCTGATTGGTCAAGTTAGTGAGTGCTGAAAGCACGTAAAGTATACTTTTTGACGAAAAGAGGCGCAGAATAATTCATTTTTGATTGTTTCACTGCACATGTCACTTCTTCATTAGACAAGCAACAGTAGTAAATAGATTTGTTTTTACCAGTGTAAGATATAAATGAGACGCTCCGTGAGAAAACCGGCAATAGTACAGTCGTGTCCGGTAATCTTGCGCAGTAGTCTACTGACACCCACGGAGGTGTTTTTACGGTCACGTTGTGAAAATATCTCAACAAACGATTATTTTTGGACCTAAATTAGAACATCTTAAAGGTAAACATGTTGAAAATTAATACCTGTCCAAGATATTTACATCATCGTAATAAATTATTCATGACCACGCCCACAGACCTATTTTCCGATATTTTTAGCCAATAATTCTTATTCTATCATCTAGTCCAGAGATGTGTGTCCCGTGATAGACATAAACAATAAAACACATTTGAAACAAATTTATACAACTTTAAACGTACAATTCCATTTTATTTGCAAACGTTAGCGAATTCAGACCACATTTCCGTCAGTTCCCGCCATTCTGTCAACAGAGTTCAAGGGCATAATCCGCGCGTGATTTTTTTCCTGCAGAAGCGTAAAGTGCCTTTTTCTCTTATCAAATAAATAGAAAACTAAATATAAAACAACAGGAAATTTTAAGGTTCACCAGAGACACTTTATCTTTTAAAATATTTTACTGCTGTGACGTCATTTCTCTCAGGTGCGCAAGATGATCGGACATTTATATGCTTGCGTAAAACATGGTTGTAAGGGTAAACATTAATAAATTCCCAATAGTTAAGGAGTCATGACCAAAACATTTTTTGTCATTACATGCATGAAAGGTTTTTAAATACAGACAAACAGTAATGACACATTTGTCCATTATTGATCGGTAAAAATATAGTCGATAATGCTTAGGTGCGCAAGAAGACCGGACAGCATCGTTTACATTTATTTCATATGTGATTTGGAAAATGTTGGCCCGAGGTGGAGGGGATAGTGTTTTGAACTGTTGCCCGAGGCCGTCGGCCGAGGGCAACAGTTCAAAACACTATCCCCGACACCGAGGGACAACTGTTTCAGTGTTCACAAATCAAATATGAAATAACTGTTTTATTACCTGATCAATTACTGTTTTAACAGTACTTACAGATGAAAAAAGGAACAAGAAAATAATTTTTCAAATATTTTTTTCATTAAACTTTCTTAATGTAACAATCTTGTAACTATGTCTCGCCGCCAACATTTTGTATGTCAGTAGTTTTTCATATTGTTTTTCTCTGTGTTTTTTTTCATAAAAAACTTAAGGAAACTGTCATTTTGTTGACAAAATTTTAATTTGTTTAAATACTTCACCACATTTTATTTTTGGAGAAATAAACATTGGAGACAATTTTTGTTCTTTACTGTTCCACATGACGTCATGACGTCAGAGCACGTGAGGGAAACAGTTGAAACTATTGACTGGTCAACAGTTCGCAAACATGGACTTTTTTAGAATTTCAGAACAGTCAAAACTACCAAATTACATTTATATAAGGTATAAGGTAATAATGACCAATAATTTGAGTTTTTTTACATATTTATAAAGCACAATCAATTCTCGTTAATTTGATACCAATATTTCCTCGCTATGATGATTTTAGCCCACCAAAACTGTTCAACACTAACATAAGGTACAATGATTTAATTCCGACTTCCGAAGTCAAATTTAAAATTTCGTTCTCTCGATCCCAGGTAGAGGCAATATCGATTTAAGTATTTAGCTGGGATATGATATTCATGTAAAACAATGTCAAAGGAATTACTTTTTTATCGAAAACCCTTTAAATAACGCTGTTTCGCGTCACAAAGACGCGAAGTATCAGTTCTTTCACACGAACCGTGATAAGTTGCATTTAAAATGATGAATTGCATGAAGCTACATTGAAAAGCAATGTTATTACAAAAAATGACATCAACGTCGATACAATCAGTTTAATATTGTTGGCTTTTAATAAAATTTATGCACACCGAAATAAAATACTTTTTACATTAACATACTAGTTTGCTGATGTCACTGACGAATTTATACATGTAATAAACATGCGTGAAATTGACCCTTGAAAATAATTAATAAAGCGATTTTTTTAAAGATGTGACTGATGTAAATCAACAGTTTCAGTCGAATATGGCCTTATTGATATATCTGGCGTTGAACTAACACAAACACATTATAAATGAAAAATCAAGAACACGACCATAATTTTATTCAGGGACGTAAGGAAATAATACAATTGTGATAAAATAATTAAGTCTTGATGTCAAGTACTTAACTCTATCAAATAGAGTTTTAAATGACACCATGTGTCTGTCAAAACGATACAAAAGAACAAAACATATCAAAATAACACCTTATGGTTCAAATATTATGACGGACCATGTCAAAATGGTACGACTGTAAATATTGTCTTATCTACATAAACACACAAGTCTAAATATGGTGTAGAAGACGTAGCTTCCTTGTTTTCTGGATGGAGATACTGACGGACTGTTCTGTATAAGTTTTCTTTGCGATTACGGGTCAGTACTCCTAGCAGGACGGGCGGGAGGTCAACTGGGTTGATTTGGGCGGCAGCACGGCGAATATTTATAATAATGTCTGGCTCTCCATCGCGTTGTCGTACCGTTACGATACCTGGCTAGTCTGCCGTCATCCTGAAGTACTGGTACTTTCTGACTAAACAACACCAATTATTAATAGTATAAACGATGAATGTAAACGTTATGCTAATATAAAAAAATATAATAATGTGCAAAAAAAACGTTATATATATTTTGTCGACTTAACAATAACCCACTGTACTCGAGCCGGGGCTAGAAATACCCCATAAGGGCTTGTAAAATGCGTCATTTGTTTTATATTAGGGGTAGATGTAAGAAAAAATGTTAAGGGAAAAACTAATTATTAAAGGTAGATGGTAAACTACTAACCGAATGCCCTGTATCTGTTTGAACATTGGGCAGATAAGGGATTTCCAGTCACGCCACTGCCATGCTTGATATCGCACAACGTCATTTTGATGGGCAGACGAATTTACAACCCTCTAATTTGTCAAAGGTTTCCACGTTTGATCTCCTGAAATGTTGCAAATAACAATTAACCACTTTTATCTTAAACCACTGTAAACGTTGTTCTTTTTTTCCCATAAAAACAAAATTAAAATTATTTGTTGCTCATTTCTAATAGTGATGAACATAGCGTTGTGAGAATACACAAGAACATCTACCTGCTCTGACGTAAATAATATTATCACTTAATGTGATTCATATTCCCAGTATGTTCGAAAAGTTTCGGGACAAGTGCCATATTGTTTTTGTTTATTGATTTTTTTCTAGGATTTTCTCCATGAATATAAACGTAGGTATATTGCATTGATTAAACATATGCTTTTGATATAATTGTCAGCTGCATAGAATCTGTTGTCACCATGGTAACGCTAGGTCGACGTCAGTGGGGCACCTAGGTGTACTGAACGAATGGTCTGAAATGTTCAATTCTTTTCAAAATACTCCCCCACGTACTTAACACACTTCTGATGTCTGTGTACTCATGGGTAGAAGCAGTTTTAAAAGTCCCCTGACGGAATTCTTCGAATGCACTCCCTGACAACAATGGGCAGGTCCTCGACGTCGTCGAAGCGGTGGCCACGCAAGTCACGCTTAATTGTAGGAAACAGACAAAAGTCACAAGGCGCTAGGTCAGGGGTGTACGGTGGGTGGGCTTTGGTATCAATTCCTCTCTCAACAAGCACACTCCTTGTGACAGATGATGTATGGGGCGTGGCGTTGTCGTGATGCAGGAAGAATTTGCCGTCTTTCTCTGGTCTCTTCTTCTTCACCGCCCTAATTAGATCACGTCGGAGCACCTTCAACGAGAAAATGTTTGCTTCTATGCAACCATCTGCATGCAAAACGTGAAGTAATATTATTTATTAAACGACAGTTTCTTTAACTGTATATAGTAAAAATATTAATATAAATATAGTTAAAATGTGACACTAAACCTTTGAGTAGTATTACGCTGTCACTGTCACTGTCTTTCCAGTCGGCACTGCGTGGCAGAGAATGAATCCCCTCATGTCGAAAAAGACGATCAACATCAGCTTTTTGGCAGAGGTTTTTACCATAGCTTTTACAGGTGATGGCGAATTAGGGGTTTTCCATACAGAAATGTCTTGTTTGGTTTCGGGATCATATACACTAACCCAGGTTTCATCAGCTGTGATGATGGATTCCAAGAACCTGTCCCCGAGTTGTCTGTACTGTTTCAGGAAGGCCCTGCTGTCGGCGACTCGCTGTAGCTTTTGCTGGCTGGTCAGTAGGCGGGGGACCCAGCGGGCACATACTTTTGTCATATTTAATTCATAAAGGTGTTATACTACTCATAAATTCTCGTCCTAGACATTGCGGCTGTTCCGTACGTAGATTGTATCATTGACAAAGTCTCAGATCTGCTTTTCTCCATCAAAACGCAAAATTTTACAGAATACCGTTGTTCCGGATTCATTTCACACCTATTTTACACCTATTTGTTAAAACAGTCCAGTTGTTTACACCGTAAAAACCGGAAATGACGTCGTTGACGTCGTGCACTTTAGTGCCATAATTTGTATCAACGTCAAAGCCACACTGGAGCATTTATTGAGACAGATGATTGACAAATAAAATTGTACTTTCGCACGGTGGCGTTAAGGTCACCCGCTCACGTCTACTTGACGTTGCTATGGTGACGATATATCGCGCATCATGCGCAACTACGTTTTCAGTATGTAATTTACTCATAGAATATTCAGGGGGTCCAACGTATTTGGTTTTTGCGGAAAAGTAGGTGAGGGACTTGTTCGGTGCGGAACAAAATGGCGGAATATTTCGTTATTTTGTGCATTTCTGGAGATATTTTGACCTGGTAAGTAGGTTTATTTCGCTGTTATCGAAATATAAATACGCCTACCCGGAGGCCAAATGTGTAAGCTCCAATCGGTTTTTCAACCTATGTTTCTAGAGGCCTTAACAAAAAAGTTATTGAATGTATAAACTGAAAGATTGTTTGTTTACAAAGTGAAAATAGAAAATTGCGAGTTTTGCATATATTTATTTACGAAGGCTTTTGCACTTTACATGGGTACTTAATGACCAAATTTTTTAAGTTCAAACACCTTAAATGTGTGCCGTGGAAGTGGTAAGCATTGTTTTGTTCGGTGCAGAATCTGAATAACAAACTCGTATGCGTTAGGTGTAAGTAAGACAACAGCTGGTAACAAATGTTGATAATCAAAACAAAAGCCAATTTGTTACCCAAACATATGTATGTTTTTATCTATATATAAGAACCTGTACTGGTAGTCCCAAAAATAGCGACGCACCTCTAAATATTGATGTACACTAGACCTCTATTTCTTATCCGAGATGTAGAGGTGCACCTCTCTAAATTCAGAGAACACCTCTATTTCATTGTTTGGACATATAGGAGCACCTCTTTATTTTGACTTGCACCTTGAAATATAGAGTTGCGACTCTAAATATAAAAGCGAACCTTTTAATTAGATATACATATATTTATTACATATAACGACTAGTACAATGTTACTTTTGACTCAAATAGTACTTCATTTATTTAAACATAACGAGTCAAGTAATCAATCATCATTTTAGGTGTGGTTGTGCCCCAAATACGCTTCAAAAGTTTGTATGGCGTGCCTCGAATTTTCCGTTTTGTGCCCCTCTTCTCAAAATGCAGATGAGACTTCTTCTTATATCTTGGCATCGTGAATTGTCTCGATCTGAAATGATACAGAGACGTATTTAACAACGCCATGACCATTTGTATATAAAGGTGCGCTTATATATTTATTTTAAGGTGCGCCTGTATTTTTTTGTAAACTACTACTAAGTACTTTTAAGTACTATAGTACTACTAAAAAGTAATAATGTAATGAGCACACATCAAGAGGCAGAATAATATATAAGTGTACGTGGTAGGTAATTTTGCATAATAAAATACGCGAGACATAAGTATTTGGGTAACAAATTGGCTTTTGTTTTGATTATTTACATTTGTTACCAGCTCTTGTCTTACTTACATGTACACTTTTATTAACGCATTCAATTAAGTTATTCAGATTCTGCATCTAACAAAACAATGCTTACCACTTCCACGGGAAACATTTAAGGTGTTTGAACTTAAACAAGAAAAGTATAACACAGATGTGTTATATGTGGACGACATTTAAAAGAGGTTAGATGTTGGGTGTAAGAGTTCATGCAGGTATTTTCATAGCACTAACCACATTGAATGAATTTGCTCTATTTAAATTCAACAGTATCTTTCAAAATTGTTCTACCACGTACATGGCAATTCCTTTGGTACTTTCAGGATGAAAAATCTATACTAACTTTCTATATTCAGCATCTTGATCCCGTAAACCAGGGGGGGATGGGAGGGGATGGGGATGAGTCACAATTATTCTGAACAACAGAAAAAGACCTACAAAAAATGGTTATACAATAATTATTTACTTTATAGACAAGAAATCGCCTTCTTGTAAAACAGAAACCCACAAGAACCATCAATTTCAACATCAAAAACATTTGTAAACAAAGAACCATCATAATATAGGTCACATTCACGCGCCGAAAATCAAGTCATAGGATTGCCAATATTCGTAAACAGAACACAAACTTTAATATCATCCAAGAATAACTATCTGAACAATGTCTCTTACTACACTCTTTCTATAACTGCTTACAACAATAAACTTTCAATTCGCATAATTAAAAGGAAACACCGACTCCTCGATCTATTTATATAATTTATACATGCATATATATTTATATTTATAGTTAAGGGGAGATAATTCAATTCAATATTTATATTTATATACTCAATTATAAATAGCTTGACATTGAACTTAAAGTGCATACAACATGGTTCCCGTTCATTACTCAACGATCTATATATAAAGCCGGGCCAGCTTGTTCTCAGCATTCGCTATAAACCTCTATTGAAAGCCGGGCCTAAACTCCCCTTCAGCCGGCCTAATTGTACTAAAGTAAATATACTCAAGTAATAGTTACATAGTAATAATATATTATGACCCATCATTCGTCCAGAAAAATTGGTAATTAAGTACCCGTGTAAATGGCAAAAGCCTTCGTGAAGAAGTATATGCAAAATGCAAAAATTCAGTAATAACTTAGCTAAAATATGTCCAAGAACGGTATATTTTGACTAAAAACGCAGTTTCAAGTCACGCAATTTTCTATTTTCACTTTGTAAACAAACAATCTTTCAGTTTATACATTCAATAACTTTTTTGTTAAGGCCTCTAGAAACATAGGTTGAAAACCCGAGTGAAGCTTATATGTCTGGCCTCCGGGTAGGCGTATTTATATTTCGACAACAGTGATATAAACCTACTTACCAGTTCAAAATATCTCCAGAAATACACAAAATAACGAAATATTCCGCCATTTTGTTCCGCACCGAACATGTTCCTCACTTACTTTTCCGCAAAAACCAAATACGTTGGACCCCCTGATATTGTTGTAGCTACAAGTACATAAAAAATCAAGTGAAAACAATGAAAATTGATGAAATAATGGCACTTGTCCCGAAACTTTTCGAACATCCCTCGTATATGACAGTAATTTTTCCGTTTTTAGACGGCGATGTTCCTCGTGCAACATCTTAAGGACTTTATATCTCACAGCTTGATCGCTTTTCTAGAGCTTGAAATGATGTAAATGATTTCAATGAACGTTATCTTTGTCAGATTTTAAAATTATTTCACAGAAATGATCACCATAATAAGACGACGTGTCGCGCGCAAAATTTGGGTCGCTACCTTGAAGGTCAAGGTCTCAGCATGACCTTGCACGAAAATCGTGTACGTCCGGCCCATAACTTTTATTTGAAGTCGGATTTTAAATTATTTCACAGAAATGATCACCACAATGAGACGATGTGTCGCGCGCAACACTTGGGTCGCTACCTTTAAGTTCAAGGTCACAGCATGACCTTGCACCAAAATCGTGTCCGGCCCATAACTTCTTTATTTAAGGTCAGATTTTCAAATTATTTCACCATAATGAGGCGACATATCTCGTGCAACACTTGGGTCGCTATTTTGAATGTCAAGGTCAAAGCATGACCTGGCACCAAAATAGTGTCCAGCCCATAACTTTTTTATTTGAAGTCGGATTTTAAAATTATTTCACAGAAATGATCACCATAATTAGACGACGTGTCACGTGCAACACTTGGGTCGTTACCTTGAAGGTCAAGGTCACAGCATGACCTTGCACCAAAATCGTGTCCGGCCCATAACTTTTTTATTTGAAGTCGGATTTTAAAATTATTTCACGGAAATGATCACCAAAATGAGACGACGTGTGGAGCATAATATTTGGGTCGCTACCTTGAAGGTCAAGGTCACAGCATGACCTTGCACCAAAATCGTGTCCGGCCCATAACTTTTTTTATTTGAAGTCAGATTTTAAAATTATTTCACAAAAATGATCACCATAATGGGACGACTTGTCGAGCGCAACATTTAGGTCGCTTCCTTGAAGGTCAAGGTCACAGCATGACCTTGAACCTAAATCGTGTCCGGTCCATAACTGTTATTTACGGTTGGATTTTAAAATTATCTGATTTCTTTGCACTATACTATTTTCAAAATTCACCTCAACAGTTATACAACTAACTGTTTTTCTGACAAAGTACCCATTCGGGGAGCCTCACCCGTCTTCGACGGTTTCTGGTTGATTTTAGAACTTGTTGGGGGAAGTGTAAGGTTGGTTTACCCAAAAACCTGGTTTGAACCCCCCAGTGGCAATTTGTTTTGCCACTGGCCGTTCCAAGACGGTAACCCCAGGGGTTCTCTTTTTGTTGTTTGTGGCGTCTTATTTGAGTTGACATACTTATAACAAACATGCGCTCTCTTCCTCTGTTCTTTTTCGCTGCCTGGGCAGGCTCTGTTTTGTGAGTATGGCGAATCCTGATATGCATATTTCACTTTTTAAAAATAACTGTACATAGTTTGAATTTGGTAAAAATGGATTTTTTCCGTTTGTAAAGTTTCTTGAAGATACCTGTATCTTCACAAAAAGCTTATATGGTGAAGGTTATTTATCACCTGCTACAGACCCTTCTGTGTTCATAGTTGAAAAGGGATATTTGAAAGTTACCGAAAACGACAAATATAACAAATAGTGCAGGCTCGGTTTGATTATGCCTGTTCATGGACGCTA
Source organism: Corbicula japonica (assembly GCA_038501625.1). Lineage (NCBI taxonomy): Eukaryota > Metazoa > Mollusca > Bivalvia > Venerida > Cyrenidae > Corbicula > Corbicula japonica. Next base: position 6,190,252 of record JAZAYU010000015.1, read on the forward strand.
ATGGAAAAGCATATTCCTGCCCACGCCGCCTAACCCCGGGTTTAGAGCAACTCAGTAGTCAGTACTGTTATCAGTAATATGTCAATGTCAAGATTTTCGACCAAACTCGACAGCCTTATTTTATACAGTCATAATTATGTATTTGAAAGCTTGTGGTAAAACAAATGACAGAAATCTTTACCACCCTTCATTCAAACCGAAGAAACCCAAGCAATTTTAAATGTAATTGGTGAACTATATTTTTGAGTAAAAGTAAAAGCAGTTGAAAGTCGTCCCAGCCTGTAACAGAGGTGAATAATGAGCCGATAGTGTAAGAGAATGAGCCCTTTTCTCTGTTTATATTGCCTGCAATATTCGATATCGTCTGTGTTTTATACCGACCCCTGTGCATGTCCCGACTTTATTATTATCATTATTATTATTATTATTTATTATTATTATTATTATTATTATAATTATTATTATCAATATTATTATTATTATTTATTGCTAACAACTTAGAGTCTTTGAATTTGTATTTAGCTCACCTGAGCACGAAGTGCTCATGGTGAGCTTTTGTGATCGCCTGATGTCCGTCGTCCGTCGTCCGTGCGTGCGTGCGTGCGTGCGTCGTCAACTTTTTCTTCAAACGACTTCTTCTCCTGAACTCCTGGGCCAATCTTGCTGAAACTTGACAGGAATGTTACTTGCATGAAGCTTTACCAAAATTGTTCAAATGGTTCCAGTCCATTGCCTATCTAGGTCACAGAGGTTAAAAATAGATTTTGAACATGAAATTTTTAAAAATCTTCTTCTCTGAAACCGTAAGGCCTAGAACTTTGATATTTGCTGTGTTGCATCACTAGGTGGTCTTCTACCAAGATTGTTCAAATTATAGCCCTGGGGTCAAAATTGGATCCGCCCCAGGGGTCACTTGATTTTATATAGACTAATATAGTAAAAACTATAAAAATCTTCTTGTCTGAAACCACAAGGCCCTTGTCTGAAACCACAAGGCCTAGAGCTTAGATATTTGGCATTTAGCACCCTCTAGTGGAACTCTACAAAGATTGTTCAAATTATTTCCCTGGGGTCAAAATTGGCTCCGCCCCAGGGGTCACTTCATTTTACATAGACTTATATAGGAAAAACTTTAAAAATCTTCTTGTCTGAAACCACAAGGCCTAGAGCTTAGATATTTGGCATTTAGCATCCTCTAGTGGAACTCTACAAAAATTGTTCAAATTATTTCCCTGGGGTCAAAATTGGCCCCGCCCCAGGGGTCACTTCATTTTGCATAGACTTGTATAAGAAAAACTTTAAAAATCTTCTTGTCTGAAACCACAAGGCCTAGAGCTTAGATATTTGGCATTAAGCACCCTCTAGTGGAACTCTACTAAGATTGTTCAAATTATTTCCCTGTGGTCAAAATTGGCCCCACCCCAGGGGTCACTTCATTTGACATAGACTTATTTAGGAAAAACTTTTAAAATCTTCTTGTCTGAAACCCCAAGGCCTAGAGCTTAGATATTTGGCATTTAGCATCCTCTAGTGGAACTCTACAAAGATTGTTCAAATTATTTCCCTGGGGTCAAAATTGGCCCCGCCCCAGGGGTCACTTCATTTTGCATAGACTTATATAAGAAAAACTTAAAAAATCTTCTTCTCTGAAACCACAAGGCCTAGAGCTTAGGTATTTGGCATTTAGCATCCTCTAGTGCAACTCTACACAGTTTGTTCAAATTATTTCCCTGGGGTCAAAATTGGCCCCGCCCTAGTGGTCACTTCATTTTGCATAGACTTATATAGGAAAAACTTTAAAAATCTTCTTGTCTGAAACCACAAGGCCTAGAGCTTAGATATTTGGCATTTAGCACCCTATAGTGGAATTCTACAAAGATTGTTCAAATTATTTCCCTGGGGTCAAAATTGGCCCGCCCCAGGGGTCACTTCATTTTACATAGACTTATATAGGAAAAACTTTAAAAAACTTCTTGTCTGAAACCCCAAGGCCTAGAGCTTAGATATTTGGCATTTAGCATCCTCTAGTAGAACTCTACAAAGATTGTTTAAATTATTTCCCTGGGGTCAAAATTGGCCCCGCCCCAGGGGTCACTTCATTTTATATAGACTTGTATAGGAAAAACTTTAAAAACCTTTTTTCTGAACCACAAGCTGAGAGTACTTTTGTACTCAGGTGAGCGATATAGGGCCATCATGGCCCTCTTGTTTGACTGTTACGCTGCGTTTGTACCAACTTGTCCAAGCTGAATATTCATAGATAATGACTGTGTAAAGAGTCAATTTATTTCGAAGCCGGACTCGGGTCAGGATAACAGCAATGTATAAAACCCAATCTCCTTCGCAGAGTTGTGGTTCCTTACACTCACTTTTTTACACCTGCGAAAGGCTCAATGTCAAGATTTTTTACCAAACTAAAAAGCTTTGTTGAATACGGTCATAATTATGGATTTGAAAGCTTGTGATATAATAAATGACAGAAATCTTCACTGTCTTTCATTAAAACCGAAGAAACCCAAGCTATTTTAAATGTAGTTGGTGAACTATTTTTTGAGTTAAAGTAAAAGTAGTTGGAAGTAGTCCCAGCCTATAACAATTGTGAATGTATAGGTCAGAGGACAGTAAATAGAAAAGCCTGTCGCGGATTGGACAATTTTGTCTAGGGACGATTCGGGCTTAATTTATTTTCAAAGATTCATTGGCCAAAACTATAGAGAATAGAAATAATTTTTTGTTTTTAACTTGCTTTATTAAATTATATATCTTGTAAAACATTTTAATGTGTTAAAATTGGTGGAAATGTTGTATTTTAAGGGGGTGGGGTAATTGAAACCCATAAATAAGTGTTTTAATAATATAAAAATGGTGGAAAACTGCATTTTTCTTCAAAAGCAACAAAAAACACATCATGTAGTGAATACATTTATTACTTTATATGCAAATTACATGTGGTGAAAGAACATTTCTGGTTAGGCATTTCTAAAACTGAAAATCATGCAATTTTTTAAAGAACAAGTGTGATAGGCATTACTTGTCTGGTCAAAGTGCCCATGTATTTAAACCAACATAAAAGTAAACATTGTAATTGTGTGCTGTTATGACTAAGTATGAATTCAAACTAAAAGAAAATGAAATTCTTTAACTTGAAAATCCCCTTAAGGTCAGAGGACAGTAAATAGAAAAGCCTGTCGCGGATTAGACAATTTTGTCTAGGGACGATTCGGGCTTAATTTATTTTCAAAGATTCATTGGCCAAAACTATAGAGAATAGAAATAATTTTTTGTTTTCAAAAATGTAAAATGACTTTAATTATATACTTAAAAATAAAAATGATTATTTAAAACACGGTTTGAAAGGTGATTTGTGTCACTTTAAAGAAGTTGGTACTTTCCATATTTTGGGTTAGAGATTTGTTTACATTCTGGGGGTGGTTACTTTCGGTTTAAAATGCTGAGAGAATAAGTTGGTGAAGGCACCAATTCTTGGTCATTTTTGCATTTCCCAAAAAGCCACTATGCAAATCTGGGGTAGTATTGGAACAAGTCGTGTAAATAAGATCACAGGAGGACCAAATCTTATGATGTAAGTCTATGGGAAACTATTTAGTGGTCTCTGACCTATATGTGCCGATAGATGTTCGAAAAGTTTCGGGACAAGTGCCATTATTTCTTCAATTTTCATTGTTTTCACTTGATTTTTATGTACTTGTAGCTACAACAATATCAGGGGGTCCAACGTATTTGGTTTTTGCGGAAAAGTAAGTGAGGAACATGTTCGGTGCGGAACAAAATGGCGGAATTTTTCGTTATTTTGTGTATTTCTGGAGATATTTTGAACTGGTAAGTAGGTTTATATCACTGTTGTCGAAATATAAATACGCCTACCCGGAGGCCAGACATATAAGCTTCACTCGGGTTTTCAACCTATGTTTCTAGAGGCCTTAACGAAAAAGTTATTGAATGTATAAACTGAAAGATTGTTTGTTTACAAAGTGAAAATAGAAAATTGCGTGACTTGAAACTGCGTTTTTAGTCAAAATATACCGTTCTTGGACATATTTTAGCTAAGTTATTACTGAATTTTTGCATTTTGCATATACTTCTTCACGAAGGCTTTTGCCATTTACACGGGTACTTAATTACCAATTTTTTTAAGTTCAAACACCTTAAATGTTTCCCGTGGAAGTGGTAAGCATTGTTTTGTTAGATGCAGAATCTGAATAACTTAATTGAATGCGTTAATATAAGTGTACATGTAAGTAAGACAAGCGCTGGTAACAAATGTAAATAATCAAAACAAAAGCCAATTTGTTACCCAAATACTTATGTCTCGCGTATTTTATTATGCAAAATTACCTACCACGTACACTTATATATTATTCTGCCTCTTGATGTGTGCTCATTACATTATTACTTTTTAGTAGTACTATAGTACTTAAAAGTACTTAGTAGTAGTTTACAAAAAAATACAGGCGCACCTTAAAATAAATATATAAGCGCACCTTTATATACAAATGGTCATGGCGTTGTTAAATACGTCTCTGTATCATTTCAGATCGAGACAATTCACGATGCCAAGATATAAGAAGTCTCATCTGCATTTTGAGAAGAGGGGCACAAAACGGAAAATTCGAGGCACGCCATACAAACTTTTGAAGCGTATTTGGGGCACAACCACACCTAAAATGATGATTGTTTACTTGACTCGTTATGTTTAAATAAATGAAGTACTATTTGAGTCAAAAGTAACATTGTACTAGTCGTTATATGTAATAAATATATGTATATCTAATTAAAAGGTTCGCTTTGTTTCATTATCACAGGTAATAAATTTTAAAACTATCCTGTCTTAGTTTAAAAGTTTCTTGCTTTTCAACATATAATTGATTCACTAAGTATGAAATTCTTCTTCATAAATACTGGCTAAGTTAAAATATTGTACTTAAATTACTAAGTACGAAATTCCCGCTCACCGAAATGACAAAGTTCGAAATGACGCCCGGAATAATAAATTCCAGGCGGATATCATTTTGTATTACGCCTGGAAAAAAAGAAATTAGTAGTTAAAATTCCGTCTCCGGTTCATTTCTAGGCGGAAAAATTGAATTCCCGCTAAAAACCAACCGGACTCCGTCTACCTTCCGGCCGGAATCCGTCTGCCTTTTTCGTACGGGTTGTGCGCGAAGAGCGACCATCGTATATATATAGAAAAGCTCTTGTTGCGCACAAATAGTTGGGCTAATGTCGGGGCCTATCAAGGACCAGGTCCGATCATTGTAATAATGATCGCCCATCCGGCTGTGTAGATATTTCGTGTGCAATGGAAATTTTCTTATCTAATCCATTATCTGTGATCGCCCCTAGACCTATCAACTATCAGGGTCCAATAAACAGCTTAGCAGGATATCAATGAGGGGGTCGTCCAGTTACGATGTACAAATTCAATAATTGTTATTTAATCTTATAAAAGGCAACCAAATATCAATTAAAACAAACTCTTTATTTCCATTGCGTACACGTGAATTTCCATTGCGCACGATTTTTGAGGATTATTTCATATATATTAGAAACCTGAACACTAAGACATTATTTAGAAAAATATTTCATGTTTATGACCGATGAAATATTATTAAAGAATCATTTATAAGTCAATTTTAAATAAAATATTCGAGAAAGCAATAAAATCACGATCTTCATTTCCATTGCGTCCACAGGAATTTCCATTGCGCAAGAATTATTAAGGTATTTCATTAATATTTACGAATCTGAAACCTTGACACTTGGTTAAATAAAAAATAACATGTTTTTGGTCGATATAATATTCAATCTTTGTTATAAATTCTTATATAAAAAAAAACAAATATTTACACAAAATAAATATTTTTTATTTCCATTGCGTATTTTGTTTCCATTGCGGTTCATTTTTCCATTGCGTATTTTATACCTACCAAAATAACATTGGGATAACAGTCAAGGAAAACAACTTCCGGTAGATTAATCTGTGAAATTTATCCAGGTTTTATTATGTTGTATTTACCGCTGTACGTATGAAAGTCTAAAGAGAAACCTTAAGAGAATGTTGCGATCATAAAATCACCTCAGTCATAAAATCATAAAGTATTTTCCAGCTTCTTGCCTGTTAAGCACTTTCCTAGCCTGTCAGTCAGTGTCAAAAATGACGTTTTGGAAAATCACGAGAGGTTTAAGATTAAAACCAAGAACAAAAAATATTTTTGAAAAAAAAGAAAAGAAAAAAAAGGATCAAAAAGTATGAAAAACTATCAATGTTTAGGGATGGGTATCACACACAAAGCATTTCTAAAATATTATATCTATTGGATACCTGTGAACGTTTTAACTTGTTTAGGTTGGAGATTGGTTTAAAAAAAAGTGGGAGATTGGGGTGAAAAAGCGGGAGATTAATCGTACAGTGTTATGTTGCTGACTGAATATTTTAATTGGATGTTTAGTTATATTTATTCATTCTCTGTATCCTTTTATTCTGTAATTATTTGTGTAGATTTGATATGCACTGGTTCTCTGTCTGACATGCGTGCATCAATAATACTTTGTTTGATGTCTGATGTTACTAATTGATGGCAATTCAATGCATTCGTGGACATTATAGGGTATTTAGTATTCAATACATAGAGCTATGGACCACAATTCATATATATAAAATTTATTTAGAAAAAAATATGTTGGCCTTCAAAATAAAAGTACAAATTTTACCTAAGAGCAGTGGTCGAAATAAGCACTAGCCCGATAGCAAAAAACTAGTAGATTTTCTCTCGGGCTTGTAAAAATTCCCAATTTATTAGCCCGACATGCTTGTAAGATTCAGATCGTTGAGAACTCATTGTACTTTTCTTTTCAGGTTTGTAAACAAACTTTTGAGCTGTTTATTTCATTCAGAAATCTGTCGCTTGTATCAATGTGTAATTCCCGCTAAATTGATAATAAATATGTTTACTAAGTTCTTTGAGAAAATTGATAACCGTTGAAAATACAAGAGTCCAATAGCTACATGTATAAATTCCATCTTCAGCTTTTTTCCAATCCCTTCCTAAAACATCTTTATAATTTATTTAAGAGCAATCAACACCTGTTTGAACACCTGTGTGATCAGCGTTGTATATTTCATGGTCACTGCTGTTTATTCACATCAAAAAACAACACCGACGAGTAGTATCGATTTTTTCGAGATCAAAGGTGCCGGGCATCTAGTAAAGAAAAATGTGATCATACGGCGGCGTTTTTGATTATAAGAGATTGACTCATTTGTCAACACCCGGCCAAAAATTGAAGATCGCTGAAAAAAGTAGGGTTGTATAAGCAAAACATGCTGGAAATTTATAGCGTTTGCCTGCCACAAATATTTTTTTATAAACGAGCATTACATTCAAAATGCTCATAGAAGAGTTGATTTGTTGTTGAGTATCGTGTCATATTTGTTAGGCAATTAACAAGCTGTTACTAAGCGGTGTTTAATATAGATTAATATGCCCCAGACAACAGATTAATTAGCCCCTGACAGGTAAGCACTGTCAATTAAGCTATTGATTAATTCATGTCAGTTTGAAGAAGTCGGCGAGTGGCTAATAAAATCATGCTCCACATTGAATAGTTGTTATAATTATTGAGACACTCGCTAATTTCACAGAAGTTTCCCAAACAAAGCAGGGCTCTGCCTAGGCTAAAAATTTAGGGAGAAGTGAGTCGCAACCACTCGCATGCCGCTTTAAAATATACAAGCATGTTGATTTAAACAGTACTGATATTCAAGTTAGTCATTTGCAGCAGCAGCAAATAAAACTTATACACATTTAAAATAGTGTGGAGCAAGTTTATTTTTATAAAATTTTAATGCTGATATAAACTGAATAGCATCATGTCATGATAAACTACATTGTATAAAAAAAATCATATACGTGTTAACAAATCTCTAGCTGATGCTGTTCAGTTCTATTCTTAATCAATTTTTGTATTCCTGAATTCTTTAATTATTTGCGTAGATTTTATAATGCCTGATGTTGCAGGAGTATAGCCTAATAAGGTACAGAGTTAATCTAGTTCAACACTAATCATTTTGTGTGTGTGTGTGTGTGTGTGTTGGTTTATTTATAGACGCCATCGGCGAGCCATGTAGGCGTCTGTCTATAGTTATTCTTCTTCTTGTTGAACTTCTTCTTTCTTCTGTCTTCTTTTACTTTTTCTATTGTGTTGAATTTCTTCTTTCTTCTGGGATCCATCCTCTCCATCCTCGGACGCCTGTCCTTTCGGAACGTGAATGAAGAGGACGCATTCCTTCCATCTCCTATCTTCTCTAAGTTGATGTTCCTTGATGTCGATTGGCTGGTTCAGATGTTACTATTTTTAGTAAATTTCTTTTGTTCGTTAATCTAGATGTAGTTGACCTAGTTGTGGAGTGCTTCTTTTGTCGTTCTTCTGTTTGGTCGTCGCCTTTTAAGAGCCACACTCCCTGATGTTTGTCTGGAGAGATCGTCTGCTGGCTTCGCTTGATTGTCGTCGGTTCTGCCATCTGTGGATCCCACATCCCCTTGTCTGACCGCCCATTCGAGACTCTGCTTTTGAAAACCTGGCTGTAGAAGGCCCCGCCGCTGTCCTCATGCAGATTTGATTGCCCCATGGTTGTCCAGTCACCTCGTAAATTTCTCGGAGAGGGTCAACGATGCGGCGTATCGCGTCCAAAGTCCAGCAGCAGGGCCCACCAGGCGGACCCCGCATACAGCAGAGAGGAGATAATGATGTCCGTATGTGGCAGCACATAACTATCGGCGACCCTCTTTGACTCCAGCTGACCATCTCTCCAGTTTATAGACCACCTTAAACATATATCAGTAATACATTTAAAAGAAAATATTTTGGAGGATGTTCGAAATAAAAAATCAAAATATTGCCTAAGAACAATTGCTGCGTTGATGTTTTAACAAAATTTTCTCATCAGGACTTTAATTAACTGTGTCCTTGTATAAAATGGCAAAATCTAGTTTCTTTTTATTACCTCCCTTTATTTTATTGCGCTTATTTTTTTTGGCCGATTTTTGCAAGATTTTCAATTATTTATTTATATACTAAAATCAGTTAGCTGATAGCCTGAAACTGTGAAAGTTGAAATCAACTTTTTACAGCTTTTTAGTTGTTTTATTCTTTGTTAATTGAAAGACAAAGGACGACCTGTCAGACGACCGCTTACACAAAAGAATGACTAGTTTTAACTGGTAATCCTTGTACAAACAATCAATTATGAGACAAGAGGGAATCATGCTGATTGGGATTAATTGGTAATTTGAACACTGACAGACTTGACAGTTTTGGTTAATGCTGCCATTGGACAAAAGTTAATTCAGCATATCGGCGATTGGCAAATCACTGTGCGCGCTCATATTTTTATTGGTCTAGAAGGCAGGCATTTCGTAAATCGGGTGGAGCGTAGAGAACAGATCGAATGTAATCAAACAAAATATTATTTTTATGATTTTTGTAAGGGCGAAGTTTGCAAAGTAAAGGCGACGATGTTGCCCGAATCACCCAGTAGGCAATATACTTATTTTATTTTTTAAAATGCAGATCTATCGCGACAAAACTGTCAAAGATTTTCTGCCTGAGGCGATCAAGCACTGCAAATCTAGGGTGTTAATAATCAAGATAATGACACCTAACTGCAAGTGTTTAATGATAAGGTAATTAAAATCGGTCTGGTAAGCAGAAGATTTGGCAACATTGGGATAATTATATTTTTCTAATGGAAAATCTGTCTATTTTATTTATAACCTTGCAAATACAGATTTTTTTACATTTTTTTTAAGGAAGAGGGGAAGAACCTGGATGCTGGTCAAAAGGGGACAAATGCATATGCGGTCGAACTGCATTCAGATATTTTCGTAATGTAAAAATAATCAAAAAGAGAAAACTAAAACATCGCTCATTTCGCTCATCTATATTGGTCAATACCTAGCCTGATGAAAGACCTATTAGTTGAGGCGGAGTCAAATGTGTAGTTTAAATGTTTGTCACCTTCCCCATGATCAGTATACCAATTTGGTAGGCTATGCCTTCCCACAAAAGCTGCAAGTAGATCAATTGGCTGTCGTTACATGACTGAATTGTTGTGAAGAATACGAACGAAATAAATAAATTTACAACGAAGCAAACTATTTCTGAGACGTTCTGAACGTTTTTTTTGTCATGTGAGAAAAATGTTTGTTTTTATCACAAACTGACACAGTTGTATGCTGCTGCTGATTTATTTGAAAAAAAAATGTTTTTGAAAAACAAGGGCATGCATCAAAATGCAATTTAAGCGGTTGCATTTGTTACTCTTGACAGATCTTGAATCTTCATGGAAACCTTTCACAGAAAACCTTGCAAGATTTTGTTTCAATAACTTTTTTGTTAGGACAGCTAGGAAGCTCAAATAAAAAGCCGTGTCAAGCGTAAACATCGAAGATCCGAATGGGATATGTCATTAAAGGAAATATTTGAATATAATGTGCTTACAGAGTGAAAATATCCGCACAAGTATCAAAATTTCACAATTTTATCCGCCATATTGGAAATCAGCCACCAAATTCCTTGCTTTAAGTACTTCAGCCATCCTTTAGGCTGAACCCCTGTATTAGTTACGAGGAATGTTTATACTCAAGTTTTTGCTTCTGTCTTTCTATTTTTACTTTACTTTTCATTACCAAGCAGTCTATTTAGCATGCAGAGGCATGTCTCTTTGTTATCTATTCTTAAACAGTACAAGAATAAGTTTATTTATACTTGCTCACTTTCAGAGCCTGCTTAAAATGTATCCATTAATTAAGATTTCCAGAAATCTTCTGCTTAGGCCAGTGATTGGGTAGTTTTGATAATTTCCAACTTAATTGCTGAATTCCCTAAGAAAATTTAACATTGCTGATCAAAAGGAGGGTTCGAGCAATTGACTGACCCCCCCCCCCCCCCCTTTACGCACATGCTAAATAACACGCGACAAACGATACGCACATGCTAATACAACACGCGACAAACGATGATAAATGATAATAAAATTAAATGGTACTTTGACTTTTAAATGTCGCGATAATTAATTTTTGTGTCGCCTGCGATAGCAGGTAGACACATAGGGATCCTATTGTCCGCGGCGTCTTCGTCGTCCGGTAGTCCCCCAACTTTAACCTGAAACTTCATGTTGCCTATACAGTAAAACTCCTCTATTACGGACAGTCACCTTAGGGACTGAGGGAAAGTGTCCTTAATAGCGGGGTGTCCTTAATAGTGGGTTTGAATGACCGGCCACTGGCCGTTATATCGTCGGTTCGACATTATTAATATATCGTTGATTTGACAGACTTATTGAAGTTAATCAACTTTTGATCTGGTATAATATAATAAATCAGACAAAATATGTAAATTAACTTAATTCTTTGGCTTTTGCCTTATTTCAAGGATTCTCTAATTAATTCTATTTTCCTTTGTAGAGTCAATTCAACTCTCTGTCGTTTTACTGTTATCCATAATGGAAACAGAATTTATTTTAAATTGTTTTATCTTGCCAAAATTTAATGTGATGTTTGCATGTGATTTTGAAACATTTTCATCAAACTATTCGCTGATTATGTCTCCCACCACGTAGTGGTGTGGGAGACATTTTGATTTGCTCCTGTCTGTCCGTCCGTCCGTCTGTCTGTCTGTCACACTTGTCCGCTCTCTAAGTCAAACAGTTTTCATCGGATCATCACCAAACTTCATGAAAATGTTAGTGGCCATAATATCTCGATCAAGTTCGATAACCAGCCATATTGCCCAAGGAATCTCCGAATTATGGCCCTTAGTCATTTTGAAACTATAAAGGTGCATTAGTGAGCCCGAATGGCATCATTCTGAATTTACTATAACTTCTATATAGAAATCTTGTCCATGCTTCTTCTCCAAAACTGCTTGGGGAATTTCATTAAAACTTCACAGAACTGTTTGTCACCAAGCGTAGTTGTGCATATTGTCAGGAGTTTCCGCTTGGATTAGTTTTGGCCGAGTTATGGGCCCTTTTCTTTACTATATAACTTCCATATTGAATTCTTGTCCATGCTTGATCTCCAAAACCGCTTGGGGGATTTCATAGAAACTTAACAGGCATGTTTGTCACCTAGCCTAGTTGTGCATTTTGATTTGCTCCTGTCTGTCCATCTGTCTGTCCGTCTGTCTGTCACACTTGTCCGCTCTCTAAGTCAAACAGTTTTCATCGGTTCATCACCAAACTTCATCAAAATGTTAGTGGCCATAATATCTCGATCAAGTTCGATAACCAGCCATATTGCCCAAGGAATCTCAGAATTATGGCCCTTGAATTATCAAAAATAATTTGTTTGAGGCTTGTCCACTCTGTAACTTGAACAGTTATCATCTGATCTTCACCATACTTTATGAAAATGTTTGTGGCCATAATATCTCGGCCAAGTTCGATAACCAGCCGTATTGCCCCAGTCATGTCGGATTTATGGCCCTTGAATTATCCAAAATTGGCTGTTTAAGCCTTGTCTGCTATGTAACTGAAATATTCATCAACTGATTTTCAATAAACATTATGATAATGTGTGTGGCCTTAATATCTTGGCCAAGTTCGAAAACCAGCCACTTTGCACCAGGCATATCAGATTTATGGCCCTTTGATTTATCCGAAATTAGCCTTTTAAACATGTCACTAACCTGGTTCATCTCTCAAAGTCAGATAGTTTTCATTGTATCTTCACCAAAGTTTATCAAAATGTTGATGGCTATAATATCTTAACCAGGCTATAAAGAGTTGCTTCAAAATTCAGAAACAGCAGCAAACATTGTTGTTGGTGATTTCAATGTAAACATTGTTTGTGACAAAAATAATCTCCTCCATAAAGAAATGGCTGCTTTGAATTATAAACAACTTATAACACAGCCTACTACAGCTGGCAGGACCATTATTGACCATATCTATGTGAACAATGTAGAATGTGTATCCAGTGGAGTAATACCAACATACTATAGCTATCATGACATTACATACATTGCATTATGAGAAAGTACTGTGCTAAGCAGCTATAAAGGTATTTCTTACACTGTTTAAGTTTTCATTTTACAATATCTGTTCCATACTCATGATTTGGTTCTTCTCTCATTTTCTGCTATTTTTATTATATGATGTTCACCAAATGCTATAATTATCTGTGTAATAAAAAAACAGCCGCTTTGACCCCGGCACATAAGACTTATGGCCCATTTATTTATTTACAATTGGCCTTGATAGCCTTGTACACTCACTCTCATGGTCTTTTTTCAGTGCATCTTCACTGATATATCAAAATGTTAATGACAACAACTTTGACAACCAGCCACATTGACCCTGGCACTTCAGGATTATGGCCCATCAGAAATTGAAACTTATGTTTTTCCTGATCCTCCAAAAATTTGTGACATTGTTTATGACTAACATTGCACAGAACTTCCGTATGCCCTTTTAATAAATTCCCATCTTTATATTCACTTCACCAGTTTTATCCTGTGCATCATCAAAGATGATGCCTTTGTGGGAGACATGTGCTTTTCCCAAAAGCAGTTCTAGTTTACATACAAAAACAAAAACATCCAATCAAATCGATCAGAAGCGCATCTTTTCATTGCCGAAACCTGCCAATTATAGCCAAATTAACTAAAAGGTACACTAATCTTAAACTGCTAATTGACATTATAACTTTCCGTGATTAAGTACCCCAGTCAATTGTGTAAATCACAGTTTGACAGGTCTGTTTTGATTGCAATTTGCAACTTTACCAATTACCGTAAATGAATTAAATCAATATTACGTTAAGCGGTCGTATGTCGCAAACTGATGTCGTAAACTAATGTCGTGAAAAGGTCAGAAAGTGGAACGTTACCAGATTCGACTGTCCGTAATAGCGGGTTTAAAATATGCATTAAATTAATTTTGTACTGCGTCCGTTGTCCGAATTACCGGATTAGTGGGGTGCCCGTATTATCGAGTTATTTACTAGATACAAAAAGAAAGACAAAATGTCCGTTCTTTAAAAAATCGCCCGTAACAACGGGGTGCCCGTAATATCGAGTGTCTGTAATGTGGGGTTTTACTGTAACTTTGAAAGTACTTGTCCTATTCACTTCATACTTGGAATATATCATCAGCACGAACAATACCATCTGTGATGACAAGAATGATAATTCCAGTTTCAATATTTTTTGAGTTATGCCCCTTTCAAATGCAACTTTAACCTGAAACTTAATGTTGCCTTTAACTTTGAAAGTACTTGTCCTTTTCACTTCATACTTGGAATATATCATCAGCATGAACAATGCCATCTGTGATGACAAGAATGATAACTCCAGTTTCAAAATTTTTGAGTTATGCCCCTTTCAAATGCAACTTTAACCTGAAACTTAATGTTGCCTATAACTTTGAAAGTACTTTTCCTATTCACTTCATACTTTGAATATATCATCAGCATGAACAATGCCATCTGTGACAACAAGAATGATAACTCAAGTTTCAATATTTTATGAGTTATTTCCCCTTTCAAATGCAACTTAAACCTGAAACATAATGTTGACTTTAACTTTAAAAGTACTTGTCCTATTTATTTCATATTTGGAATATATCATCAACATGAACAATGCCATCTGTGACAATAAGAATGATAACTCCAGTTTCAATATTTTATGAGTTATTTCCCCTTTCAAATGCAACTTTAACATGAAATTTAGTGTTGCCTTTAAAATGGAAAGTACTTGTTCAATTAATTCACTTAATACTTTGAATAACTCATCTGCATTTACGAACCAATTTTTGAAGATAATAACTCAGGTTTCACAATTATTTTAGTTATTCCCCTTTTAAATGCAATTAAGATGAAACATGTGTTCTGTGGTGTAGTATTGAAATCAACTTAAATAAAATATTTTTATTGTATATGATTAAACATAGGTCCACATTTCAACTTTTTCCATGCAGGCGACACATGTGTTCCGCAGAACACAACATTCTAGTTATTGTAGTTGTGAGTCACATCGTAAATTTGGACTTCAATGAATACTCCGAAAGATGTGGAATATATAAAATTCCTGGGATAAAAATGATTGCCCGGCACAGTTTTGAATGTGTGTTTCACCTGACGATTTGTATTTTTGTGACAGAACATGATGCCATATTCTGTTGTTGGTATTTTGCATTCTACTTCGTTCGTTTTACCTGACAGCCCAAACAGGCCGCATCCCAGGGCTTTTTCAGGGATATTTGTGAAAAAGGCCCCTGCTCAAATTGGGAATTTTTTACACGGTATATAGTGGTTTTAAACAGGTTGCATACATAGATTCGAGGAATGTAGGTTAAACAGATCACTGATCAAAAGTAAACAAACTAATTTTGCAATGTGAAAAGTCCCTTGATTACATAGACTCTCTTGTTTGTTTCTATTTTATAGGCAAAAGAAGTTATTTCTGTTAAAATGGGAATTTTTTTCTTGAAATTGGGAAAAATGGTCCCTATTTGGCATTGGGAATGGGGCCCATTATCGGCCCCGTGAGACTAGCTGAAAAAACCCTGCATCCGTTTAAAAGCATGATGAAGACAATATATGACATCTAGCAATTTACTTAGTAAATCTTCAATTAATTGTCAGTTATCAAAACAACAGATTCTGTTTTTTTGCCCGGTGTCAGAATACATTCCTCATCGATAATTAGACCGGCACGCACTTGCGTTATCGACTGGTTGGTATTTTTAAAGTGGGCAGAGCTTATTGTTTTAGCAAAACATAATTAACTAACTTATCATAAACGGAGTGACCTGAAAGATTACAGGCGGGGTTTAAATTTACTTCAACTGCCTACGTTGATGGTTGTGATTTTCTTTTACGGAAGTCTGCGGGACGTATGTTATCGAGAAATTTGGCGGACGAGTCGTATTTTAGCCATAATTTACGGCCATATGCTCACTAACGGTACTCAACTGTTGTAAAATCCATTTAAAACTGGCAGGTAGAATGCCTTTATTCCCAACACGGCGATAATCCAGTACCAGTAATGTTAAAGTTGACGACCAGGATACAGTTTCTGTGATGTAGCGAATCTAAATTTAGTAACATTTGTCAAACAATACTAGGTTCTGTACGTACCTAATTTCTAACAAATATTCGTGAAAATTGTGCAGATTTTAGATGAAATAAATTAAAAATAACTATAAATTAAGCTTCTGTTTATGTTTTTTCTAAAAAATTATCAATTTACAAGGGGGAAAGTGATTGTCGTTGGGGAATTTTTTTTCCCGGGGAAGACGCCGACTATCAGCGTCAGTTTGTTAAGGAAAAAAACACCCTGACCGTGGTATTTGACAATAATGTAATAATTGAGAAATGAGCGCCAGCTATTTTGCAAAAAAATCATAAGTATCATTATTTGTGAAATAGCTGGCGCTCATTTTTAGCTGTTTGACATAGAGAAACTTAAACTCTATAAACCAGATGTTCAGGTTTTACTGCGCATCTTTATGCACATGAGGATGCAGATTGTACACATTGTTTTTGAATTTCCGTTGGTTTTTCAATCTAAGATGATATTGAACTTTTATAGTTATCACAATATGAAATTAAAACTACAAATGTTATGGCGGAAATATTTTATGATTAGATCTGTCTAATGGCTATTTCAATTAGTACTTTTTGATGTTTCACCTATTGTAACGATTTGTTTCAATTTATTTTATCAGCATTAATGTCGAGGCAGACATCATTTTCTTCATTATGAGAAAAACAAATTTGCATGGGACCAGTCATCCAATACAATAGCTGCATTATAATAATACTTTTGCCTCTTTTGCATATATTGGATGTCCAAAAATAACAACAACAAAAACAAAAAATACCAACCTACCAACCCTTATTTTTTTAGGCCTTTATGAAACAAAGAACATTAATGTATATGGTATATAATATTTTAAAAACGATGATTGAAAGCAATCTTAATAAACTGAAACTGACAAATATATTCTTACAAGTTTGGAATTGTAAAAGAATATTTATTTCACATTTTATTCTCTTTATTTCTCAGCTGCAATATAAACTCTTGAAATGCGACTCATTTTTTACCATTTTGATTATTTTCAAGGATGCTGTCATTCCTGACTGGCTCTTGTCGTTTATATACAGTGAAACCTGCCTTCAGCAGCCACTTTTTATCACTCCCTTGGGTGTCTGATAAAGACAGGTTTGACTGTATTAAGAACATTAATACAAACCTAACTGAAATATGAATTTGTTTAAGATACTGATTTTGTTTTGTAGATCTATGACTGAGGGGTAAGATGTTATGTCACAATGTTTGGTTTGACTGGACTGACAAAATCACAGAGGCTTGTGTTGGGAGTGATTGTTCTAATCATAGTGGACTTGATCTGGGTAGCATCATCAGAGTTAACCAAGGTAAAGTCTGCTCTTGCACACAAATACTGTGGTATCATTTTATTTAGCGACGGCTTAATTTTCGCGTATTTCGCGCTCGGGCCAGAGCGCGAATTTAAAACCTAAGCTAAATTTTAACCATATAGTTCCACATACGCATCCGGAACGTGGTAATGTCCGAATTTACCTACACTTTGCACTTAGTTTCCCGTATCGCTATTTTATATAAATTTGAGGTATTGAATAATTATATTCATAAAGGAAATAAAATTAGTTATTACTGTCGAGTTTCCTTTGGAATATTTTTAATGTTACTTTAAAACTGTAACGACAATTAAGTCCGTGCATTTAGGTAAGAATAAATCACGTTTTACCGAACAGCATCGTTTTCATCTCATTCTGTTTATTTTGACACGTAAGAAGTTTTTTAAACTAATAAACCCCTTCTTAGTAATTGTTTTACGATTTATTGACACTTGTGAACATAAAACAGTTACGCAATTTAACAATCCAATTATGTTATGAATGGTCCAGATCGATGGATCATACGGGTCCCGTGTCAATAAGCGGCGCCCAATAAACAGCGGTCCGATAATTGACTAACAAAGGAAGTGGTAGTTGACAGGGGCTCGCGTGTTCAAATAAACAAAGGGTGACAATAACAGATCGGTCAAATATAGATAATGATAATTATTATGGTTAATTTTTATTTATTTTTTTTGAAAATTGGTTTTGCGCGAATTTACGTCCGCGCAAAACAGTCTTTTTCGGCGATTGCGCGAAATTTCATGCCAGCGAAATTAAATGATACCACAGTATACCCAAGCTGGATATACAGGGGTTTAAGGAAAGTAGGTTGTTAGGTAGAAGTTGTTGCACAAACATACATGCAGCCAGGTCTTATGGTCAGTATTGATAGGAATATTCCCCATTCCCAGTCTCTTACTGAACCCTCTGAATGTTCAGTTCTGATGAGGATAAGTTTTTAAATGTTTATAACAGTTCAGCAAGGGACACTTCTAAGGTTTATATTGGTAGTAAAGTGTTTGAAACTCACGCAGTCTGTCCGCCTGTCAAACTACAAGGGATGTTTATTATAATTAAAGTGAAACTAGTATTCCATTTGAATTATTTTTTATTTTATTTGATCCTGTATTTCAATTTAAAGTACAGTACAATCGCGATCAATCGAAATGCGATTTTTCAATTGATAAATGTATATCTTTCTGACTGGACAGAACGTTCCTGTCAATTCTTCTTAAAAATTCAATTTAAAAAGATGTGATGACTGGATGTGTCGAAAATTGTGCTGACTCAAAAAATCTCATGGTCAGTAATTGAGTTATTATTTTTATATTGCCATGATTTGATATGTCTCCAGCAAAAATAAATTTCGCACCTTTGATTGGATCTTATTATTAGGCCATTGTACACATGTGAAGTATATAAAATAAATTTGGTATACCATGAACCCTATATTTAACTGTAGATTTGCAAATTAAAGGCATGCCAATTACTATTCATATGTGTCTCAATATGACAAATTTTAAAAAATTATACATTCAAAAAGTAAACTATGTATTCTTATTGGTTTGTTTGCCATGTAAAAAAGATGTAACTTGCTATTAACTGTAAGTAAAAATTGCCACTTAAGTTACCCCTATTTATAATAGTTTATTGTTGGTGCTTTTAAATAAAGTAACTGATACTTATTTATTGCCGTACAGTCCAGTCGCAATTTAGCGTATAGTCATCGGACCAAGCCGATTATTCGTAAAATTGCATTTTTCGTAGTATCGCATTTTTAGCTCACCTGAGCTGGCTCAGGGTGAGCTATTAGGATCGATGAATGTCCGTCGTCCGTCCGTCGTCCGTCCACAGTTAGTTCGTTAACACTCTAGCGGTCACATTTTTGATCCGATTGTCATGAAACTTGGTCAGGATGTTTGTCCCAATGATTTCTCGGACGAGTTCGAATATGGGTCATCTGGGTCCAAAAACTAGGTCACTGTTACTAAAAATAGAATTATCTTGTTAACACTCTAGCAGTCACATTTTTGCTCCGATTGTCATGAAACTTGGTCAGGATGTTTGTCCCAATGATTTCTTGGACAAGTTTGGATATGGGTCATCTGGGTCCAAAAACTAGGTCAGTGTTACTAAAAATAGAATTTTCTTGTTAACACTCTAGCAGTCACATTTTTGCTCCGATTGTCATGAAACTTGGTCAGGATGTTTGTCCCAATGATTTCTCGGACGAGTTCGAATATGGGTCATCTGGGTCCAAAAACTAGGTCACTGTTACTAAAAATAGAATTTTATTGTAAACACTCTAGCGGTCACATTTTTGCTCCGATTGTCATGAAACTTGGTCAGGATGTTTGTCCCAATGATTTCTCGGATGAGTTCAAATATGGGTCAACTGGGTCCAAAAACTAGGTCACTGTAACTAAAAATAGAATTTTCTTGTTAACACTCTAGCAGTCACATTTTTGCTCCTATAGTCATGAAACTTGGTCAGGATGTTTGTCCCAATGATTTCTCGGACAAGTTCGAATATGTGTCATCTGGGTCCAAAAACTAGGTCACTGTTACTAAAAATAGAATTTTCTTGTTAACACTCTAGCGGTCACATTTTTGCTCCGATTGTCATGAAACTTGGTCAGGATGTTTGTCCCAATGATTTCTCGGATGAGTTCGAATATGGGTCATCTGGGTCCAAAAACTAGGTCACTGTTACTAAAAATAGAATTTTCTTGTTAACACTCTAGCGGTCACATTTTTGCCTCGATTGTCATGAAACTTGGTCAGGATGTTTGTCCCAATGATTTCTCGGACGAGTTCAAATATGGGTAATCTGGGTCCAAAAACTAGGTCACTGTTACTAAAAATAGAATTTTCTTGTAAACACTCTAGCGGTCACATTTTTGGTCCGATTGTCATGAAACTTGGTCAGGATGTTTGTCCCAATGATTTCTCGGACGAGTTCGAATATGTGTCATATGGGTCCAAAAACTAGGTCACTGTTACTAAAAATAGAATTTTCTTGTTAACACTCTAGCGGTCACATTTTTGGTCCGATTGTCATGAAACTTGGTCAGGATGTTTGTCCCAATGATTTCTCGGACGAGTTCGAATATGGGTCATCTGGGTCCAAAAACTAGGTCACTGTTACTAAAAATAGAATTATCTTGTTAACACTCTAGCAGTCACATTTTTGCTCCGATTGTCATGAAACTTGGTCAGGATGTTTGTCCCAATGATTTCTTGGACAAGTTTGGATATGGGTCATCTGGGTCTAAAAACTAGGTCAGTGTTACTAAAAATAGAATTTTCTTGTTAACACTCTAGCAGTCACATTTTTGCTCCGATTGTCATGAAACTTGGTCAGGATGTTTGTCCCAATGATTTCTCGGACGAGTTCGAATATGGGTCATCTGGGTCCAAAAACTAGGTCACTGTTACTAAAAATAGAATTTTATTGTAAACACTCTAGCGGTCACATTTTTGCTCCGATTGTCATGAAACTTGGTCAGGATGTTTGTCCCAATGATTTCTCGGATGAGTTCGAATATGGGTCAACTGGGTCCAAAAACTAGGTCACTGTAACTAAAAATAGAATTTTCTTGTTAACACTCTTGCAGTCACATTTTTGCTCCTATAGTCATGAAACTTGGTCTGGATGTTTGTCCCAATGATTTCTCGGACAAGTTCGAATATGTGTCATCTGGGTCCAAAAACTAGGTCACTGTTACTAAAAATAGAATTTTCTTGTTAACACTCTAGCGGTCACATTTTTGCTCCGATTGTCATGAAACTTGGTCAGGATGTTTGTCCCAATGATTTCTCGGATGAGTTCGAATATGGGTCATCTGGGTCCAAAAACTAGGTCACTGTTACTAAAAATAGAATTTTCTTGTTAACACTCTAGCGGTCACATTTTTGCCTCGATTGTCATGAAACTTGGTCAGGATGTTTGTCCCAATGATTTCTCGGACGAGTTCGAATATGGGTAATCTGGGTCCAAAAACTAGGTCACTGTTACTAAAAATAGAATTTTCTTGTAAACAATCTAGCGGTCACATTTTTGGTCCGATTGTCATGAAACTTGGTCAGGATGTTTGTCCCAATGATTTCTCGGACGAGTTCGAATATGTGTCATATGGGTCCAAAAACTAGGTCACTGTTACTAAAAATAGAATTTTCTTGTTAACACTCTAGCGGTCACATTTTTGGTCCGATTGTCATGAAACTTGGTCAGGATGTTTGTCCCAATGATTTCTCGGACGAGTTCGAATATGGGTCATCTGGGTCCAAAAACTAGGTCACTGTTACTAAAAATAGAATTATCTTGTTAACACTCTAGCAGTCACATTTTTGCTCCGATCATCATGAAACTTGGTCAGGTTGTTTGTCCCAATGATTTCTCGGAAGACTTCGAATATGGGTCAACTGTGTCCAAAAACTAGGTCACTGTTACTAAAAATAGAATTTTCTTGTTAACACTCTAGCGGTCACATTTTTGCTCCGATAGTCATGAAACTTGGTCAGGATGTTTGTCCCAATGATTTCTCGGATGAGTTCGAATATGGGTCATCTGGGTCCAAAAACTAGGTCACTGTTGCTAAAAGTGGAATTTTCTTTTTAACACTCTAGCGGTCACAATTTTGCTCTGATTGTCATGAAACTTGGTCAGGATGTTTGTTCTAATAATTTCTCAGACGAGTTTGAATATGGGTCAACTGGGTCCAAAAACTAGGTCACTGTTACTAAAAATAGAATTATCTTGTTAACACTCTAGCGGTCACATTTTTGCTCCGATCGTCATGAAACTTGGTCAGGATGTTTGTCCCAATGATTTCTCGGACGAGTTCGAATATGGGTCAACTGGGTCCAAAAACTAGGTCACTGTTACTAAAAATAGAATTATCTTGTTAACACTCTAGCAGTCACATTTTTGCTCCGATCATCATGAAACTTGGTCAGGTTGTTTGTCCCAATGATTTCTCGGAAGACTTCGAATATGGGTCAACTGTGTCCAAAAACTAGGTCACTGTTACTAAAAATAGAATTTTCTTGTTAACACTCTAGCGGTCACATTTTTGCCTCGATAGTCATGAAACTTGGTCAGGATGTTTGTCCCAATGATTTCTCAGACGAGTTCGAATATGGGTAATCTGGGTCCAAAAACTAGGTCACTGTTACTAAAAATAGAATTTTCTTGTAAACACTCTAGCGGTCACATTTTTGGTCTGATTGTCATGAAACTTGGTCAGGATGTTTGTCCCAATGATTTCTCGGACGAGTTCAAATATGTGTCAACTGGGTCCAAAAACTAGGTCACTGTTACTAAATATAGAATTATCTTGTTAACACTCTAGCGGTCACATTTTTGCTCCGATCGTCATGAAACTTGGTCAGGATGTTTGTCCCAATGATTTCTCGGACGAATTCGAATATGGGTCAACTGGGTCCAAAAACTAGGTCACTGTTACTAAAAATAGAAATTTCTTGTTAACACTCTAGCGGTCACATTTTTGCTCCGATAGTCATGAAACTTGGTCAGGGTTTGTCCCAATGATTTCTCGGACGAGTTCGAATATGTGTTATCTGGGTCCAAAAACAAGGTCACTGTTACTAAAAATAGAATTTTCTTGTTAACACTCTAGCGGTCACAATTTTGCTCTGATTGTCATGACACTTGGTCAGGATGTTTGTCCCAATGATTTCTCGGACGAGTTCGAATATGGGTCATCTGGGTCCAAAAACTAGGTCAGTGTTACTAAAAATAGAATTTTCTTGTTAACACTCTAGCAGTCACATTTTTGCTCCGATTGTCATGAAACTTGGTCAGGATGTTTGTCTCAATGATTTCTCGGACGAGTTCGAATATGGGTAATTTGGGTCCAAAAACTAGGTCACTGTTACTAAAAATAGAATTTTCTTGTTAACACTCTAGCGGTCACATTTTTGCTCCGATTGTCATGAAACTTGGTCAGGATGTTTGTTCCAATGATATCTCGGACGAGTTTGAATATGGGTCAACTGGGTCCAAAAACTAGGTCACTGTTACTAAAAATAGAATTTTCTTGTTAACACTCTAGCGGTCACATTTTTGCTCCGATCGTCATGAAACTTGGTCAGAATGTTTGTCCCAATGATTTCTCGGACGAGTTCGAATATGGGTCAACTGGGTCCAAAAACTAGGTCACTGTTACTAAAAATAGAATTTTCTTGTTACCACTCTAGCGGTCACATTTTTGCTCCGATAGTCATGAAACTTGGTCAGGATGTTTGTCCCAATGATTTCTCGGACGAGTTCGAATATGTGTCATCTGGGTCCAAAAACAAGGTCACTGTTACTAAAAATAGAATTTTCTCGTTACCACTCTAGCGGTCACAATTTTGCTCTGATTGTCATGACACTTGGTCAGGATGTTTGTCCCAATGATTTCTCGGACGAGTTCGAATATGGGTCATCTGGGTCCAAAAACTAGGTCACTGTTACTAAAAATAGAATTTTCTTGTTAACACTCTAGCGGTCACATATTTGCTCCGATTGTCATGAAACTTGGTCAGGATGTTTGTCCCAATGATTTCTCGGACGAGTTCGAATATGGGTAATCTGGGTCCAAAAACTAGGTCACTGTTACTAAAAATAGAATTTTCTTGTAAACACTCTAGCGGTCACATTTTTGGTCCGATTGTCATGAAACTTGGTCAGGATGTTTGTCCCAATGATTTCTCGGACGAGTTCGAATATGTGTCATATGGGTCCAAAAACTAGGTCACTGTTACTAAAAATAGAATTTTCTTGTTAACACTCTAGCGGTCACATTTTTGGTCCGATTGTCATGAAACTTGGTCAGGATGTTTGTCCCAATGATTTCTCGGACGAGTTCGAATATGGGTCATCTGGGTCCAAAAACTAGGTCACTGTTACTAAAAATAGAATTATCTTGTTAACACTCTAGCAGTCACATTTTTGCTCCGATCATCATGAAACTTGGTCAGGTTGTTTGTCCCAATGATTTCTCGGAAGACTTCGAATATGGGTCAACTGTGTCCAAAAACTAGGTCACTGTTACTAAAAATAGAATTTTCTTGTTAACACTCTAGCGGTCACATTTTTGCTCCGATAGTCATGAAACTTGGTCAGGATGTTTGTCCCAATGATTTCTCGGACGAGTTCGAATATGGGTCATCTGGGTCCAAAAACTAGGTCACTGTTGCTAAAAGTGGAATTTTCTTTTTAACACTCTAACGGTCACAATTTTGCTCTGATTGTCATGAAACTTGGTCAGGATGTTTGTTCTAATAATTTCTCAGACGAGTTTGAATATGGGTCAACTGGGTCCAAAAACTAGGTCACTGTTACTAAAAATAGAATTATCTTGTTAACACTCTAGCGGTCACATTTTTGCTCCGATCGTCATGAAACTTGGTCAGGATGTTTGTCCCAATGATTTCTCGGACGAGTTCGAATATGGGTCAACTGGGTCCAAAAACTAGGTCACTGTTACTAAAAATAGAATTTTCTTGTTAACACTCTAGCGGTCACATTTTTGCCTCGATAGTCATGAAACTTGGTCAGGATGTTTGTCCCAATGATTTCTCAGACGAGTTCGAATATGGGTAATCTGGGTCCAAAAACTAGGTCACTGTTACTAAAAATAGAATTTTCTTGTAAACACTCTAGCGGTCACATTTTTGGTCTGATTGTCATGAAACTTGGTCAGGATGTTTGTCCCAATGATTTCTCGGACGAGTTCAAATATGTGTCAACTGGGTCCAAAAACTAGGTCACTGTTACTAAATATAGAATTATCTTGTTAACACTCTAGCGGTCACATTTTTGCTCCGATCGTCATGAAACTTGGTCAGGATGTTTGTCCCAATGATTTCTCGGACGAATTCGAATATGGGTCAACTGGGTCCAAAAACTAGGTCACTGTTACTAAAAATAGAAATTTCTTGTTAACACTCTAGCGGTCACATTTTTGCTCCGATAGTCATGAAACTTGGTCATGGTTTGTCCCAATGATTTCTCGGACGAGTTCGAATATGTGTTATCTGGGTCCAAAAACAAGGTCACTGTTACTAAAAATAGAATTTTCTTGTTAACACTCTAGCGGTCACAATTTTGCTCTGATTGTCATGACACTTGGTCAGGATGTTTGTCCCAATGATTTCTCGGACGAGTTCGAATATGGGTCATCTGGGTCCAAAAACTAGGTCAGTGTTACTAAAAATAGAATTTTCTTGTTAACACTCTAGCAGTCACATTTTTGCTCCGATTGTCATGAAACTTGGTCAGGATGTTTGTCTCAATGATTTCTCGGACGAGTTCGAATATGGGTAATTTGGGTCCAAAAACTAGGTCACTGTTACTAAAAATAGAATTTTCTTGTTAACACTCTAGCGGTCACATTTTTGCTCCGATTGTCATGAAACTTGGTCAGGATGTTTGTTCCAATGATATCTCGGACGAGTTTGAATATGGGTCAACTGGGTCCAAAAACTAGGTCACTGTTACTAAAAATAGAATTTTCTTGTTAACACTCTAGCGGTCACATTTTTGCTCCGATCGTCATGAAACTTGGTCAGAATGTTTGTCCCAATGATTTCTCGGACGAGTTCGAATATGGGTCAACTGGGTCCAAAAACTAGGTCACTGTTACTAAAAATAGAATTTTCTTGTTACCACTCTAGCTGTCACATTTTTGCTCCGATAGTCATGAAACTTGGTCAGGATGTTTGTCCCAATGATTTCTCGGACGAGTTCGAATATGTGTCATCTGGGTCCAAAAACAAGGTCACTGTTACTAAAAATAGAATTTTCTTGTTACCACTCTAGCGGTCACAATTTTGCTCTGATTGTCATGACACTTGGTCAGGATGTTTGTCCCAATGATTTCTCGGACGAGTTCGAATATGGGTCATCTGGGTCCAAAAACTAGGTCACTGTTACTAAAAATAGAATTTTCTTGTTAACACTCTAGCGGTCACATATTTGCTCCGATTGTCATGAAACTTGGTCAGGATGTTTGTCTCAATGATTTCTCGGACGAGTTCGAATATGGGTAATTTGGGTCTAAAAACTAGGTCACTGTTACTAAAAATAGAATTTTCTTGTTAACACTCTAGCGATCACATTTTTGCTCCGATAGTCATGAAACTTGGTCAGGATGTTTGTCCCAATGATTTCTTGGACGAGTTCGAATATGGGTCCAAAAACTAGGTCACTGTTACTAAAAATAGAATTTTCTTTTTAACACTCTAGCAGTCACATTTTTGCTCTGATTGTCATGAAACATGGTCAGGGTGTTTGTCCCAATGATTTCTTGGACGTGTTTGAATATGGGTCCAAAAACTAGGTCACTGTTACTAAAAATAGAATTTTCTTGTTAACACTCTAGCTGTCACATTTTTGCTCCGATTGTCATGAAACTTGGTCAGGGTGTTTGTCCCAATGATTTCTTGGAAGAGTTCGAATATGGGTCATCTGGGTCCAAAAACTAGGTCACTGTTACTAAAAATAGAATTTTCTTGTTAACACTCTAGCAGTCACATTTTTGCTCCGATTGTCATGAAACTTGGTCAGGATGTTTGTCCCAATGATTTCTCGGACGAGTTCGAATATGGGTCATCTCAGGGTCTTGGTCACTGTTACTAAAAAGAACTTTGTTGTACTCAGGTGAGCGATAAAGGGCCATCATGGCCGTCTTGTTGATAGTTTTGGTTGTTGATACCGTCGCAAATCGTCAATGTAATAGGAATATTCCCCATTGCCAGTCTCTTACTGAACCCTCTGAATGTTCAGTTCTGATGATGTTTTGTGTTATTGTTAACTTGTGATATGTCAATGTCAATAAATAAAAAAAAAAAATAAAAAAATGTTTTATTGTGAAATTACATGTTATCATCAATCAATCAATACATCTAAACAAATAGCACATTTCAAACTAAATATTATATAAAGCACAACATGAATGTTCAATTATATGTATAACATTATTATAACATCAACATTCAATTAGTTTTTAAAAGGCATTATGGTACTCGTCAATCATGCATTCAACAATTGTTCGTCCAGTAATCCTGGCTAGTGATATTTGTCACATAATGCGAATCTTATTATTATTAATAAGATTATGCAGAATTAAATGGCAGAAGTAGAATGACAAGCAATGCAAGTGTTTCAGATTTTATACAATTTTATACATTTGACAGTTCACTCAAAATGTCTTTTACAAGCAAACACGCACGCTGGTTGTTTACAGAGCAAATCGTGTCACAACTGCTTGGGTCGATAATTGCTTAACAATACAAAAAACGGATATAGCTGGAAAAAGTGTTAAAATCACCTGCCTGACCGAAATTCGTTAAATTGCATGTTTATTACACTGTAAATAAGCTTAAGGGACTGTCATAATTATTCGCTTAATCACATTTTACGTTAAATTGCATTTTTGTTCCATCACATCTTTTTTATATGGAAGAAAGAAGGAAAACGGACAGGACCGTCTGCCTTCTTCGTACTATACCGTTATTTCGTAAAATCGGGATTCGTAAAATCGCGACTGGATTGTATATCTTAACAATTCCGGAGGCTTTTTTTACCAAAAAGGGTTAACATAAGACAGGAACAAATTCACATAGTCCTATTCACTGAATATTCAGAATTATGAATATGTCATCTTCATGAACAACATCATCGCTAACAACAAGAATGATAACTCCTGTTTGACTATTTTTTTAGTAATGCCCCTTTCAAATGCAACTTTAACATGAAACTTAATGTTGCATATAACTTTGAATGTACATGTCCTATTCATTTAATGCTCGGATTATATCATTAACATGAACAACGTCATCGGTGACAACAAAAACGCCATCTGGTAAAAAAATTTTGAGTTATGCCCCTTTCAGTTTCAAATGCAACATTATGTTGACTAACTTTGAAAGTACTTATCCTATTCACTTAATACTTGGAATATAGCATCTTCATGAACAACACCATCTGTGACAAGAATGAAATCTCCTGTTTGACTATTTAATTACATGTTGTTATGCCCCTTTTAAATGCAACTTTAACATGAAACTTAATGTTGCCTGTAACATTGAAAATACTTGTCCTATTCACTTCATACTTGGAATATATCATCTGCATTGGTGAAAAATGATAACTCAGGTTTTACTATATTTTTAGTTACGTCCTTTCAAATGCAATTTATGTGACATGTGTTCAGTGGTGTTAAATTGCAATCAACTTAAATCTTTTTATCATATATGATTAGACATTGGCCCACATTTTAACTTTTTGCAAGCAGACGACACATGTTCCACTGAACACCAAATTCTAGTTAATGTAAAAGATAGCAAAAATTGCAATTCTTAAGTTTTTTTTCATATTAAATTCATGTATATATACATCATATACTGAAGTTTTTAATTTTATGTTGAATTTTCTTTGATAAAAGCAAAACAGCATTAATTTAGTTTTGATATTTTATAACATGATTTATATATTTACATGACAAACATTAGTTGATATTTTTACATTTCCCCACATGTTATAATTATGTTTGTTGTGTTTGAAAAGAGTTTTTCTATGCTGACAAAGCAAAATTTAATTTTAAGTAAAAAACAATGAATTCTGTTGCACAAAATCTTGAACTGTTAGTCCGTGCTTAAGTATCAAGTATGTGTTTGCACACACAATAAAACCCCAAATATATGAAACAAAGGGTAATGAATAGTCCTCTGAGGGATTAGCTTTGATTTAAGGATTTAATCGATATTTGATGGATTTCATTTCATTTTGGTTTGAAAAACAATTGGGTTGTCTAAAATTGAAGCCATAAAGGCTTCATGCTTACTTAAAACAATCCAACTGTTTTTATACCCAAATGAAAACCATCAAATATCGATTCAATCCTTATATTTATACATGTAAATAATCTCATTTATACAGAAACTATGAGAAAATACATGATGTTATGGCTTTTTTGAATTGTTGTTGGTTCATCCACATTGATGAAAAAGTGATGACAGCACACTTTCACCCACAATTAGGGTTCATATTGTCCCCAACGTTAATATGAAACTTAATGCAGCCTTAAAGAATTTGTCCTATTAACTCTTTGAATATATCATCTGCATGAACAAAGCCATATGTGACAACAAGAATGATAACTCCTGTTTTAAGCTCGACTATTCGAAGAATATGTCGAGCTATTGTACTCACTTGGGCGTCGGCGTCCCGCTTTGGTTAAAGTTTACGTGCAACCTACCTATATCTTAAAAACTACTATAGCTACAGCTTTTAAACTTGGCACACTTGTTCGTCATCATGTCTCGAGTGTGTATGCCAAAAACCATAACTCTAACTTTCATTTTGATCAAATTATGGCCCTTTTTTGACTTAGAATTTCAGGTTAAAGTTTGCGTGCAAGCTACTGTACAAACTCATAACTTCAATACTACTTATACTACAGCTTTAAAACTTTCAACACTTGTTCATCATCATGTCCCGAGTGTGTATACCAAGAACCATAACTCTGACTTTCATTTTGATCAAATTATGGCCCTTTTTCGACTTAGAATTTCAGGTTAGTTTGCGTGCAAGCTACTATACAAACTAATAACTTCAATACTACTTATACTACAGCTTTGAAACTTTCAACACTTGTTCATCATCATATCCCAAGTGTGTATGCCAAGAACCATAACTCTAACTTTCATTTTTATCAAATTATGCCCCTTTTTCGACTTAGAATTTCAGGTTAAAGTTTGCGTGCAAGCTACTGTACAAACCCATAACTTCCATACTACTTATACTACAGCTTTGAAACTTTCAACACTTGTTCATCATCATATTTGAAGTTTGTATGCCAAGAACCATAACTCTAACTTCCATTTTGTTCAAATTATGGCCCTTTTTCGACTTAGAATTTCAGGTTAAAGTTTGCGTGCAAGCTAGTTACTTTCATACTTCTTGTACTACAGCTTTGAAACTTAAGACACTTGTTAACCATCATGACCCTGACTATTTCTACCAGGAACCATAACTCTTTCATTCATTTTTAATCAAATTATGGCCCTTTTTCAATTTAGAATTTCAGGTTAAAGTTTGCGTGCAAGCTAGTTACTTTCATACTTCTTGTACTAAAGCTTTGAGACTTAAGACACTTGTTTACCATCATGACCCTGACTATGTATGCCAAGAACCATAACTCTTTCTTTCATTTTTAATCAAATTAAGGCCCTTTTTCGACTTAGAATTTCAGGTTAAAGTTTGCGTGCAAGCTAGTTACTTTCATACTTCTTGTACTATAGCTTTGAAACTTATTCACCATCATGACCCTGACTATGTATGCCAAGAACCATAACTCTTTGATTTTTTTCAAATTACTGCCCTTTTTAGACTTAAAAATTAAGGTTTAAAACTTTGTATACCTTTATTTTATCTTACATCGGGTTTATTTTCAAAGGCCCATAACTCATCCTTGCTTTTTTATATTTGATTTTTGCCCCTTTTCACTTGAAATTAGAATTAAGACTTATACATAATTGTTAAAGTTTCAATGTTAGTGTTTTTCATATGTAATGCTATATAAAAGGTGTAAAACAGATGTCCTTAACATACTTTGGTTGAAAGTGATGAGTAATTGTGGGGTGGGTGGGTGCATAGACTATACTATACTATACTATATATACCACCAACAACAACACCAACAACAATATCAACACCACCAACAACACAAACAACAACACCACCACCACCAACAACAACAACAACACCACTAACAACAACAACAACACCATCACCACCACCAACAACAACAGCACCAACACCACCACCAACAACAACACCAACACCAGCACCAACAACAACACCAACAACACCAACAACGATATCAACACCACCAACAACACAAACAACAACACCACCACCAACAACAACAACAACAACACCACTAACAACAACAACAACACCATCACCACCAACAACAACACCACCACCAACAACACCACCACCAACAACAACACCACCACCATTAATAACAACACCACCAACAACAACACAACCTCCAACAACAACAACACCAACACAAACAACTACACCACCATCGCCAACAACAACACCATCAACAACAACAACAACAACAACAACAACAACAACAACAACAACAACAACAACACCAACAACAACACCACCACCACCAACAACAACATCATCACCACCACCAACAACACCACCACCAACAACAACAACACCACTACCAACAACAACAACACCACCACCACTAACAACACCACCAACAACAACATCAACACCACCAACACCAGCACCAACAACAACACCACCAACACCAGCAACACCACCACCAACAACAACACCAACAACATCAACACCAACAACAACATCAACACCACCACCAACAACAGCAACAACAACAACACCAACAACAACACCACGAACAACAACAACACAAACACAAACAACAACAACATCAATACCACCAACAACAACAGCAACAACAACAACAACACCATCACCACCACCACCAACACCACCACCACCAACAACACCACCACCATTAATAACAACACCACCAACACAAACAGCTACACCACCATCACCAACAACAACACCACCAACAACACCATCAACAACAACAACAACACCAACAACAGCAACACCACCACCAACAACACCACCACCAACAACAACACCAACAACAACAACAACAACATCATCACCACCACCGACAACACCACCACCACCAACATCAACACCACTACCAACAACAACAACACCACCACCACTAACAACACCACCAACAACAACATCAACACCACCAACACCAGCACCAACAACAACACCACCACCACCAGCAACACGAACACGACCACCAACAACAACACCAACAACATCAACACCAACAACAACATCAACACCACCACCAACAACAACAACAACACCAACAACCAACACCACCACCACCACCAGCAACAACACTACCACCACCACCAACAACAACACCAACAATGCCAACACCAACAACACCACCACCAACAACAACACCAACAACAGCAACAACACCACCACCAACAACAACAACACCACCACCAACAACAGCAACCAGCATACTATACTGTACTTCACAACGCCACACCACTATAGGTGGGCAAAGATAGTGGGTTGATGGGTGTGGGATCAGGGGTTTATGGGCTGGGTTGTGTAAACCCTAAAAAAAATCTACAAGAATAAATTAAGTGTAATTTATTGATTTCCTAACTTGGATTAAGAAACTTTTGTTCATGTGTGTTTGTTGGTGGTGTCATAAACTCCTGAATCACTCCCCAGTTTAAATGAAGCCCAGTTACAATGTGCTTAATAATTCTGACTTTTCGAATAGTCGAGCGTGCAGTCGTTTCCGACTGGCTCTTGTTCTTTTAGTTATGCCCTTTTCAAATGATTTTAATGTAAAACTTAATGTTGTTGATAACTTAAAAAGTACCAAATTTCTACTTGGAATATATCATTTGAATGAACCAATCCATGCAATTCAGGGACAACTTTTGTCATAATTCTTCTGAATTATGGAAAAGATTGCAGTCAATAGCATTCTTTCCCGATATAGTCTATACAACATGACATCCAATAGCTCAAAGGAGGAAGAAGTCTGGTCACTTTGTCAAGTGAGAGCCCTGTAAATGTTTACCAAGGGTTTGAAAATAATGTTACTGTATATGCACTGATGTGGTATATGGGGACTGGAAGTCAGAGGTATTGTCAATTTTCGCACAAATGTCAAATTGAGAGTTTGAATTTCTAGCAACCCTGGGTGTTACTGTTTGGTTTCAGTATCTCTTCAAGAATGAGCATTATGACAAGCCATATTTCAGCACTTACTTCAAGACAGCCATGTTTACACTGTACCTTACTGGATTCCTGTTTTGGAGACCTTGGAGAAACCAGTGTAGGAAAAATGGGGTAAGAATACAAGATATCATCATAATAAGAAGATACAACATGAAAAGACTCCCATTTTGTCTGTTTATATCAAGGAAAATTGTCAAGCAATTGTGACAGCAGATAGGTTCACACAATCTGATGTTAAATTAATGAAATGATGGAAAATGTTCACATCAATTATACAACAGTTTGACAAAACAATCTATTTGGTTGTTTTCAAGCTGTAATTCTCTAAATTCTAGCATTATTACAGCACATTGGTATTGTATTAAATAGTTTGGTCAAATTTTCCATGTCTTATGAAATTCATAATAAAGACAATTCAGACATACATGTTCAAGCACAGGGACTGTTTGTGTTCAACAATTTATCTTTGTGTGACCCAGGGTTTACCTTGTGACCTTCATTCGATAGATTTGATTTCAAAATAAATATTTTTACCAAATGCCTCATTTAACAAGAAAATTGTACAGGCTTTCGATATAATATAATTTTTTTATATTCAGAGATAATTCATTCTTTAGAACAGTTGGTTTTTAACATCAAGTACCCGGTATTATCACCAGTATTATTTAATAATTACTGGGTTATCTTTGGTTGCTAGGAAAGTCCAGATGGAATGAGCTTCCAATATCTGTACGAGGGTTGTCCCAATAAATTGTAGACTATTTGAATAAAAAGAAAACTACTAAACATATCTTTCAGCAAATTTCACAGTAAGTTTTGACATCATTTAGTAACAAGTATGCTGAATTTCAAAGAAAAATCTTCTTAAATAAAGAAAATACATACACTTTATTAAACCGTGATAGCGATCGGCAGCGCACATCAAAAAGCGCTATGATTTGGAATTCATTAATTTATTTTAAACAATTAATACATTACACAATGACATTTTAGCCGCAAACTATTAATATTGCCTTAATTGGTGATCATTCTGAAATCAATAATCAAAATTTCAAAAAGTTGCCATAACTTGAATAAGAGTAGTGCTTGTTTCATGATAATGGGTAAACATTGACTTCTTTTGAAAATTGCGAAGTTTGAAGAAGCCGCGGCACACATTTCGATCATCCAACATTGTGATAAAAGCAAATCGACGCAAAAAGACATGCTTAAGAAATAAAAACAAGGAAAGAAGCATCCTTGTATCTAGTTCATTGGTATACAAGTGGCACAGAAAATTTTCGCATGGTAACAGAAATAATACTCGGAATCAGTAATCCCCCGGACTTGCCAGACTTGCTCCGCTAGACGTTGTGTACTTCCGGGTTCATGGGCCGTAAATTTGAGAACTGTGGCGAGAATAGAAGGCTTGGCCTTCAACAAAAGTCTTCAAACAGAGTGTTACATTAATATATTTAATAGTCGGGTGAACAGACACCGTGAGTGTATCGAACATGCTAAAGTGTACATCAGGAAAGAGTAACCGTATGCTGTGTGAGCATTGTAATGACGTTGCGACGTGTGCCACTGGTCGATAGGTCGTCATGTTAAAATGTGTGCAATTTCTTTATGTTAATCTAATTTTCTTTGATATTTCGAATACAAATTACCAAATGATGTCTTAACTGTGAAATTTTCATAAAAAAAAACAAAAAAACATGGGTTCATTAGTTTTCTTTCAATTCAAATAGTCTACGATTTATTGGGACAACCCTCGTATTTAAATTTGACTGCTTGTTTCACAGTTACTCTCATTTTTAGGTGCTGCCTACTGGAGAAGGCTCTAGCCCTGAGGCTGAAGATTTACTAGTAAGAACAATTTATTATAGACTATAACAGGTTAAAGGGCAATGTTTCAAAACAGTGCACTGTATTAAAGAGCTAATTCTCTTTTATTCTAAAAAAAATTATCTCAAGAAGTACAGCCAGAATTACAGTTTGAAAATGTGGTTATTTTAGTAAGTTGTGCAAATAAGCTGCTATTTTTATACGCCAGTCTTTTTATGGGAAAACCAAGGTGGGCAGGTGGGCATATGGGTGGCGTACACAGCGATGTCCACTCAATAACTCGTAGAATTGAAGACTGATCTTCATGACACTTGGTGAAATGTTTATAGGCTTAACATCTCAGCCAAGTTTCAATAACCAGCCAAATCGCTTGGTACAAAACAAAGGCTAATTCTTTGATGGGCGTATTTGGTGGGACTTTGGCACTCTTGTTGTTTTATATATTAAATGTCCAATTCACTGTTACACTTAAAAGAAACTGAAAAAGCCACATCATTAGCAAGGATTCAACTGAACGCCCATCTGGTTAAAATTGACAGTTACTAATTGTGCAAATTAATTATTGCCTTGTCCAGCATTTTCTTGATGAGTTGAAATTTAGTAGCTGCTTTTTATTCTCTCTATACCGGTTAGGTGTTTGTGATGAATGTAATCCACTTATCATATTCAGATAATTTTATTGTTGGTAGTGTAGCCAAGTTTTGCAAATTCAGTTGTTTTGATCTTAACCTTCATTACTAAAACAATATATCATAATTATTATATAAACAATACATAAAGTAATTTAGCATAAATTAATAAATTACATGAGGCAAAGTAATCATTGGGATTACAGTGTTAAAATCTGTGTTGTAGCAGATGTCCAATATCATGTCAAAGTAGTGCCTTCATCATGTACTTGGATGTCCAAATAGACAGCAGTCTGAGAGACAGTTTGTTTTGTTTGACCTCTGTGCTGCCCTAAGCTTTGATTTCTTTGTTTACAGACAGAGCCAATTTATGTACCTCTGAGATATGATGATAAAAGTAACAGTGGATCCGATCATGAAGATTTAAATGGTAATAACTCAACTTCAACTGCATTGAAATTTGTTGAAATACTGTGGATGCATTTTTGTTTGTGGGCATGTTTGATGGTTTTTGTTAAACGTGCCATTTTGTTGATTCCAAAATTTGTGGTTTTTTATTTTCATGCTTATGTACAATTGTATATTTCGTAGTTTTAAGTATTGTTCTGCCCACAAAGTTCATGAAAAGTCGTAAACTAAAATTGTGTCCAGGCTTTAATTTTCCTATGTCTGGCTGATTTTAAAATAACTTGCCATGTGTTCAGCATATATCAAGATTGCCTGTCACATGCAGGACTCTCCAAGGCCACTATAAGCTTGTCCAGGTAATAACTTTTTTTATGAATAAAGGGATTTCAAAATAACTTGGCACAAACCAGTTGTAGTCTTGGACACATTATGTTGATGCTCTTGTTTTATTTGATGGCATAAGAAAGACATTGAGGTTGTGTGAAGTATTTGAAACCGAATGGTTTTCATAATCTGTTGTCTTCGATGATCTCGTTATTTTCAGCAAAAATGAAAAAGCAAACTCACAATGTAATTTGCAAGATATGCAAGAAATAATCAGTCAAATTATAACCAAATTATACTGTATTTTTAGCTTGTCTATTCGTAGAAAAGGGGAGCTATCCTACTCAACCCGGTGTCGGTGTCAGTTAAACAAAAAATGCACTTTGGTCCATAACTTTAAAACTACTTCAGATATCAACTTGAAACTTAGAGTATAATCAGTATTCACCACCAAATTCTACATCATTACCAACAAGACCCATAACTCTGCTACCAACATTTTTCAAGTTATCCCCCTTTACTTAAATTTTGTGTGTTGAACAAAATATGCACTTTGGTCCCTAACTTTTAAACTACAAGAGATATCAACTTGAAACTTGGAATATCTATTCATCATCAAATTCTACATCATTACCAACAAGAATCATAACTCTGCTG
The DNA here is from genome assembly GCA_038501625.1 of Corbicula japonica. NCBI lineage: Eukaryota > Metazoa > Mollusca > Bivalvia > Venerida > Cyrenidae > Corbicula > Corbicula japonica. The sequence goes on from JAZAYU010000015.1 coordinate 6,227,436, forward strand.
TAAATATTTTTATGTTATCCCCTTTTTCACTTATATTTGGCATTTGCAAAATATGCACTTGGCTCATAACTTTGGAACTACTGGAGATATTGCCATGAAACTTGAAATATATATTCACCATCAAAATCTACATCATAACCAATAAGACCCACAACTCTGCTTCCAATATTTTTCAAGTTATGCCCTTTTTTCACTTACATTTTATGTTGAGCAAAATATGCATTTGGCCCATAACTTCGAAACTATTATTTATTTTTAATAAATAGAAATTTTTGCATTAGCCAAAATATGTGCTGGGTCCATAACTTTGAAACAACATGAGATGTTAACTTCAAACTTAGAATATATAGTCACTATGATAATCTTTATGATAACCACCAAGATCCAAAACTCTGCTACAATTATTTTCTTGCACTTGGCCCATAACTTTGGAACTAAAACATGTACAGATATCAACTTCAAACTTGAAAGCATTTCCACCATCATAATTCAGATCACTTTTGAGACCTACTGTATGATTTTTAAAGTGATGCCATTTTTTCATTTCAGTTCTTTTTCTGTAACATAACTGATGTGATTGATATTGAACTAAAAGTAAATGTCTCCAATCATAAATTACTTCCAAGTTTTCTAACTCTTCCAAAAATACATGTATTTCATAGTTATTCCCCTTCTCAGTTCAATAGTAATGAAACATTATGGAATTTTTTCTGTTATTTGAAATTACTGCCTCCCTTACCATTCACAAATATTTTTTCTGATTGCTCATGAATGTTTGGCCATTTATAGGTATTATTGTTTTAATCTTCAAATTGCATTTGTTTAAAATGATTCAAATAGTGGTTACTGTTTTAATCTTCAAATTGCATTTTTCTAAAATGATTCAAATAGTCAAGCGCACTGTCTCCTGGGATAGCTCTTGTTTTGTATGCATGCATCCTTGTGTGTGTTTATTAGTGCGTCCGTCCTGATTTGTTCAGACCATAACTTCATCATGCATCGAGCAATCCCATTAATATTTGGAATGAATGTTAACCTCAATGAGACAGAGGGTTGGGATTAAACCCAAGGTTCCATCTCAAAGTTCAAGGTCACATTTAGGGTCAAAGGTCATGTGAAAACGTGTCTGGCCTGTAACTTTGATATGCACTGAGCAATCTTGTTTATATTTAGCCTGAATGTTAACCTCAGTGAGATGGAGTGTTGTGTACATACCTCAGGTTCCAATCACAAAGGTCAAGGTCACAGTTGAATGTCTTGTTTATATTTGGCATGAATGTTAACCTCAGTGAATGGACATCAGTTCCTGTGACAATTCTTGTTTGTGCCAACAATGTAATGTGTATATTATTATTACATGTATTATCATTATGTATTATCATTATATGTTAACACTGCTTTCTTCACGATGGGATTGACATGTTGTCCTTGTTTGATTGGAATCTGCTGATGTGACTCACCATGAGTCCTCAAGGTCACAGTTGAATGTCTTGTTTATATTTGGCATGAATGTTAGCCTCAGTGAATGGACATCGGTTTCTGTGACAATTCTTGTTTGTGACAACAGGTGTCTGTGTCAACATTATATGTTAACACTGCTTTCTTCTCAATGGGCTCGACATGTTGCCCAGTTTGATTGAAATCTGGTGATGTGACTCACCATGACTCCTCTTGTCTTGATATAGCATCTGATTATGTACTTTCAGAGCTGAGAGATAGGTCAGTGCGATTCAGCAATCTGATGGAGGTCAGGCAACTAACAGGTCAGTGTATAAGTATCATTCACGTGTGTTGGGTAAAGATCTCGTGATTCGGCCCGAGTGTAATATGCACAATGGCGGTAACGAGGCTCTGCCGAGTTACAGCTTAAGTCATATTTCAAGAGGGCCAGGTCACATGATCTTTACCCAACATAAGTGACTGATACTTTTTCTTGCATACCATATTTATTTTCCACATTTTGGGTGTATTTTCATGTAAAGTTTTTTTTGCACTACTTTTTTATAGTAGCAGAGTGATATATGAGACATTCCATCGTTCATTCATAAATGCGTAAGACGTGGTGACGTCATATAAGGCACGTGACTCATTCTACATGGGGGGGGGTGTAGAATCAAAATTTCCTACACGAGTGAAAACACCGGATGACCTGATCTGGTATGCAAGAAACCTTTTCTTCACTATCAGTATGATTTAGTAGTTGTTCTTTAACAAGAATTATTATCCAGTTTCTTTATAGTTCCATTCATGTTATATCTTGTTTAAAAGTAGAAGTAATGGTACTTAGTTTGTAAAAATATAAAACATTTAAGCTGATAGCAGGGTCATATAATAAAGCATTTTTGACAAGTGAGGAATTGATTATGCTTTGATATTACCTGGTAGGAAGTGATATGAGCTCAGCTGTCTGCTTCCTAGCAGTAAATATCACATCACATTCAATGGTTCACTTGTCAATAGCTGTCTTACTCAGCAGGGTATTAGGGTATATAGGAGTCATCATCCTGTTGGTTGGTTAGTTGATCTTTTTGTCAGTTGGTCTGTTGTGCGAACTACGTCTACAGTTTTCAAGATATTGACTTGAAACTTTTAACATATGTTCATGTGTAAATTTGTATGACATATTATTTTTTTCATGTGGATAAGTCCCATTATTTTTTTGAGGGGAGCATGACTTAGCAAAATCTTGTGAAGCAAACTACTTCTACAGTTTTCAAGATTTTGACTTGAAACTTTAAACATAATTTTTATGTTCGGCATGAAGTTTAGATTGGCATGACATTTTTTTTATGTGGATCATTTCATTATTTTTATAGGGGAGTTTATTTAACAAATTCTTGTGATGTGAATTAGAACAATTTTCAAGGTATTGAATTAAAACTTTAAACATATGTTCAGCATGAAAAAGTAAAATATGCATATCAGGAATTGCCACACTAACAAAACACATCCTCCCAACACAGCAAGAAAGAAGAGAGGAAGAGAGCATGTTTGTCGTAAGTATGAAGTGTAGATGTGTGCAACACAAAATCTTGTTACACAGACTACTTCTTCAGTTTTCAAGATAATGACTTAAAACTTTAAACTTGTTTCCAGCATGACGTATAGATGTGTGTGACATATTTTTCTTGTGTATCAGTCCATTATTTTTTGGAGGGGAGCACTATTTAACAAAATATTCTGAAAAACTTCTTCAACAGTTTTCAAGATAATCACTGAAAACTTAAAAATTTCTTCGTCATGAAGTGTAGATGTGTATTAAAAATATTTTTCATATGGATCGGTCCATTTTTTTGGAGGGGAGCATGGTTTAAGAAAATCTTGTGACATGAAAATTGGCTGAAGCTGTACAAAAATGTTTGGGACATATTTTTTATGTGGATAAGACCATTTTTTTAGGGGAGCAGTATTGTACAAAATCTTATGGTGCAAATTAATTCTATATTTTTCAAGATAAGAACATGAAACTTAAAATATTTGTTTGTCATGATGTTTAGGTAGGAATTACATATTTGACATCTGAATTAATCCATTTTCTTTTAGAGGGGAGTATGATCAGGGAATGGCTTAGAGGGAGACTTGGGAGAAATAGTCTCCCACATGTCCAGAACTTCTCCCTCTGCTCAGCCAAGGGAGAAGTTTTTCCCTATATGTTTCATATAGAAACCCAAAGTTTTAGTTGACTTCTCTCTAAAGTTGGAAAAACTTCTCCCTGTTTTGATTACCAAAGCCAATCCCTGATGATTCTATAAAAGGTGATGCAAACTTACTTCTACAGTTTTAACGATATTGATTTGAAACTTTAAACTGACTTCAAACCTTTGACATCTGTTTTATGAAGTGTAGGACGGTGCGTGCAAAATAATGTCATGGATCAGTGCATTATATTTTTATGGGAGCGGGATTGTTTGGAATCAAATGAAGATTATTATCATGCAACTTCTATGGATACTCTTGACAGTATCGCGGGGTATTAATTAGCTTCAGTGATAGTTCTAGTTGAAAGTGATTTGGTTTAAATACCAAATATTTGAACGTATACGCCTTTCCAATAAACAGTTTCGCAGTCCTATACGAGTTACTTCCCGTGACCAGATATCAACCCAAAACGAGGCTTCACAGGAAAGCTGAACTATCGGACTATGGCTTAAGCACATAAGGCCTAACATAATCCATTAAATTTCAGGTGTGTAATCGTCGCCGCCGGTCGAAAATAAGTTACTGGTCTGTTATTCTAGTCAGACATTTTTATTTTCACTATTTCAGTATTTGTTAGATATTTGCATTTTTAATATTGTAAGAACATGTACCCTTCTTGTTGATAGTGGGCAGTATGAGACGCGATTCGGATAAACATGATTATTAATGTTAGGAATTTCTATACAGCATTTTCATCTTTATGTATTTTATACTTAAAATTATATTTAACTGGTATGAAATTCGCAAATTGCTAAGACTGGTAATGTACTATACTCCGGAAATTGTGACATGTCAACATTCGGTTACAGTATCTATGTTATACTTGTACTCATCTATTACTTGAATTCATCGTACCGTTAATGTTCAACAAACAAATAATTTTGAATTTTTGAAAACGTCACGTATACTTCACAAGCAAAAATACGGTACGATTGATTCTGTATTGAAATTAAGAAGGATCAATAAGGTTATCTGATTGTTCGTTTACGTAAGAGTATCATTCATAGAATAAAATTCAAGGATTCTGATGCTGGCTTCTAATAAAGATGGAGATGCCTGCTTCAAATAATGATGGGAACATTTATATTAACATTAAGACTGCTAAGGTTTGAAATTCTGTCATTTTGGCGTAAACGCTCAATCGCTTGATTGAATATTTATAAAATGTTCTGCTAAGATGAGTTTCTAATTGATGTCTTATGGTTCTACTTGTCGTATTAAGGATTAATAATTCATATAACTGCTATATCAAATACTTTTGATACCCGATTCAGTAATTAAGGATTTCGATATACTTATTAATTGGGAGGTGGAGGTACATAAAAACGTAAACCGATCTCTATTGGTCAGTGATATCTTCTTCTTAGTAATTGACAGGGGACGCCTTGTGCACGACAATTTGGCATTTTTATGACATGCCGCTTTCAAAATCAATCGCAGCCGGCATGTCAGTAGTTGATAAGACACGCTAAGCCGGAAACGACACTCAATTTATCCGTGGATAGAACACAGGCTGTTAGTTTAAGTCGTTTAAAGTAAACCTTGGTGCGAGGAATAACTTTACACTTTTAGTCAAATTAGATTTGTTGTTTTATATATAAACTATTCTTGATAAAAAAAATTCATTACGCTGATGTGTTATTACAAATTCAACGATAAACAAGAAAATATATTTTAAAAAAGAAATTTCTTGATGAAAAACGAAAGTTGTATGTACATGTTCCCTATTACATTAATACAGCCAGCAATACTTTTTCCTGTATAGTAGTCACGTGACTGAATAGGGGAGGTAACCGAAAAAATCACCGAATTATTGGAAAGGCGTATATTGGGCATTATTTGAATGAAAATATGTCCCTGGCAATAATATAATTATGTGTAATTTATTGTTTGTTCTATACAAAACTTCAGTAAATAAATCTTTGTTTTGAATTAGAACAGTAACTAAAACTAGATTATAATTATATTTTTATTATCAATAGACACGTATGCAGAAGATCAAGTAATAGCCCGACTTTCATATCCTGCTGCTGTTCGGGCTGAGGAACTCCGACTTCGTGCTCTGAGTAAATTCACTGTCAAACAAGTGGCAAAAATGGCATTCTTGTTCTCTTTGTTGGTAAGTCCAGTTTTCAGATCTTTCTTTGAAATATGAATGGGATCACAAGTAGCCGACACATAGCCTGCACAAACCTCCCACCAATCTCTAGATTTATATTCACTTGATATAATTCTTAATTGAGTTTTATTTATGAAATTAATATACCAATGTACTAAGTACCAATGTTGATTACCATATTAACATGGTTTATGGTTGTGTTACAGCTTTGTTCATACTCATAGAAAACACTTAAAATTTCAAAGTAAAAGAGAAACTTTGTCCTCTTTACCCAAATGAATATAAGGGAGTCCCTTTCTATTATTTGAACCTGTCCACTCATTGTCATGACGGTGTTTTACAGAAGTGTTTTAACTGGATAATGAAGACTTTGATCAGACTACATGGATGTTCAGGTTATGATTTATTCTTGGGACATTTTGTTCTTTGGACAAATATTTAATGTGTTAATGGAGTACAAAAATGAACAAATGTACAAGTATACTATAAATTCTAATAGAATGAATTAAAGATTAGTTTAAATTTTTCATGAAATGATTTTTGAAAAATGTAATAGTATAACATACAGTCTGGTTTTAAAACTACAAATTCAGGATTTTTAAACCAGATCACCATGTGTTTATATCTGAAAACAAGACTAGAGATACTTGACAGTCAGGACCACTGTTCTTTAATCATAAAATGTTGAGCTAGTTTATTCTTAAATGACAAATATAATGGTCCATTCGGTGTTTTTCTTCAGTGAAAATAATTTGTGCTTTATAAGTTTGCCTTGTGATCATATAAGATGTATATCATCTGGATCACAAAGCAGTAATAAATTTAAATAGTTATGTATAATTGGACATTTTCTGATTGGTACTTTGAAATGAATGTGCTTTAACTTATTTTTGTGCATGTGTGCTAAACAGGACATATGTATCCTGAAATGTACATAGACATTTGGCTGTTTCAGTGGTTTTTCGGCAACTATTCCTACCAGATTGCCTTACATGACACAGAAGTGGGCGTGGTCAATGTTTTAGCATCAACATCCTCATTGTTCACACTTATCTGTGCTGCAATATACCCAGGATCTGCTGCAGACAGATTCAGTCTTTCAAAGCTGGTCGCTGTTCTTATCAGGTATAGATAACCTTAACCTGCTATTGGATGTTCAAGGAAAAATGCCTTGGTTGGGTGGGGGACTTGTAGGAACCATTGTGTTCAAATTGTGTCTGTTGAGAGTATCACTAAGAGTTCAGAGTATGATGGTGGGGAGTTTTTCTCAATGCAGTTGTGTTTAGTGGGGTTTATAACATACCTCAAATACTGACTGGATATAAAGTGTGTAAAACCCTTTCTATTTGGGCCTAATAAGTATAGAGCAAAAGGTATCATCTTCAAATCAATTTGAAAACAGACAGGTTCAGACATTATGCAAGCAATTTTACTACACGGTATTATTATCCCCTGCCACGTAATTGTAATAGGGATATAGGCATTGTCTTTGTGCATGTGTGCGTTCATCCATGTGTGCATCAGGATTTCATGTTTGCTCCTAAATTTTTCAACCCTTGGAAAGAATTTCATGAAACTTTTGTCAAATGTTCCCCGCATCAAGACTAGGTGCAGAACCTTTGTTCTAACCTGTCTGGCTGAAAATTAAGGGCACCAGTGGTGTTTAAAGGTTTGAACCATATTGTCCCCATACTGGTTTTTAAGAGACCAAATTGGTAACTCAAAAGTCACAGTTAAACATAATGCATTGAACTCTGACATTTATTTTCAATGATTCTAGTGTTGAAAACATTTCGCGATGACAAACATCTGGCACCTTTCAAATTTGCCAAACAGTATTAATGTTTGATGTAAATGAAAATAGTGCATACCCTAGATTATCATACTTTCGTACAGAACAAATCTTCTGTTTAAGAAATTGAAGAATCAAAACCTGTCTTACTGAAAGTGTTCACTTTACTAAAACCTAAATAACACATCACAGACTTTGAGAATGCAAGACATATATTTTAAGTAAGGTGAAGAAAATCAGATAGTTGACATGCACATTGGTTTATTTAATGCACTTTACATATGCCATAAACTCCTCTTCATTGTTTGGAACTATACCACTTATACTTAACATGATGCTGGTGTTGACATTAACTTCAAGTGTTCAACATAAGCATAATTAATTATTCATTTTGAGCTCATGAAAAAGTAAATTATGTCAGACATAAACATCTTTGTAATAAATCATATAAAAATGTCAACCATTACCAGTAAATGGGTTGTTATTATTGACCAAGGAAAAAATTATAACTGTAATAAATTATGATAACAAATAGTAACATTAACAGAAGCTTGTCTGAAATTTTGTTGTTAACTGAAAAAGTAGTCCTAATACTGGTAGTAGGGTTGTCTTTTTTAACTGTTAACATGAGATAGGTTATCATTATAAATAATGGATGTATAACAATGTTTATTTTTAGCATTAGTGGAGTGGTAATGGTGAGCATTTCAGACCTGAAGTTTGAAGATCGTATCCCTGCTGGAGCACTCTGGGCCTTGTCTAGTGCCATAGTGTATGCAGTTTATCTTGTAGGACTTCGCAGAAAAGTTGATCATGAAGATAAATTAGATATTCCTTTATTTTTTGGTAAGACTTTCATCCTACCTGTTCGGAAACTTTACTGTATGGAGCAAGAAAGCAGGGAGGAGTCAATTACTGAGGTTCAGTATTCGAGTAAGTACTGACTACTGGAAGCTTAAGATGTACTTAAGTAAGAACTGAGTGCTACCTGATATACTCTTGAGTATTTTGCAAGAACAGAATCTTTTAATATTATTTTTATAATTACAGTCAAACCTGTATTTAGCAGCCACTCAAGGGAGTGACAAAAAGTGGCTGCTTAACACAGGTCGTATTTCCATAATACAAGTGGTTATACAAATACCTGCCCTTCTAGCTCTGATTGCCCCCAGTATTGGGACCCTCTTGTCATTAATATGTCTGTGAAGAAGGTGGGTGTAGCCTTTTAGTGACCTCTTACTAATAAATTTACATCATTCATTTTTGTAATTGTTAACATTGAAAGTGTGAGGAAGACTCAGTCATCATGTTGAAAATGTTCAAAATTGCACAATATAACTGTTCCAAAACTGATAGCTGGAAGAGCAGATTTGCTTTGAGATATAAATGTTGACATCAGTCTGCTTTGCTTGTTTGGTGGCACTAACATTTGAAGATTAAATTATTGTTTGTTTGTTTGCAGGTTTTGTAGGCCTGTTTACCTCTCTGTTACTCTGGCCAGGATTTTTTATACTACACTACAGTAAAATAGAACCATTTCAGTGGCCTAACGGTGAACAAGTTCTTTTCCTTGTGATAAATGGTTTAGTGGGAACCGTACTCTCAGAGTTTTTATGGCTATGGTAAGTTTTGTGTGTATTGGATTCACATTGGTCTTTAAGCTCTTTAGGTCAGAGACCAGTACATCATTTCCCTAAGTCTTACATTGTTGTGATTTAATTACTATAATGTTTTGAGTGTCAGCAATGAACATTCAAATACACGTAAAAATTGAATTGATATTTAATTGTGCATTAGGGTATGGGAAACATTTTGGTTGTTAAGTGTATGAAGCCCACTAACTTAAAACAATCCAAATGTTTTTCATACCCAGATGAAAACAACCAAATATTGATTCAGTTCTTATATTTACAAACATAAATACTCTCATTTTACCCCCCAAAATATAGAAAGAATATGTGATATGACATGTTTGAATGGCTTTTGGAACAGCCACATTGACAACCAAGTGAATGATGGCACACTTTTTCACAGAAACATGTTGCAAAAGTGCATGCCCTTTTATGTCACAAGTAAAAACATTGTGCACATTCCAGTAAATTTTGAGCAGCTTTTATTGTCACAATGCCTCTTAAAGCAATACGTCACTGCATACCATCAGGAATTGTGATACGTTTGATGAATAAGACTTCATTGTACAGGATGAAGTTGAAGTGTAAATGCTGTGAAAAAAGGCAAAATCTTTTCAAGAATTTTACTCACAGTTTCAAAATTACTCCTCTTGGAAAAAATATATGTCATAATATCTACAAATCATAAAGTATGTAGTATTGTACTCTGTTTCAATACATATCACTGTCCCATTTACTGGACTTTGTGCTTTAGATGTTGAGCATGTTCAGCCAGTGTATGTACATATAAGCCTGCCCACATCTTGTGCAGTTCTTCTAAAGTAGTTCTTATTTGCACTTTTTTTTGAATTTTGTAAATTAATAAAATTACTTAATAACTTAAAAACTCACCCTCCATTAATGGCAACAAACTTATTTTTCCCACATTAAACATTTGTATCAGAATTGATAAATCATGTTGTGTTAAATGAGAGCAAGACAAGTGTTGGTTATTTATCTAATCAGAGAATCAGTCAGTTTAAATAGTTGCAACATACTTTGGTATTAAATTCTTGGTTGAGTAGGATTGTCTTGCATAGCAGTGTTCTCCCCAGAATTGTTGGGCTGGTTGTTGCTGAATTTATATGGAATAAAGGTTATTTAACTAACAAATAGTTTTATAATATGACATTAAGACATAGAGCATAAACCAGGGTAAGTTGACATCTGTGTCCTCAGAAAAGGCACTGACAGAGTGCAGAGAAATCAAACACCGTGTATGTCATGGTGATTATAGGCTAAACATTTTTTGTTGCAGTTGAGATATTTTCCTCTTTTGAAAATTTACAATTAGTTAATCACTCAACTAAACAAACAGAATAATTACTTAACTATGCACAACCTTTATTTTTATACGCCCGTTTGAAAAACGGGACGTATTATGGGAACACCGGCGGGCGGGCGGGTTGGCGGGCGGGAGGTGTCCACAGGGTTTCCGCTCTCTAAGTCAAAGAGTTTTCATCAGGTCTTTATCAAACTTGGTGAATATGTTGGTGGGCATAATATCTCGACCAAGTTCTATAACCAGCCAAATCCCCCGAGGCACTCCTGAATTATGGCCCTTTAATTGTCCAAAATTTGGGTTTCCGCTCTCTAAGTCAAAGAGTTTTTGTCCTGTCTTTATCAAACTTGGTTAATATGTTGGTGGGCACAATATCTGGACCAAGTTCTATAACCAGCCAAATCCCCCCATGCACTCCTGAATTATGGCCCTTGAATTGTCAAAAATAAGGGTTTACGCTCTCTAAGTCAAAGAGTTTTCATCCGGTCTTTATCAAACTTGGTTAATATGTTGGTGGGCATAATATCTCGACCAAGTTCTATAACCAGCCAAATCCCCCCATGCACTCCTGAATTATGGCCCTTGAATTGTCAAAAATAAGGGTTTACGCTCTCTAAGTCAAAGAGTTTTCATCCGGTCTGTATCAAACTTGGTGAATATGTTGGTGGGCATAATATCTCGACCAAGTTCTATAACCAGCCAAATCCCCCCAGGCACTCATGAATTATGGCCCTTGAATTGTCCAAAAACTGAATTAGTGGTATCTGCTCTCCAAGTCGAATAATTTTCATCGGATCGTTACGCAACTTTGATGATCAGCATTTTGACGGGCGTATTTTGTGTCAGTTTGGCACTCTTGTTCACTAGAGGTTTTATAGGTAAAATCACAAGTATGCTACTAAACTTAGAAAAAAACCTAATACTTCTATGACTTGAGAAGTAGGCAAGATCTTTGGGAAAACTTGGTAGATATTTTAACAGCACTTCAAACAAAAAAGCATCTTTTTATGATCACATTGATAAATCTTTCATAATTAAAAATTAATTGGTCAATGTTTATAATTACTTGAATGTAACTTTATCAATTTAATTTCAGGGGATGTTTTTTGACATCTTCTTTGATAGCCACCTCAGCTTTAAGTCTTGTTACACCACTCTCCATGATGGCTGATGTCGTCATAAAAGGGGTATGTACATATATTTCAGATTATATCAATAATACAAGGTTTATTATGTGTTAGTGAGCGAGTTGACTTTAGAGATTTGACTCTATAACCATTACACCATACAGTATGCTCTTCTTCAAATCCTCGTCAGGTGTAGACAATTCTAGATGTAATATGTTCCCAGTTTCTACACTAAATCACTGGGAAGGATAAATGGTTTTCAAACCCTTGCCAGTTTGTTCATATATCCAAAAGAACTTCTTAAGAAAACATTTGCATATGTTATAAAGAACAATAGCCAGAAGATATTTGTTGAGATATTGGATTATTTCACAGTAATTATGAATCGTTCATGATATAAAATAGAAATATCTACCAGAACTTTAACATGTTATTTATTTATATTTTCTAGTAGTTTATGAAATAGTGAAAAATGTTGTTTGTATTTAAATTATGCTTCCATTAACTTACAGAAATGTACCGGAGTATCATGGTACTTGAATTTCAAAGGCAAACAACAAAAACAATCATCAGCAATACATTTTTATGCAAAAGTTTCAAAATTGCATTTGTGAAAGCATGCACATATGAACACAGTTAACAATTTCTTTCAATTTGATGATTTCATTAAATTACAACAACAGAGAAGTTGTTTGTATCTTTAATATCAACAGACCTTAGACATAACACCATCATGATCCCTTGTAAAATACATTCAAGTTCTGTGTTTTATGTTTTCAGGTTTCCTACACTTGGCTGTTTTACTTGGGTTCTGTACCTGTTTTTATTGCTTTTATGGCTGTGAGCTGTTTAACACATTTTGAGTCCTGGGATCCAGTCCTGTTATTAGTGAAGAAAGTATTACACTGTATCTGTTCAAGACGAGTCGTGCCCGTCTCAAGGTTCGTACTCACTTGTTATCACTTGACTCATCTACTGTTAGTGTGTGTGTATTGTTTGTGTACAGTATTCACAAATTGTAGACATCATATATGTAATTAAATGTTACACTCTTAATTGTTCTACTTTTGTACAGTCTTGAATGGTATTGGAGCTTCACACATTTTTCCTTAATATTTTTGTACCCTGGTGAACACATAATTATTTTGATTCATTCCTTATACATGTACATACCTGTGAACCTTTCAACTCAATAAGGTGGGAGATTGGTTTCTAAAAAGTGTGAGATTGGGATGAAAAGGTGGTAGATTTTAACGTGCAGTGTTTTGTTGCTGACTGAATATTTTACTTAGCATAAATCTCTATCTGATGCTCTTCAGTTCTATTGAAATAAATCACTGTGTACAGTCAAACCTTTATTAAGCAGTCTTAAGTGCAAAACTCTGACTTGAATAAACAACATAATATCTGTTTAAACATTAAACTTGATTTTTGATAACGCTACCTGCAAACTGTCAAAAATTTTCTGCCTGAGGCAATCAAGCACTGCTAATATGGGGTGTTTTATGCTAGGGTAATCAAAATCCGTCTGGTACAGGGTTAGGGTTAGGGTAGCGGGAAAATCAGTCTGTTTTTTACCTGGTAAATCCAAAGAGGCGTGAGAGACTGACAAATAAGTGTGACGCGGGAGTATAACCTAAACAATCGGGAGACGCTCGCCTAAATTGGGAAGCTCACATGTATGCTTATATTTGAAAAGAATATCCATCTCTGTTTTAAGATAGTTCAAATTTATAAGCAGTCTGAAATGTATACTTAAGCAACCCCTATATGAAATTATCATATGGCAGTCTACTATTTAATTTTTTAATGTGAGTTATGGATAGTTGATCCCCTAGTAATTATTTAAATTGATCTTGTTTAAATTTAGTTTGGCAGATGGTGTTGTTTCACGGAAAAGAAAATTCAGGTTTGAATATGAGCACGCTAATGTACTCTTAACTACAAGCTACATGTTAACTGTAACCCAATTGGATTTTATGCCAAAAGATCAAAAGATGTCCACTGACGTTTTATAGAAATTGAGTTATTTCTTTTATGCCCCGTGCAACCCCACCACAAAGTTTAAGTTGCCCTTATTCTAGTATGTGTTTTTACATCTAACAAAATCTATAATTTAATAATTTTATAAAATTGTTGAGGACCTCAGATTTCTTTCAATCAGGTATATCTTGCAAAGATTTGTTGTGAAGAAAGGATTTTTACATGTGACCATTATTAAAAAAGCTATAGCTTTTTGTTCTGTTCTGTTCTGTTATTTTCAGTTCACTAAAATCTTGTGTTGTAAACACCTAATTAGCTTTAAGTGCTAGCAGACTAATGAAACCATGTTTGTCAAACTTCTGACAGTGTTTGAAAGATAAATAAAACATGATACTGAAATTCATGTGACAAATATGCATCAGTGAACAGGGTAATTTACAGGGTAACAGTTTTTATTAAAGAAATGCTTGTTTTAACAAAAATTATAAAAATTATATGAGTACATTTAATAAATAAATAGCATCCACATCAATATCATAATCTACATCATTTTTTCCTAGACTTGTAATTCTTGTACAATTTTTAAGGCTATTCCCCTTTTTCTCTCGAATGTTTTTATTCATACAGTCTATAACTTTAACACTGCATAAGTAATTGATATCTAATTTAAAATAAATGCCAGTCGTCACGACCCACACATTCAAAAATAGTTTCACAGTAATGCTCCTTTTCTATATATTCATGGGTGGAAAGTGTACCAGAATATGGTGGGTTTTCAAGTCCACTAAGAAAGTTAACCTTATTTTCTATGCCTTGGGATGCTCATGGGCTCTATACTTGAGTTTGTGCTATGTATATTAGGACCCGTGCTCTGGGGATTTTAATATATATTCTGTATATGGTGTATTCAAATGTCATTTTCTACACTTATCAACAAATTTATACTACTATTTATACAGCATTTTCTGAATATTTTAGACACTGTTAAGTGATGGAATACATGTACTAGTACTTAACACATTTTTTTGTAGCTGTCATTCCCTATTTTAACTAATAATAAATGTTGAAGTAGTTTTAATCTTCAAATGAATAAATTACTATCTTAAAATCAATAGTGGAGTTTGCTGACTCATTTAAAAGCTGTTGTTGAGGTTAATTGTATACACAAACATTGTATATTATTGTATTTCAGGATGCGAGATGCAGACAAGGAACAATCAGAGAGTTTAATAGGAGTCGAATCAACAACAGACTGAATACACTTCACCACTTTCTCTTACATAGCATTAAATCATTCTTTTGCAAGTTTCACACAGTGTCATGTTAATTTTTGCCTAAAAGTATCTGTTAAATGTTCCATCTTATTTGTTGTTTAACTTCAGATGAGTGTGATAAGGCTGCCGTCTTAATCCTGATTCAGATTGTATCCCCTGTGATGGCACACAGGAATCCTGGTCCAGCTGCCATCGTCCAGTGGCATTGTCTAGTAGTTCCCTACTTTATGTTTTGAGTTATGCCTTTTTCAAATGAGATTAACCTGAAACTTAATGTAGCTTATCACTCTACTTGTCCTATAGGCTTAATGCTAGTTAAATTATCAGCATAAACAAATCTATTTCTTACAACAAGAATGTTTACTGCCGACAATAAGAAAGGTAACTACTACATTAGTTAATCCCCTTTACAAATGATTTTTAAAATACAAAATATGAAAACTAATGTGGCTCATAATTGTCCAAGTATAATGGGTTGTTTTTATTTCATGTCATGTCTGTATAGGAAGTAGGAAAGTAATAATATTGTACTGTTTTCATGAAATAAATGTAATAACTGATTGGCAGTTTTGTTTCTTATCAACACTTAGTGTGGCCATGGCTTAAATAGTAATTGTAGCTTGAATTAAATCTTTTTATCTTAAATTATTAAAAACATTTAACTTTTTGAAAGCAAGTGACACATGTATTCTGTAGAACATTAAATTCTTTATTTGTATATACTTCCTTTTCAATGTGAATGCTTTGTTTTAAAATAGCTCTCCAGAGAAATTAGTAAATTTAATCAAACAATTATTGTAGTGTAATCTAGATGATGTTAATATTATGGTTCAGTTTTGCTGTATCAGTCATTTTTTGTAGAGTTCTGTGTGAGTTTGCATCACTCAAGATCATTGAGATGGGTTATCAGTCTCTAACATCAGGTCCAATCCGATGGTGTTATCACTACATTATACTGTACTGGCAGAGGATCTGTAGAGAATCATGTCAGATTGACTCTTCATCAATTCATGTCTGTAAAGAACTTTTTAGAAAATAAGGGACTTCACGATATTTACATGGGTAGTCTCTACAGCCATAGGTTACAATAGACAACTCCAATTACTTACTTTTGTAGTAATTGTTTGAAAGGTTTTCTCGCCGGCATTAATATTCATTGTTTGTGTCTCTCAGAGATGATCTACAATGTAGTTTTATCAAAGCTTTATTTTGTACATTAGTGAAGAACAAAAGCTGTCAGCATTGTAAGCTCATTCTTGTCATAAACCAACAGGATGATGCTACTTGTTTTAACTGAGTAACATAGTCAGAAGGGATATTCATTAATCTAGCAGTACTGGAAATCAATCATGATATTGACCACTTGGAAGCATACTGCAAATCTGTCCAGGTGGAAGTGGATTCTAAACAGATTGGTCCTTTGGGTTGCAAGAAGTTGAAAGGCCAAAGCATTCTTACCAGGTTAAAGCAAATCACTTCTGTAGATATCTTATTGGTTATTTATAAAAGCATGAGGTGCACTTCTTCCATTTCTACTGTTTTTTTTCTGATTCTAACGTATCTAAAATACATTATCAAAAATTCTGGTAATAAGGTTGTGAAAAGGTTACTTTGAAAGCCACCAAACACAACAAAATTGAAAATATTGCAGGCTCGGTTTGATTGAGCCTGTTCATGGGCAGTAATGCAAATGCATATTACTTCCCACACTGCCTAGCACCGGGTTGAGCGCAACTCAACATTTACATCGTGCTCAACAAAGGATGTAACTGATAACAGCCGGAGGAGGGTTTTCTGTTAAACAAAATTTACCTATTTGAAAATAAAGAAATACATGTTACCTGGGCAAAGGATTTATGAGCTGGTTTTATGCACATACATTCACATATATTTCTTTTAAAGTGAAGTGCCTATAATAATTTACCATTTAAATTGAAAATATGAAATCTTGCTTGTATTGGTAAATTGAAAGTGTAAAGTCAAACCTGTCTTTAGCAGCCACCCAAGGGAGTGACAGAAAGGGGCTGCTCTACACAGGTGGCTGTTACAGACAGGTTAAAATGGGAACAAAATGTCAGTTTAGGACTTATTCAAACTGGCTGTTTAAGACAGGTGGTTGCTATTCGCAGGTGGCTGCTAAGGCAGATTTAACTGTATATAAATTATTAATTATGCTAAAATTGTTTAGCTTAAATGCATATGTGAAAGTTTTCAGGCATATGCCTGAAATTCAGGTTTCTGTGTGTCTAAAAATGATTGATTTTCTTTAATTTTCCTACGTAAATTGACAAATTTTCAGAATTTCAGGTTTTTCAAAATTTCTAACTTTCACCCTTGTAAATGTCATTTAAGTTGACTTTAAAATGGACCATTTCTGTATGGTTAATACTGGCAGAACATTGAAAATATTTTGTTTCAAAATATTGATTGGACCATAAGAAACAGCGGGGAGAGTATAGATCATTTAGAATGCTTCATTGGGAGGGAAAGAATTGGAGTCAAACAGATTTGGAATTGGAATGAAATTAGTTTGGTTAAAACTGTAAGACCAGAGCAAAACCTGCAAAGTTTTCAATTTGGAGATTTTAAGTATTGTACTGAATTTAAACCTTGTATCTACAAAGGCAGTTTAAGCCATGCATAGGACTTAATTCAGAATATTATGCTTTTAACTCGAGATATTCTTTCTTTATTTAATTTAAATTGTTTAATATAAAATTTTATAATTTGGGATATTAATATGTACATATGTATTGCTGGTTGGGTGTATTGATATAAGAACATTAAACTTTTACTATTTTCACAAGATCAATATATGTTTTATTAAACAGCATATTTTTTCCGATTCCACCATGTAAACGGGTACATTTCTGCAAAAAAAGGTGATAACAGTGAAAGCATTAAATACCCTAAGCCTTGGGACACCTTAAATTTTGGGAAACCCTTATTTTTCAAAAAAATTTATTACTTTTTGTCTTTTTTTAAAACAGTAATTGGGGACACATTGTTTTGATAATAATTTTATCAACTGTCCCAAGACATAGAGTGATTACAGTATCCTTGTATGAACTCGTATTATCTCTCAACACTCATCAAGTTTGTTGCTCTTTTCAAACTAACAAAGATCTCTTACAACATATGCTCTAATTACCTAATAAATTATGATGAAATATAAAGAATTGTATCATTGTTGTTGCTGCAACAAGACTTTTAGCAGTAAATATATTTTTCATGCTCATTTTGTTATTGTGACTCGCTAATGTGGTTGTATTTTGTTTATCTGGTTTGAAATTACAGGGGGTACAAGCAAAGCCCTGAAAATTGCTGTTTCATGCTAGCAAATATGTATTTCCGTTGCATAATTAGTTATACTAGTAGTCATTACTTTCATCTTTGCTCATTATTTAAATTAGCACATTTTTGTTAAGACAAAATATGCAAAGATTAATCTGTACAAAATAAAGTGATGCCACAGTATTATTCCACAAGATTCAGGTGAGCAGTGTAGGACTTTTGGTTCCTCTTGTGTTACTTTTTTTCTGACAGGACATTAACCAGATAAACAAAATCCAACCTCTTAAATCTTTTTACTGCCCACAATTATAACTGCAGTATTTGGCTATTTGCAAACCTTTGTTTAAATGTGTGTATGTGGTAGATTTAATGGTACCTGTTGTTGAAAGTTTGTCAAATGATTGGCAAAATGAGCTTGATTTCTTGTATTGCCAAAATACTATGTGTAATCTTAATTATACTCTATTGAAATCTAACACATTTTTCATTTTAACTTGAGTAGGAAAATACATTTAGTATTTGATGTTTATTTCTACTTTTTTAGCAATTAATTAAATTTATTATATACCAATGAATGCCTTAAGCATAGTTCAGGATTAATCTGCAAAATTGATGCAACTCGTCAGATTAGTAATTCTGTATTGGAAATCTCGTTTTCCAATTCTTTATTTTGCAGCTTCCCATGTTCTGTGTGACATCATATACTACATCACACAATGTTGTCCTAATTTTTCATTACATAACTAACTCCAAAATAGGAAATATCTGTCACAGTTTTACAACAGTTACGATTTTTTAAAATCATTCATAAATTTACTATGTCGTTACTATTTTTATTTCTACTTTTATGTAAGCCATGTTGTTGACCAAAATTTTGTTGTTCAGTTTATTTGAATTTGTTTTGAGAGAGAAGGGTATATAATAAAAGGAACATTATGACAGTATGCATTCTATAGGTTTGTATCATTTCTCGTTGCATATGTAAACAACATCGCGCTTGACCTTCGTCTTGTATGATACTGTTTACATACCTGACTCGAAAAATATGAAATAATGCATACTGTTATAATACGCCTTGTGGATCAAAGTCTTGTTTCTATGTGCATCTCCTACCTGGAAGTGGGGGCATATAGATCTTGTCTACATCTGCTCATGGTCATTGTTTCTTTAAATAGAAACTTATTATCATAAGATCTTGTTAAACTTAATATGAGCCAGTCTCTTGACAAACTGACCCTTTTCACATTCTTAAATGCTTAATCCTCACTATACTACCGGTAACTTTCATGGAGTGCTGGTTAATTTTAATTTGAATGATGGTTGTTCTGGTTATTAAAATAAATGTTTATCTTACAGATAAGTTAACAAGTTCAATTCTCCACATATAAATAATTAAATATTTACTGTTTGAAGGATGTAAAACAACACATTCAGGTGTCAGAGATGGCCTATGTGATTTGAACCACACATTGTAATGGTCAGTGAAGAAAAGATGCCCAGACATTTTAATGAAATATGCTGGACAATCCATCTTGTTTAACAGATTGGGCTGGGAGGAGGGTTATCTGTGTCCTGGGGACACAACTCTAGTAATTGTTTTTAATATTTTGTTATTAAAATATATTGAACAAAACTATTCTTGAAAAGCTTCATAGTTATTGTAATGCATATTTACTTTTATATTTAAATATTTGATTTTAGAAATTTGACTGGGGCTAGGGGACTTTACAGGTTAATAGTCATCTGAGATTGTTGTTTAGACTATAATAAGTTTATCATGTATGTAAAAGTTAATTGTTATATATTAAGATTTAGAGATTTAAATGATACATGTCTTAAGCATCCCACTCACTGATGGATATTTGAGTAAATACAGTTGATCATACAGTCTTGTAATCCAGGTGGGCATATGTAACCCTTGGCTCCATATTTATGCTTTTTACCAACCAGTGTAGATTCAGATCTGTCACATCTGACCAGTCACTTCTTGGTCAGAAATAACCAAATGAATCAAGAAGTGATTGTGCTAGTTGATATAGATCTACACTTTTCGCCCACATCAAAAAGGTGTATATATGGAATCAAGGGTGAATATGTGATAAATACATGTTTAATTTTGACTGGCATCATTGAAATAAGTCAGCAATTTTGTTTCTGAAACTAATGATTTTACACATGTCATTTTATCATTCATTAAACAGTTTCCGAAAATCTAAAAACGATCATTGTTGCTGTTGCTATAAGATTGAAAATTGCATTTACTGGCACATATACCATTCGTCTGAGGTTCTCTTAGTTACCATAAGAACCATCATCTATTTACAACATAGAAGTATAAGGTAAAAATTTGCATGGTTTAATTTTTTTTATTTCAGTGACTATGTTTCTCTGACTTCTATGTGAGGGACTGTTTGTATCAGTAATGCTGTTTCCATTAAGTGAAAACTGGGACAATTCTGTAAACTCCTTCAATGTTCATCTGTGAGTGAGATGCTGGTGTATGTAATTGTACGCTTCAATTGTTAAAGCTTTGAATGTGTAAAAACTGCAAAATAAATGAATGACATTGTGTGTAATGGTTGTGATTTTTTATCAAAAGCATTTCTATAATTATACAACTTTTGGTAGCAAGGTTTAACACCAGTTATAACACCACTCAAAAAAGTTCTAATTGGTCACTTTTTGTCCATATTTTAAATTATAAGAAAGGCATTGATTACACTCTTTATTTATGATCGTATGCCAACAACAGTCTTCAACTTCAACTTTAATCTTGTAATAATTGACGTTGGAGCAGTTTGGTGAGAGTTATCCTTAATTTTGCTAAAAATGCATTTCTTGCATAAAAAGGTAAAGCAAACAGAAATTTGCTATAAATTTCTTGTTTTGTTTAAATAGGACCCCTCATTAGTAGGAAAAACATAAACACTTATTAATCAACAACACATTTGTTTAAATAAATCCCCTTCGAAGTATTCAATTTTAAAATTACCTCCCTTTCAATTAAAGACTGTTCTAATTTGACCCTGCGGTGTAATTAAATGGTATTGGATTCGTTGAAGAAAACAATCAATAAATATTAAAAAGAAATTAGAGAATTGATTTCAAGACAAAACAGTTCTTTCCACAACCTCTCTTGACGTAGGGAAGAAATGAAACTAGCATACATTGTAAAGAAATACAATTGATGACTTTTGTTGAGTGTAGTTATTATCAATGTTTACCATGTGTTTAAATATGACTGCAACTAGGCTATAGTCCGATTTTACGCACTGAGCCGTGAATGTACTTTTGTATTTATAGATTTTTGGAATATTCCGCAAAATAGGGATGTTAGGTATTTCCATCATATTCATAATGTTGAAAATGTACCGCTCTATAAAAAAGGGTTTCATGGCCGTGGCAGTAACGCTTCTGGTTTCTTGTAATATGACAAAAGGGTTGTGTGTTCGAATCCCATGAGATTTTATTTTTTTCTGTTTTAAATGTATTTTTTTCAATACATTCATCTAGACACTGACAAAAATGACATTAAACCGTACAAATTTCGAGTAAGCTTTCATCAAGCGAGTTGATAAAATGTCGCGATTGATGCTTACTCAAAACACCTTTTTGGCGATGCAAAACATTGTACAAAGTAGTTTTGAATTATGTAAATTATTAAAGAAAAAGAATATAACAACAAGTGTTACCAGAACGCCAGGATTCACAATTGTCAACGCTCCTTTAGTACGGAGGAGGATGGGATCAGGGCAAGCTGCTCAACAAAAATGTATTGTTAAAAATGAAATGAACATGAACAAAAATAAAAGTGGGTTGCAAAATATAAATATAAAACAGTTAAATACTATTTAAAATAATATCAAATGAACTAAATTATAAAAAACGGAAATGAGACAAAAATAAAATGTCACTTTTATTGGATTCGAACATGTAATGTTTTGCTTCATAATCCAAGATTTTATCCACTGAGCTTATTGCGTCGTGACTAAATTTCTGCTGCTTTCAACAGGTTATAATGTCATATAAGTAAAGTAATTTAACGGTAACTTTGTAAAATGACGCACTTTACCTATTAATACAATAACAGTGGACTTGTCCGAAAGGTCACAGCTCACGGGTCAAAATCGAACTATAGTATCTTGTTATTAACGATGATTTGCATGCAATAGGCACACACACTGCATAGAGGGTTATATAAGCTCTCCAGTCAGCACATTGTACCATAAATGTTGAAATCCTTTCAGTCTAGCTTTGACAATAGCTTGATTAACAGTCTACTCATGTACACTAAAATGGTTAGGAAAAGGCTCTCTTAACTGACCAAATACCGTTCTATATCAAGAACTGCTGTATTTTTAGACATGTCTTATGACCTTTCATTTTCCTCTGTAAGAAATATACAGTGGTGTAGATTCAGTTAAACATACCTTGTGTCTCATGCACACTGTCCGTAAACAGCTACTTCACCAAAGAAAGTCTTAACATAACAAAGGATTTGATTGCTACCAGTCAAGATTTACTACTGGGCATATCACTGTGTTGGCACCTCAGTGGGAGGTATTTGTAGACATGGTTTAACTAGAACTATCACTGAAGGTGATTAATAACCCTACATGGATGGTACATGTAATGCTTAGAATCCATAGCTTAATGTAACACTAGAAACAGGGACACATGCAACAGAGACCCCAACAACACAACTTCCAATCCCAAGAATTTCCTTTTCAAAAGATACATAAACAGCAAGTTTGATCACATTTCCTCTTTTCTTACTAAGGTAAATTTAAAGAGTTTTTCTATCTTGAGAACTGACCTTGACCATGGTGGCCCCACTGGCTCTCAAGTGTTGTCTTCACTGTAGCTACGTTTACAACAAATTTCATCACAATATCTCATTCCTTAGTAAAGTTTTTGAGCAGAAAGAATGTGACCTTGACCACATCAGCTCCTAAGTCGAACATACATGCAGACCAATCTGTGTAAATGTAGAGGTAAATGAACGTACATGTACAGAATAAAGTTGTCCAGGGTAATGAACATACCTGTACAGAATAAAGTTGTACAGGTTAATGAACGTACATGAACAGAATAAATTGTACAGGTTAATGAACGTACATGTACAGAATAAAGTTGTACAGGTTAATGAACGTACATGTACAGAATAAAGTTGTACAGGTAAATGAACATTCATGTTCAGAATAAAGTTGTACAGGTAAATGAACATACATGTACAGAATAAAGTTGTGCCGGTAAATGAACATTCATGTACAGAATAAAGTTGTCCAGGGTAATGAACATACCTGTACAGAATAAAGTTGTACAGTTAAATGAACGTACATGTACAGAATAAAGTTGTACAGGTAAATGAACGTACATGTACAGAATAAAGTTGTACAGGTTAATGAACGTACATGTACAGAATAAAGTTGTACAGGTAAATGAACATTCATGTTCAGAATAAAGTTGTACAGGTTAATGGACGTACATGTACAGAATAAAGTTGTACAGGTAAATGAACATTCATGTTCAGAATAAAGTTGTACAGGTTAATGAACGTACATGTACAGAATAAAGTTGTACAGGTAAATGAACATTCATGTTCAGAATAAAGTTGTACAGGTAAATGAACATACATGTACAGAATAAAGTTGTACCGGTAAATGAACATTCATGTACAGAATAAAGTTGTCCAGGGTAATGAACATACCTGTACAGAATAAAGTTCTACAGTTAAATGAACGTACATGTACAGGTAAATGAACGTACATGTACAGAATAAAGTTGTACAGGTAAATGAACATTCATGTTCAGAATAAAGTTGTACAGGTAAATGAACATACCTGTACAGAATAAAGTATTTGTGGTTATGTTTTTGTCACATAATGATACAGAATAAAGTTGTACAGTTAAATGAACATTCATGTACAGAATAAAGTTGTCCAGGGTAATGAACATACCTGTACAGAATAAAGTTGTACAGTTAAATGAACGTACATGTACAGAATAAAGTTGTACAGGTAAATGAACGTACATGTACAGAATAAAGTTGTACAGGTAAATGAATACACATGTACAGAATAAAGTATTTGTGGTTATGTTTTTGTCACATAATGATGAATAGCAAAATGACGAAAATGTCTCAACGCCAAAATATCACAATTTACGGCAACTTCTAGATATGGAATTGCTAAAATTGCATAGAATTGAAGGCAACAAAAGCATGTATAAAATGTTTATTTAGTTTTTTTATATCATTCTTTTATATTTCATACAAATAATCTGTTTGAATAAAAAATGTTGACAATCGTTTGATAAATGTTAACTTACAATGAGTGAAATTGTGCTAACATACAATTCATAATATTAAAGGATAATACAATATGTATGACTATTTCCTAATGCAATCGGTGACAAACTCTCGATTTATATGAGAATGTGGAGAGTCAGAGCTGGACAAGTATTGTTAACACTGTTGCTACTTATTCAAGCACACACCAAATGACACATGACCAAGAAGCAAACAGTGTAGACCCAGAGTAGAGCACAGATGTGCCAGCTGATCTGAATCTACACTGTGTGCCTATGGAATTGAAAAGTGGTATCAATGGGGTAAAAGGCTCAAGTGTTTAAATAATTAGTATGGTGTCCAAGTCTAAAAATCTTTCAGGTTCTTTTTAACTGCATATATAACAAGTGTACCAGTAGACTCAGATAAACCCTCACATCCAGCCAGTCTAATAGGGCTCAACACTGTTAACTCTATTCATAAAGCATAAAAACTTAGAAACATGAGCACTGCCAAGCAGGGCAATATGCGCCAGAAGGGTTGTATCAGAGGATGTGAGCAAAATTTAGACTGTTGAAGCCCAAAGGACATGAACAAGATCTGGGATATCAAGATGAGAAGATAGTTTACTGTCTCAATTTACACAGCAAAAAAAAACACATTCTTACAGCCTGGTAGCAGTGCTTCCAAGTACAGGTGACACTTTCACATACAACACCTGTACTTAAATGTGCCGGTTACGGGCTCCAATTCTATATATTATACTATCAAGTGGCTTCTTTTCTACTTTTATTTTGAAAACATTTCATTTGTAAGAGAACTAGAATTTGGTCTTCCTTGGAACGCATGTGTCACCAAAAATTGCATTTTAAAGGAGTATAACTAAAAAGTGAAAGAGAAGTTATCATTCTTGTTGTCACCAAAGGCTTTGTTCATGCAGATGATATATTTCAAGTATTAATCGAAAAGGAAAAGTACTTTCAAAGTTATAGGCAACATTAAGTTAAAGTTGCATTTAAAGGGGCATAACTCAAAATATAATGAAACAGGAGTTATCACTCTTATTGGCACCAATGGCTTTGATCATGCAGATGATATATTCCAGGTATGAAGAGAATAGGACAAGTACTTTCAAAGTTATAGGCAAAATTAAGTTTTTGTTATGTTAAAGCTGGGGGACTACCGGCAGCCGCTGATGTAAAATAGGATCCCTAACTGTCTACCTGCTATCACAGGCCACACAGTTATGTTTACATCAATTACAAACAATTTATAGATGTCAAGATATAGAATAGAAATCTTCTGTTTACTGTAAAAAAGCTTAAGTTTTATTCATGTAAACTTATAACACATCCACATCATCTATTCATTTGCGCAGATATATCCTGTTATTACCTATATTTCCTTGTTGCTTTTTAAAACATAGAAGTCTAAAAATTTCTGTCAGGGAGCAAGAAGTGCTCTGCCCTAAACACTCTTCCTGCAATCGAGAAAAGGTGCTCCAATGGTGCCAAAAGTATACTATACTATTGAAAAATCATATTTATCCATTTAGACTCCAATATATAAACTCTCTAACAGAACACAAAAGGTCTGATTGAATTCTTTCCTATAGACGGGATTTTCAATGATATTGTTAAATTATCGTTAACGAACTTTTAAGAAGCTAAATATAATCGAGTGTATTTAGCACCGATTTTTGACGAAGAGACCACTTCATGCGCGATCTCAATTTCTGTGACGTTTTGGAAATCCTACTTCCGCTTTTAGTCGTGCGGACCAAATTT
Source organism: Corbicula japonica (assembly GCA_038501625.1). Classification (NCBI taxonomy): domain Eukaryota; kingdom Metazoa; phylum Mollusca; class Bivalvia; order Venerida; family Cyrenidae; genus Corbicula; species Corbicula japonica. The sequence goes on from JAZAYU010000015.1 coordinate 6,253,752, forward strand.
ATTTTAGTAAATTAAAATTTTATTAGCCTGAACTAATGCTGCCAATTTGTGCCCATAGTTCCAAATACATGTAATATTTCATACAAGAACGGGTTAAATTGAAGTAATGCCGCTTTAAAAAACTCTTTGGTGCATTTAGGAAAGAGCTTTTTCATGTTTACAACCGAATTAATTTGTACACTATTCTGATGTTATTTTTCAATGTGGGCCTCAGTTTAAGCTTATTATGAATTGTTGTTAATATTTATTCAATTAGGTATTGCACAAAACATCATCCCAAACTTTTAACAGTTGATAATTGAGATAATTCTTACACCTAACACCCCTCTGGCAGTTCACTTTACAATCTGTCAAAGGTGATACTCAGTGACAATACACTGCTCAGATTAGGATCAATGCTGTTTTGTATCATAAGGAACAAATTTAATTTGAAGTTGCAAGAATATAGAATGTATTTAAGATGTAATTTTTAATTCCACACTTTTTCATGATGTAATTAAATATTTTCATTAACATGTAATTAAAAATACATCCAATTACACATTACATTCAATTACTTGGACATTTGTAATTAAATTGCAATTAATTACAGTTACAAATTCAATTACCCCAAGTCTGTCGGATTGCATTGGTTGCAACCCAATACTTTATAATCACTGAAGTCATAAGATACAAATGTCCTGCCCCTAAACAACGAAACAATTTTACCATTTAACCATTGTTTAGCCAATAATTTATGAATACTTAAAGTCTTAAACAAGTCTACAAAATAAAATAAAAAAAAACATAAATGGACAAACAGTGCAAAACCTAAAACATTGGCAGTTACATTACACATAAACTCTAATCATTTAAAACAAACAATAAATACAACTGAGTGATGTAATGCAAGTTTACAAAACAAATGTTACTATGTCAACACATAACTAACTACAATGTCAATATGCACCAGAACATCTTACAAGCATTTCAAGTAAGGATTGAACCCATGTTATTGCATTTATCAGGGTATGAAAACACATTTGGCTTGTTAAGTACATTAAAAATACTTTTCATATCCTGATAAACATTACAAAAATTGATTTAATTCTTATATTTACACAGTGTTCCTAACTTTTACTAATTTGGAATAATTTGTGACAAGAAAGTCTTTTAGAATGGCTGTTGGAACAGCAATCATTAAAGGACTTCATCATTTTCACAGCAATGCAAGCTCAAAATTTCTGCACGTTCTAAGATGTAATGTGGTCGTCCGTCGGGAAAACAGGGATAGTTGTGGAAAAGATAATGATACAGCTAATTAACTGCACAGATGTAAATCTTCTTACAATACCAATACAACTTGTGCTCAAACAAATTATATTTTTTGATGGCAAACCAATGATATATTTTAAATATGTTTTATGCATATTGAATTGCAGAATATAGCTCTTCGTTTTGTAAAAGTAGATTTACTATGGAAATGCAAGTATCTGTGAAAATATTGTTTTGTCATCAGTCAGCAACATCAAATAACAATAGAAACAAACCACTGATGTACACACATTAAACTAAATTAATTAATATCAGATATTAAATTTACATCAGGTCAAATAATTATGGAAGTAAAGGCTGATTCTGCTTCTGAGCTTTAAAGCTATTTATCTTGAGCCAGCTTTTATGACCAAGATCATAAAACTAAATCTGGAGATCAGTCTCAAATCTCAAGCATCTGATTGGCTGAAATGGCGACCAGTCGCCATTTCAGTTGCCATTTCAGCCAATCAGATGCTTGAGATTTGAGACTGATCTCCAGATTTAGTTTTATGATCTTGGGCCCTAGTCACGGTTCCTAGACAGGAACAACAGCATGCTAGACTATTTGAAGAGTCAGAAATAAAGCAAGCGAAAGCACATTCTTTTCATGTGGGGAACTAGTTGAAAGTTTGTTAAAAGTAATCGAGCACCCTACCCCACTCACCTCCCCTTCCTGTTAAGAACATTTTTTAGTGGCGGAGGAGGTCAAGTAAAGAACATGCATGCAAATGTTAACCATTATTTCCAAGTCAAGTGTACCAAGTTTCCAAGCAATAGTATGTAGGTAGTATTAAAGTAACGCGCCTGTACACCAGCTTGCACTCACCTTAAGCTTAGTGGGAAAAGGGCCATAATTTTATCAAAATGAAAGTTAGAGTTTAGGTGCCTGGAGATGATGGTAAACAAGTGTACCAAGTTTAAAAAGCTGTATCTATAATATTTTGTAAGATATAATGAGGTTGCATGCAAACTTTGACCAAAAGCAGGAAACCGACAAAAAGTGAGTAGAATAGCTCAACATATTCTTTAGCCAAGCAAAAAATAGCAAAACACTAGTGTTATAAAATTTTCTTTGGGATTTCAATAGATGCAGATTCTTGCATTTTGCTGCAAGCAAATTATGTTTGTATTGCACATTTAACAACACCTGATTCTGAGCTTGGGGTCATTTTTATGCAAGAGAATTTAGGAAGCGTGGTCAAATTTTGCAAGAATAAAGATAAAAATTGTGTCTATTGCATTTTAGTTATGAAGTTTATACTTATTTGACCCCTAAACATATATTAAAATAAAATGAAGTTAAAGCACTTTCAAATTAAGTAGTTAAGTTCAATGAACACAAGATATGACTTGCAACTATTTGATTATGACCCCTTAAAAAATCTCAAAAGAGGTCAAAGCTATTGAAATCCCTGCTTAGATTTTCATGTATTGTGTATAATACTTGAATAATTCTCATGTGCAAACCAAAAATGTATATTTGCACTATTACACAATGACATGTCAGTATAACCCAGTCGTGACCAGACAACAATGCTTTTATATGCAGCCACTTTCCAGAACTGGCTGTCATAACTAGCAAATACAACAGAACAACCTTAATTATCATCCCTGTGTTTCCTAGACTTCACGTCTGGTGTAGATGTAAAGTGCAGTCCTCTAGGACTTGAAAGTCCTTGTACAACACCATTCACTGTCCTTAAAGGACTGAAGTCAGACCTTGTTTTCTGAGGACTTCCAAAATTAAATTCAATTTCGTCATCTACTTTGGTCACATCACTTTTTCTTTCCTTGTTTCTTGTTTTCTGTGGTTCTACATGTTTCTGTGGTGTTCTACAATTCAATTTACTAGGACTTTTTACTCCGTCTGAGTTTGTCCAAGCAGTTGTCCCAAACACTTTAAACGGGCTTTTTCTAGGACTGCCATGAAAACTGAAGTAATGTGAGGAGTTAGCTCCCTTGAATGAGGAGTCTGGCCCATGCTTCACTGAATTGTCTATGTAAGTATCTAACGCATCATCCCAGGACGAGTTTGAACATTTATTGGGAGAGGAGAATAGAGTGGGAACGAATCTTTCTAATTCATTGTCTTCTACATCTTCCACTGAATGTTTCAGTACCTCTTTTGACTTACAGCTCTCTGCATGTGACATGACATGCAATGCATTCATTTTATTGACACATTTCTTTGTAATTTCACTAGAAACTCTCTCTGTACTAATACTCTGTTTTTCTTTCTCTCCATAACACTGTTCTGTATCATCATCGGCAGATTTCCATGTAACTGGAAACATCTCATCCATACTTTCACCAGTTTTTTCTTTACTAACAGTATTTAAATTCACAATGTCTGGACCATTTCTCTTTTCTTTGCTTAAAATTCTACATTTTTGCCCTTCTTCATTCAACAATCTTTTCTGTGGTGATTTCGGCTTTATAATGTCATTGTTTGAACTATTTCCACTTTCAGAAACATCATATTTCAATTTATGAAGCTTTCTTCTTTTCTGAAATGGCACTTCTGATCCATCATTGTTACTTCTATCCAGAATTTTACGCTTCCACTGTTTTCTTCTTTTTTCACTTGGTGTGCTACTATACCCACTACCATGCTCTTTACGTTCTATACCCGATTTTTCAGGTGTTGTGTAACTAGTTTCAGTCTGGTCATTTTCCTCTTCAGAATCAGGGCAATACTCGCTGAAATCTATTCTTCTACTTGGTTCACCTTCGACTTTTTTCTTTCCAAATTGGTTTTCAAGCCATGATGATTTTAATGACTCCGGTTGTATTTCTGACACATAATCTGTTACTGAACTTTCTGCAGTCTTCATACCTGGTTCCTGCGTGTTATGGCTTTCAAGACTTCCCTTATCTTTTAGTAATGGTCTAGGTGATCTTTTAAAAATTGGTGACCCTTTACGCACTTTAATACTTTGCGGTTGCGAAACATTAAATACAGGTGATGTACTCCTCTCAGTATCAAAATCAGAATCATTCACATCACATAACCCGTCTGTTTCTGTACCATATGAAGAACTGTCTACACAGTTATTCACCTTATTCAGTTGTTTGTGAGATAATTGTGACACCACATTCCCTCTAGTGTCAGACATCTTTGTTTCGAGCCTTATATCTGTGATAACATGTCTCTCACGCTTTAACAAACCATTTCTACTATTTTTATCATTGATTAGTGTACTTTCAGAGTTACATTGTTGAGAATCATAACACTCTTCAGCTGAATGCCTTGACCGTGATCTTTTCCGGCTATTTCCGATGTTAGTTACATTGTTCCAACTATCATTGAGTTTTTGAAGTTCTTTTGGCAATGTCTTGACAACTGCAGTGTCTTTTTCTTCCTGCCTCACCACTTCATATTCCCACAAAACTTTACGCTTTCTTGACATCGTTCTTGGACGCCGGTTTTCAATTTCATTCTCTAGGTTATTTTTCTGTAATGTCAAAGTTTGTTTATCATTGTTTTCTATGCAATTATTGTTCCCTACTTCTTTCTTTCTGGGTAATATAGAATTAATTTCATTGCAACCCTTCATTTCATTTTGGCTTCTGTCTATATTTTGATTATTCAAATCATTATCTGAATTGTCATTATTATTCAATTCACTAATATCTGTCCTTTTTGTAACATGGGTTTTTCTACATTTACCGGTTGTTTTATTGGTGATGGGTCCATCTAATTCAAAGTCAACACAGCTGTATTCTTCATATGAAATTAATGATCCTTTCCTAAATCTAGACCTATTTGTTTCACACATACTACCATTAGATAAATTTGCATTAAACTGTTTCAAATCCCGCAATTCTTTCGACAAGTGTTCATCACTTTTAACATCACTACTATCACTCTCCGAATCTTGATATGTTCTCTGCGAGTTTTCAGTCTCAATTTCACAGTAATTTAAATTTGAATTTCTTATCCGTAGCTGTCTCATTTGACGAGAAGATTTCATCTTTCTTTCAGATAGTTTTTTAATACTGCAGCCTAAATCAGACAAGAATAAACTTCCTTTTGGAATTTTCAAATCCTTTAATTCCTTAGGAGTGTTTGCCTCACTTTTTTCATCAGAACTTTCCGAAACTGGTTCTACAACATAATCCCAAAATTTCCTTCTTGTTTTCTTTGTGGTCTCTTTTTCTTTGATATCATGGTAACCTGAAATATTTTCTTTCTTCTTTGCTTTGTTCTCTGTGGAATGTGCAGTTTCATCTCCTGATTTATTTTCTTCGCCATTATCACTACACCCAAATACTTCACTGAATTTCTTTTGATCATTTGAAGATTTGTTTTTTTGTTCCTTTTTTCCACACCGAGTTTCATCATGATCAGTCAGATCAGTACATTCAGTTTCAGACTCCTCCAATTTCTTCTGCCTTTTGACAGTCTTTGACTTCTTTCTGTGTTGCCTATTTTTAGTTTTCTCTTGGTCGGTGGAATCACTATTTAAATCTAATTCTTCAAAATCTTTTTGGTTTCTGCATCTTCTGCTTTGCCTATCAATTATCTCTGCAGTTGTCCAAGAATCACGCAATGATCTTAGTTCTTTTGGCATTTCTTTCAAACTTTCTTCCTCTACTGCAGTATTAAGAACAGTTTTTTCAACATAATGCCAGTATTTTTTATCTCTGTTGGACTTCTGCTTTGTTCCAGTCTTTTTGACATTACCATCACCACTCTTATTCTTATTGCCTCCTTCATTTTCTCTTAACTCTTCACGCTCACTTTCATTCAGCAGTGCAGAACTGGTAGAATTGGTTGTTGGATTTGGAATGTCATGTTGAGATTCTGTTTCCTCATCATTGCTGTTCAGAACTTTTTTTGATAAGTTTTTATTGATGGCTGATTTGCTTGAGCAAACTGATTCACTCACCTTTCTAGAGCTAACTGAATCGATCTCTTTAATATCTTTACAATAATCTTCCTGACAAACATTACTTCGCTCATTTACCTGTCCAGAGTCCTGTGAGAGCTTAATACAGTTTCTTTTTCCTCTAGATTGTCTTGATGCATCATCTGCACTAGCCCAGGAAATGTAACTGTCCTGCAACTTACGAATTTCATTTGGCAAATTTGTCAATAATTCACATTTATTTACAGTTTTAGCATTACTTACAACTGGTACATATTCCCAAAATGTCTTTTTCTGCTTCTTCTGTGTTGGTCTTTTAGCTGATGGTATCACTTTCGGTGAATCTTCATGCTCATCATCCCCATGATAACCTTTCTGATTTAAATCATTATGTATAACTCCTAACCTATATCTATTACGATATTTATTCACCACTTTAGCACTTGCAATATTGCTTCCATTTTTATTTCTACTCATTTTCTTATTGATCCTTTGTAAATTCATTTTATTATGATCAGGATTTCCTGATTTATGGCTACTACCTGATTTACTGCTATATCTAGGTGGGTGTTGAAACATCAAGTTGACATTATATGACTTGACATATGCTCCCCGGCTTATTGCTCTCTCCTTGATTCGCTCTGCCAATGTTTTGCTAAATGTCAATAGCTTCCCTGAACTATCATAGCATTGAAAATCAGATGGAATATCCGTATGAGCATCAATATCATAAATGTCATCTAAAACTGAGCTTTTCTCTGCCTTTGTCTGTTTACTGTTTTCTGAATCCTGAGATTTATCTCTTGTTTCATTGTCTTTGCTGATGCCATCCTTCATGAAATCAGTTTCTTTGTTTTCTTTTTCTTTTCTTATCTTATTTTTCACAATTCTTTTTAACTTCTCTGATGCTTTTATATGATTTCTCATAGTTTTTACATTTTTAACTTTCCTTCTTGATGATTCTTTAGCTTTTTTATTTTCATAATCATTCTTCACATCTGTGTCAGCCTTTTCATCATCATCATCCTCATCCTCATCATTATCATCAACATCATTTATTTGTGTTACACAGCTGGTAACCATCGAGTCGAATGTTTGATGTAGAGATACCGGTTTCCTGTATTCAGGAAGATGGTCATTGCGAAATGTTCTTGCAAAGCAAACTTCAAAATCATCACTAGATCCATTAAATGATGCTCTGTATTTACCACACTTTACAAGCTCATCGAACCCTGTCTTTGTTAATTCTGTGTTATCTATGTTAGCATCCGATTCAATAGTTTCAGTTAATGAACTTGTTTCTAAATTTTGCATACTTGCACATTTATTTATTTCTTTTGCATGAGTGACATTTATCACAGTATTGACATCAGCTTTTTCTGTATCCTGACTAGAACTTGGTCTTGATAAAGAAATTTCCATGTTTTGAGCAGAGGAGTTTTCTGGCAAGGCATTATCCTGACTGCATCTATCAACATTAAAGTCTAAATTAAGTTTTTTCCGAGGTGATGAGCGTACTGCTTCAGCTGAAATTTTGCTCATTCTTGGCGACAAACAGACTTTAGGTAACCCATCAACACAAACAGTTTCACATGAATTAACTGGCGACAGTTCTTTACTGCAACTATGTAACAACTGAACTGCAACATGTTTACTGTTTTCGTTCAAGTTCTCACCACGCACAAGGGTTTCCGAATTGGAATTTTTGTTTTTAGGTGATTTTGTATGATTTTCACTGTTTCTTCGGCTTCTTCGAGGTGATAGTGGTGACATGTTTTCCTTATCGATCAATGGTGCTCCATATTTTTTAGGTGACCTTCCTGTAGATTTGATACTTTCTTGACTATGATTATTCTGTACCATCTTTCTAGGTGACCTGACAACAGATTGCACACGCTCCTCTTGCTGGCATTTCCTCGGTGAACACCGAATCAAAGACTGGATTGTCTGTTCCTGAACAGCTTTTCTCGGTGAACATCTGGTCTGATGTTGTGAAGAGCTGAAACATACAAGCAAGTCAGAATGATCTCAATCTGCCAGCAAAACCTTAGGCTGAATAATTAAGTATATAAAACAACAAAACAAAGTGGTTGAATAGCCATCACCTGATTCTTGGACACACGACATTAAAGTTAGAACAAAATGAAAATAAATGAGAAATAAATAGACAACTTAATCTGTCATGAATTCAGGAATTCATAAGTGAGTGTGGAGGGAATGGGTGGGGTGGTGTACAGACAAGCAGGTTGTAGGGCTGTCATCTTCACCTGCTAATTTTAATTTATTAAATATCAATCTTTAAACAGTTTGTGCATTTCAATGTCACTTAATATACAGTGACTGGAAACAGAGTGCAGTGAGAATGTCACATTATTTGTCACAAATAGCACATAAAATCATGAAAAAACGCATAGTTATACATTAGAGCAATGTGATACCTGCAATTTTTTCCCAACCAACTGACCCATTCGGAATTAAAAGAATTAAAAACAAAATTGACAAAAATATAAAACACAAGATGTTTGAAAAATTAAACATAAATAAACATCACATATATTCCATGGAAAGCAAAGGGAATTACTTGTTTCAAGATATTGCAATATAATAATACATTAACATTATGAAAATTACATCAAAATTTTCATTCATTAAATTAACAATACAACAGTTTTTTGAGTCCTTTGAACAACTAGATGTTTTTTGTGAAAAACGCATGTCTCCCCCCTGCGCCCCCCCCCCCCCCCCCCCCCCCCTGCGCCCATACCCCTGTGACCTTGACCTTTGACCTACTGATCCCATAATCAATAGGGTTCTTCTACGCAATAAGGGCTATTACCCTATTTAGTTTGGAGGCTCTGGGTCAAAGGGTACTCGAGTTATTGAGCGGAAACGGTTTTCACTCTTTGGGTCACTGTGACCCTGACCTTTGACCTACTGACCCCAAAATCAATAGGGTTCTTCTACTCAATAAGGGCTATCACCCTATGAAGTTTGAAGGCTCTGGGTCAAAGGGTACTCGAGTTATTGAGCGGAAACGAAGTGTGACAGACAGACAGGGCAAAAACAATGTCTCCCCCAGAGGGGGGGAGACATTACAAGAAAAAGTTATGAAAAACCTTGACTGCTTTTTTTAAACTCTGAATATCAGGTAGTAACCAGTGACTGCTTTTCACTTTAAGTTAAAATCTGATGCTATGGTTAAGATTTTCTAGGTACTGCCACAGCAGACACAAATGTATTTTATAAATGCATGCATAATGTAAAGAATGTCTGGAAACAGCACCTATTATGTGCAGATCCTATAACTACATTGTACATAAATGATTTTATGTCCTTGAAGTATTTTTGTCTCCTCACCAGGAATGAGTAAAATCAGTCTATTACCTTAATTTTGGAGCAAAAAGTATCCGAAAAGATATTTAAAATATATTTGTTATGCAAAAAGAAATTAAAAATAATAGATCACAACTATGACCATACATATATAAACAGTCATTTTGTGGATCGCACCTACGATCATACATGTAGAAACAGTCATTTTTGACTGCAGTTAAACATAGGTGAAAACACTCCAGAGACATGTGTTATAACCTGTCAGTTTGATTATACATGATGTTTGGGTGTAATGAGTGACGTTTATAAAAACTAGAATTATCACTGAAAGTGATTTAATACCCCCACATGTGTGCTTGATACTTGAACTGGAAATTCTTAGAATCAATTTGTGCCAAAAAATGTTAAAATATGTGAAGCCTTTCATTATAAATCATCCAGAAACCATTTTTTCTATTTTTAGTAACAGTGAACAGTGACCTTGACCCCACTAGGCCCATTTTCAATACCAAGTTTCGTCTTCACAGACACTACCTATATAGCAATTTTCATCACAATATCTCATTCCCAACTACAGTTATTGAGCATATACAGTTTTTCTATTTTTAGCAACAGTGACCTTGACCCCACAGGCCTTACTTTCAATTCCAAAAGTCGTCTTCACAGAAACCACCAATACACCAAATTTCATTCAAGAATCTCATTCAAAACTATAGTGGAAATGAAGTTTTGAAGTTAAAATAACAGTGACCTTGACCTTGAACCTACAGGCCCCAAAGTCAAACTTAACCTGTATCTTGTAATGTTACATCTGTGTCCCCAAAAATAATTAAATCTATTTAGTATTTCATGAGTTATCATCCAGAAACAGTTTTTCTATTTTAAGTAACAGTGACCTTGACATTGATCCCACAGGCTCCAAAGTCGAACTCAACCTGTATATTCTGATGTTACATCTATGTCCCAAAAAAGGATTTAATCTGTGAAGTATTTCGTGAGTTATCATCCGGAAACCATTTTTCTATTTTTAGTAACACTGACCTTGACATTGACCCTACCAGCCCCAAAGTCGAACCTGACCTGTATCTGGTGATGTTACACGTGTGTACCAAACATTTTTTAAATATTTGATGCCTTTCAGGAGTTATTGTCCGGAAAGCATTTTTCTATTTTTAGTAACAGTGACCTTGACACTGACCCCACAAGCCCCAAAATCGAACTTGACCTGTATCTTATGATGTTACACCTGTGTACCAAAAAAATATTTAAATCTGTCAAGCCTCTCATGAGTTATCATCCGGAAACGAAGAATCCGACAGACAGACAGACCGACCGACAAGCTCACTCCTATATACCCCCTCAAACTTCGTTTGTGGGGGTATAAAAAACTTGAAGTAAAACTTGCATGCGAAATTCCAGTTAAGATGTTTAGTATTTAGACAGATAATCTGCTGTAGGAAGTATTACCTGGTTTTGAGTTTAGTGAGAGATGCAGCTTTAGACAGATAATCTGCTGTAGGAAGTATTACCTGGTTTTGTGTTTAGTGAGAGATGCAGCTTAAGACAGATAATCTGTTGTAGGAAGTATTACCTGGTTTTGAGTTTAGTGAGAGATGCAGCTTTAGACAGATAATCTGCTGTAGGAAGTATTACCTGGTTTTGTGTTTAGTGAGAGATGCAGCTTAAGACAGATAATCTGCTGTAGAAAGTATTACCTGGTTTTGTGTTTTGTGAGAGATGCAGCTCAAGACAGATAATCTGCTGTAGGAAGTATTACCTGGTTTTGTGTTTAGTGAGAGATGCAGCTTAAGACAGATAATCTGCTGTAGGAAGTATTACCTGGCTTAGTGTTTAGTGAGAGATGCAGCTTAAGACAGATAATCTGTTGTAGGAAGTATTACCTGGTTTTGAGTTTAGCGAGAGATGCAGCTTTAGACAGATAATCTGCTGTAGGAAGTATTACCTGGTTTTGAGTTTTGTGAGAGATGCAGCTTAAGACAGATAATCTGCTGTAGGAAGTATTACTTGGTTTTGTGTTTAGTGAGAGATGGAGCTTAAGACAGATAATCTGCTGTAGGAAGTATTACCTGGTTTTGAGTTTAGTGAGAGATGCAGCTAAGACAGATAATCTGCTGTAGGAAGTATTACGTGGTTTTGAGTTTAGTGAGAAATGCAGCTTAAGACAGATAATCTGCTGTAGGAAGTATTACCTGGTTTTGTGTTTAGTGAGAGATGCAGCTTAAGGTAGATAATCTGCTGTAGGAAGTATTACCTGGTTTTGAGTTTAGTAAGTGCAGCTTAAGACAGATAATCTGCTGTAGGAAGTATTACCTGGTTTTGTGTTTAGTGAGAGATGCAGCTTTAAGACAGATAATCTGCTGTAGGAAGTATTACCTGGTTTTGAGTTTAGTGAGAGATGCAGCTTAAGACAGATAATCTGCTGTAGGAAGTATTACCTGGTTTTGTGTTTAGTGAGAGATGCAGCTTTAGACAGATAATCTGCTGTAGGAAGTATAACCTGGTTTTGTGTTTAGTGAGAGATGCAGCTTAAGACAGATAATCTGCTGTAGGAAGTATTACCTGGTTTTGTGTTTAGTGAGAGATGCAGCTTTAGACAGATAATCTGCTGTAGAAAGTATTACCTGGTTTTGCGGTTAGTGAGAGATGCAGCTTTAGACAGATAATCTGCTGTAGGAAGTATTACCTGGTTTTGTGTTTAGTGAGAGATGCAGCTTTAGACAGATAATCTGCTGTAGGAAGTATTACCTGGTTTTGAGTTTAGCGTGAGATGCAGCTTTAGACAGATAATCTGCTGTAGGAAGTATTACCTGGTTTTGAGTTTAGCGAGAGATGCAGCTTTAGACAGATAATCATACAGGAAGTTCTGTGTGGTACGACCAGAAGTGATCAGCATGTCCAGTTCCTCGTAGTGGCTCTTGTCCTTCACATACAATCGATGCTGCTCCTCTCTCACGTGCTAAACATTATAACAATATGCAGTGTTTAAGTTCTTATTTTTGAAGTACCTGTGTAAACAATATCAGGAGACAGAAGGTCAAGCATGTTGTGGTTTACATACATAACAAGAAGTGATATGGGCCTCCAGATCGAAAAATTTCATTATGTTCCTTTTATTATTTGTTATAATGTTCTCGCTCAGAACTAATAAAAATATACTAAACAATAAAATTTCAGTCAACAATGTGATTTACCTAGAAGTAGTAATAACAATAGTAATGCAATATTAAATAGTTATAGTATAGTTAATTTTGAATGGCGGAAGATTATCTTAATGGTTGTAGAACAGTGAAGGAAATTTCCTTTTCTGAAGTTCCATATTTATTATCCAATATCCTTCAGAATCTAATATTAGAATTAAAATAATATAAATTGTAAGCGTCCCGTTTAGAAAAATTAAGACCCCCGAGGGCGTTTTAAGGTATATTAAGGTATATCCTGCAAATGAGTAAATCTTTTACCCTGTCTAGATCCTCATATTTGACATGACAACATTCACAATAGCCTCGTTTCCGCTCCTGTTTACGTTTCAGTTCACGCCTTCTCTTGAGCTCTCCAGCAGTCAGGATCCTATTTCCCCTGTCAGTATCTGACTTTCTTCCGGCTGGTCTGCAACAACACAAATATCCCAGCTTAAAAGCACTGCTATGTTTTACATTTATTGTAGGACCAATGCAATCTAGCTACTGTGGTTCTGTAATAACCTATAATATCAGAATTTACATAAGTCTTAAATGTTATGAATTCTGTGCTAGCTTTGGTACGAATCACTGACACTGTACAGAGCTAGGTTTTGTACATACTCTGCATTATGTTCTGTAAAAACATACCCTTTAGCAAGAACCACTTACTCTGTTCTAGGTTTTGCAAGAACCACTTACTGTATGCTAAGTGGAGGTGTGTTGGCAGCTTCTTCCACAACATTCTTTTCGCCCTCTGGTGTTTCTGCACTTGGAATATCCACCTGGGCAGCCAACAAATCCCCACGTTCCTCCCTGGAGTCATCTCCCCTGAAATACAGATTGTACCTCACTTATTGATTTTTCTAACATGACGAGTAATGAGCTATCACAATATTGCAACAGATATTTTCAATACAGGCATCATTTAAGGTTACGTGGTGGGCGATTTGACCAATCACAATCGATTTCTGTATCATCAGCTGGGTAACTCCACCTCTCCATGTGGTCAATTTCGTTACTCTGTCGGCTTCATTTGATTGTATTTTGGCTATAGTGACAGTTGATCTACCCAATTAACAGCGAGAGAGTTTGACAAAATTTTAAGTGGTTTTAAATGCCATGCGGTACGAGTAATAAATGGGAAATTGTTTGTTCTGATTAGAAGACAAACACTTCATAAATTGTACTGTATACATGAATGCAAATAATTGCACAATAAATGACTTGTTGTTGTTTAACAAAATTAGAAAGTTGCAGATAGAGCTTTAATTGCAAAAGAAATGTTTTCCTTGTTATTTTAACAAGCTATCATAGTAGCGTTCAGATCATTTTCGCCAAACACATATCTTCAGGTATGCATGAACGTAAGATGAAGAACAACAACACGTCAATTCTGTCTTATTTGAAGAGAAATAGACCTTGTGTGGCCGACTCTATTCCAAATTTAAGAAAAATGAGATAGAGGTCGTCATTTGTGATAGTCCTTCAAGAGCAGCTCTGCAGGTGCCAGAAAATCAGTGCACATCAACAATAGCTTGGTACTATGTCGTAGTAATGTCAATGTCACAATAAGTTATAATGAAATGAGTTTTCTAATCTGGGCAAAAGGTTATCAGAGCAGTATACAAAAATGTATCAATTCAGTGTTTCGATTTACTGAAATGCAAATACTATGTCAAACATGGGCCTTTCGTTTAGAAGATTGATTTACCATAATTTTATCAAAACCTTGTTGAAGCAGTGTCTTTTGTGGCATTTCACTTAATTCAGGTAATTTTCCTATACTTAAACACTAAAAATCTTCAAACATGCATCAACGTAAGAGAATGAATCTCAATGCGTCTGTCACTCATTTTTTCCCGATTTTTGCTTATATCAGTGATTAAAGTTTATAAAGTATCTGTTGTACATCATGTTAAAACTGTGTTTAATCGATAAAAAACATTGAACAATTAAGAAAATTCGTAAACACAAATTCTGTGTTTCAGGAAACAAAAAATCCAAAAGTTTTGGGTATATTTGATAGTCATTATGTCGGCCAGATTATTTTTGTTAAAATGCAACTGATATTATCAGAAATCGATCCTATTTGGAAGGCACATGCAGTTCGTTACATCCATGCTGATTTTTCTGTCTATAACATTAAATATACGACAAAATACACCTTGAAAGTGTACGAGTTTTCGGACAGACATATTTTCAGACTTTTTTGACACCAGGGTTTTTTTTTAAGGAAGAGGGGAAGACGCTGGACGCTGGTCAAAAGGGGAAAAATGCGTGAAAAATACAAAATTGGGGAAAATTTAGTTTATTATACACTATTACTTGTATTAACTAAAGGGAATGTATTTACTTAAGTTTATGCTTCTGTTATTCCTTTTTTTACATAAGCTTTCATTACCAAACAGTCTATTTAGCATACAGAGGCATGTCTATTTGTTATCTGTTCTAAAACAGTACAAGAATAAGTTTATTTATACTTGCTCACTTTCGGAGCCTTCTTAAAGTTAAAATGTATCCATTAATTGTGTGCTTAGAATCAAAATAATTTCGGATGCAATATTTCAAGAAATCTTTTGTTTAGGGCAGTGCTTGGGTAGTTATTGTTAATTTCCAACTGAATTGCTGAATTCCCCAAGAAAGTTAAATATTGCTGCTCAAAAGGAGGGTTCGAGCAATTGAGAAATTCCACAATACAACGCGACGTAAAAATGATGAATGATCATATAATTACACGATACTTTTACTTTTAAATGTCGCGATAATTTATTTTTATTGTAGTTGTGAGTCACATCATAAATCTGGACTTCAATGAATACTCCGGAAGATACAGGATATAAAATTCTTGGAAAAAAAAATGATTGCCCAGCACAGTTTTGAATGCGTTTTTCACCTTGACTCGAAGAATTAATTAAGTGGATAGGTACTCTGTTTGCTGCTATTGAGACTGGAAATATGGAACAGACGAGCAGAAGATTGGAAATTTGGAACAGACCAGCAGGAGTTCAGATAAATCAGACCAACAGAAGAGTTCAGAGGTCTGCAGATAGGCTAGTTGGTAATGAATTTAATGCGAAGTTAGGTTGTTGATTCGTCAACAACATCTCTGAGTATTTGTCAATTATCACTGGTGAAATTCATCATTGATCTCGAACTCAATTTGCAAGCATAAACATAAATCAATGGTAAAAGGTCCACTATTGCTGTAAAAGAACAGGTAAGATATTTTAATTGTAAAAATCTGCGATATATTAGGAAAAAAATATGCAGCCTCTGTCAGGTCCTGACCAACTTCAACTATCTCCTTTTCTATAATAATGCAGTTACAGCACATGTCAGAGGTTTGAGCCTAACTAAACTTGTTTTAAAATGGTCCTTGGTGAGCCAGCTGCTTGTTTAAATATGACTACAAATTGTGAGGAGGGCAGACCATAGATTAGGGGACAGAAAAATGATGCTAATGGCAAGTCTGAGAGACTGTTCAATATATGAAGAGATACTGTAAATCCAAAACACTGTTTGTTTTCAGTTACCAAAGAAAGACCTAACGTAAGTTTTGTTCGTACCTTTTCGCAGAGGGTAGTCAAGTTAATATAAGGCCCAAGGCATAGTTGTCTAAGAGTGGTCTTATTCTATCATTAAGAAAATCATAACAAACTTCATGCATTCTTTATTTACTTCTTACCAATCCTTATTATTACATGTTATGGTCAGGATATAAAAAATAACATTATTGCCAGTACAATCAAGACATGGATTTCAAGTTCTTGTTATTTACTGTAAATCTTGTTTAGTTGTAATTAAATATAAGTAATTATTTGAATATTAGTTACAGTATAGGAATTTGGAATGTATTAGTATATTTTGAACATGTATTTTACCAAAAGAAGGAACACAATTTTAAAACAAATACAAATCATTGAAATGTGATTTTTTTATTTCAGATGTTTCATTTAGTCACAGAATAATTAATACAGACTGTAACAGAGAATTATCTTATCATGATTTATCAATTTTAGTTTTATATAAAAGCTGTATTTATATCAAGTTATGTACAAAAAATATTTGTCAATTAGGTATAAAGCCAGATACTGGCTATAAAACCACCAGATATCTATATGTACATGTAACTTTGTTAGAAATATAAATGATCAATTATAACAAATTTTACTCCCTTTTTTTTACCTTTTTATTTAAAATTATTACAAGTGCTCTATAAGAAATTTGTTAATGAAACATTTTATTCATGTTTATCTATAATTGCATTGTTAACAGAGATATATTTTATGAATCTCTCCTTACTACCCACTTGACAGATATTTTATAGGTTTAAAAGTGTATCTATGACTTGAGAAAACACAGATATGTCTAAAATAAAATTAATGTCAATGAACAAATAGCTTGACATGTCTGTATAATTTGCAGTTGCTGTACATGAACTTTCTTAGAGCAATGACTCATTGGAGTTTGTCATTGGAGTAAGATTTCTTAAATATCCTAATTTCAGATGCTGTATTTATTTGCCCTCTAGGTAAAGTTCATTTGGAGTCACATCAAACACTTGTTAACTTTCATAATGGAAAGGTGATTAAACATTACAAACAAAAATCATGCAGTAAAGGAACTACTAGGTTTCAATAGATAAAAGGTGCCAAACTGAAGAATGTTGAGTTGAAAATAACTGGTTTCATACAAATAACTCCAGACTTCTAATTTGACATATTTTTTTAGTTTGAAGAAGTGGGTGGGATAATTTAAGTACTCCTTGTTCTTCAATACTGATGCCTTACTTGCTCATAACAATCTCCCTTCCAGATAACTACTCATACCATTTATAAAGATGTTAAGCAATCCATAATGTTGTTTCTTTGGAACAATGAAAATGGAAACATGTCATTAATGTAATTTACTTAAATGTAGCTTCAAATATGATGGTGCTACATACATTGTATTATAAAATGCAAATCTGGTAAAAAAGCTCCATTTTCAAAACAAATAATTTCATTTGTTGGCATATATGTATCCTTACCTACAATGAAAGAAAATGTTATTTTAAAGTTTGGTGTTTTTATCATGTTTATAGCATTTGATAATGAACATTCAGTCAGTCAATATCTCTTATTTTTTCTGGAGTGGGTGGGGTAAATAAACATGCCCATTTTGTCTTAAATGAGAATCAATCAGTCGATGTTAACTTCACACATATTGATAATCTAACAATAAACATGTTAAGGAGATATTTAAACTGATAGCCTTTAGAACAAAGAAAACGCCAATATATCAAGCACACAGATACGTAATGATTAACCTACTTAAAACATAAATATGATCGGTTTAATTTACTAGCGCCCATCACATAAAACACGTTCAGTGAATTTTTTTTTTCCATTTTCAGTATGTGTAAGACCTTCAGATTAAGTACTGCAAGTTTAAAAAAATCATTGGTTGCTTTTTTAAATTAAACATTTAAAACTAGGGTAAAGTTTTTGTTTTATGAAGTGGGTGGGGTAAATTTACATGTTGAATACTTCCTAATTGGGAGAATAAATTTTATCTTTTCTAAATCAAATCATTAATTTAAATTACATTGTGTATAAGCAACCTCAAATCTATTATTTCTTGAGAGACAGAAAGATGGGATTAAACAATACATGTCAATTTCTATTAAATTGAAAGCTTAAAAAAGACGACAACATGATACATGTACAAATGCCTTTAGCGTGAAAACAAGGTCAGGGACCTATCGTTTTCTTTACATTTTTTGGATGAGCATTGACTGAAGATAAAATTTAGCAATTTTGAAAAAAATCTACCGGTTAGTTTTTATTTGGCAAACAATTTAAAATTGTCAAAATTTCATGGTATTTTTAAAGTGGGTGGGGTATTATTAAATCCTTTACATTTCTCAGTTACGAGGATTAATCGGTCTTTGTTTCCCTTACCTCAAAGATACATCCCATCAAGCTATATTCCAATCTAGCAATTTAAAATATACTTGTTTGGAAAGTAGAAATAATCGAGAAACCCTCATGACTGTCAATTTTATGATCTTTTACAAACCTTATAAACTATGAAAACATACTACATTTACAAATCACTGTTGTGAAAAAACAAGGTCCGGGACCTATCCTTTTCTTTGCATTTTTGTAATACGTATTGAATAAGGTTTAAATATGGCGAGTTTAAACAAAATCTGTCGGTTAGTTTTTTCCAAGCGAACTACCTTAAATTCCTATTTTTTCACTGCCATTTGAAAATTTCAGCACTGCTACGTTAATTTGTTGTTATAAAACATAAATAGTCTCTAAAGTATCAATAAAATGAAAAATATTCCACAAATAACACCTTTAAACTTACTATTGTTTATATCCTTTACATGTTGATTTTAATGTGATAACCAATGAAAGTGTACCTTTTATAAATCGATAATCTACAGTCAGGTAGACTTTTAGTGGTGTAACATAAAAACTGTTGACATGTGTGGAGGTTTACACGTTTTTTTCATAATGAACGAACAAGTTTCTTAAAAAGTATCAAATATATTGATTCTAACAGACTTCCCGAAAGTTGAAAAAACCTGTCAGACATTCGGTCAGACAAGATGTGAAAATCTGTCTGACCGAAACAAATTCTGTCTGACCGAAATATGTTATGCGTAAAATAAGCAAAACTGAAAAGTACTAAATGGGCGAAAATTATACAGGAAGCGGCTGTGGTACGAATTGTCATGACAAATATGTAAAAAATTGCATTCATATATCCTCATTCATTTCCATCCGAACAGCTTCGAACACAAAAAAAGGGGAACAAGGTTGTAATTTAGGATTGGTTGAGAAAGCTCAGATGAAATTTGAGGATGCCTTAGTAATGAGCGCCAGTCTACGGGTCCGGTCCTGGGGCATGCTCCCCTAGAAAATATTAAAAATATAGCTGCAGAATCCTGGCTCAGATAACGAGTAGTTGTGTACAAATAAAACATCAGAATTTGATATCTGTTGGAGGGTTTTTTTACATTATTTTACGGGTGGCACGAAATACCCAAATCCACCCAAATATACCCAAATCTACCCAAATCTTAGCAGTTTTATATAAATTTTGACAAATTCTATAAATGTTTTAGCTATCTTTTGTTGATACTGAATAAAACAATCAAACTTTATATTAGAAGAATTTATATTTATTGAAATATTGATCCATTTACAATCTTAAAGTACAGTTATATCTTTTGCATATATGTGGCTTAATAATAGCTTCAAAAATCTTAAAAGTTAATTTATCAACATTTAATAATTATTGTAGTCATCATCATCATCATCAGCAGCAGCATTATCATCAGTGTACAACTATTTTGTTTTTTATGTTTGGTGAAACATACAGTTGCTAATAATGTTTAAAAAGATTAGGGTAAATGAAATTAGTATTTTGATGATTAAAACTTATATGAAGTTAACTGTGTACTTACTTTTTTGTTCAATTTGACCTATTCAATCATGAAATATGTAGATTTGTGTAATATTTACCAACAGCAACTATAAAATTGGTAGATTTGGGTAGATTTGTGTATTTGGGTAGATTTGGGTATTTTTGTGCTGCCGTTATTTTACTTACTTCAGATTTGTGATTAAGAATTACAAACAGGATTGTGTTTGAGATGTACATCACCCTAGGTTTATTATGCTTCTTCCGGTTTATAAAATATAACTTACTTCGGCTGATGATCACTGAAAATAGCCAGCCTTTGAAAGGAATTTGCTTTTTCGAGGATATCCATGAATCTTTCAATATTCTTCGTTAGACTAACTTTTCTGCTTCCGTGAGATGAAAATCAACACCGGCAACAAAGCCATTGTAAATTTCAGTAAAATCGAAACTGTAATGGCCTAGACGCCGATATTCACTCTGTGATTCATGAAATATCATCCGTTTGAACAAAGAATATCTCTTTCAAACTCACGAAACAGCCAAATCACCATTTTCTATCACATGGCGCTTACATTATGTTACCGAGTTCACGATTGGACAATAGACACCAGGCAACCAATCACAAATCAGTTTACAAACCGCTAGAGTTGTAACAAAAACAAACAAAATATCATCATCATCTTGATTTTACATTGCCGAATTTTTGTCGGACACTCGGTCCGAAAGCATAAGAAATCACATCGGACCAGCCCAAATTTTGCCGGACAGGTCCGACGGTCCGGCAACTTTCGGGAAGTCTGTTCTAATTGGAATTAGATTTTCAGGTATGTAATTTTTTGAAAGATATATAAGGTTTAAAAAACTATTTGAAGCCGTCAAAAGTTGCAACGAAGATTCTTATCGCTGGCATTTAGACACAGAAGGAAAATTTTCGCATCGATTTGAATAGTAACTGGGTTGTGCACGAAGGGCAACCATCGTTTATATAGAAAAGCCCTTGTTGCGCACAAATAGTTGTGCTATTGTCAACCATATATTATAATTGCTTTATGCTTTTTTTTAGCAACACTGATCAACTATATTTCCTTCCAAATACAACCAGAAGATGAAGTATATAAGCCTCCTGCAGACACTCTAGACTTGTACAACTATTTCATGATTTAAATTTGTGTTGTTGTTTCTGTTCAGTTTTATGAATGTCATAGATGACATTTTCTTTGGTTGACCTTCATCAAATCAGCTTATGATCACCAGCAAGGCATATGATATCCACTGTGTTTGAATTCTTTGCATTGTCAGAGCTCTTTAAAAGCACACAGCTGTTAAAGTGCCCTGGTTTATTTCCATGCCTCTTAAAATCATGCTTGCAGTTTTGAAACAAAAAAAAATGGTTTAATTAAATATAACTATTTTAGAGAAATGATGCAAGCTAAAATTTCAAAAAAGTTCAGCGACAACCCTTCCAAAAATCCTGAGGAAAACACTGATTTTCATCCCAGAATCAGGAAAACTATGCATTAAACATTGTTATCATCAGTGTATGATAGAAATTGCTACACCTTACCCTTTTATAAGGGTCCCATCAAAGGGACAAGATCCTCGAGGTGTATCTACATTCAGCCTTGGCCAGTTCTCAAGCTCTGTATGGAATGGTCGATAATAGAAACTTTCAGCTTCTATCTTAATGAATGGCGATTTGAAAATTTTGTCTGTAAAATTTCAAAACAAATTATGACAAGTTTAAAATATACCAGGTGCAAAGAACATACCGTAACAACAGTCTTTTAACCCATCAAAATTTAGTGAAACAGACATTTCAACTTAGACTGTCACACTGCTAACAATAGCAATAAAATGCTTTATTATTTTTCATATCGATTGAGCTGCAAATTGAAAAGAATGACACAATTGAAAAACTAGCTGATGATTCATTGATATTTTTTAGTTCAATGACACCTCTACAGAAACAACCAAGAAAACCGCCCTGATTATTTTGTTGGACTTTGCATCCCCCTCCTTATTCAACTAAAATGCTGCCCAACAACAGCATGAGGCGGCTTGATCACTAATCTGTAAACTTTACAGTGTCATGTTTTGCTTAAGAACTTTTTGAAATCCCAAATACATCTTCATATTTTTATTTTCTTTTTACATTTTTTCATATTTTCAAAATGCCAATGCATTTATATTCCAGGTCATGAAAAATTTTCTACGTTCTTTCTACGTCCAGACCATGAATTTCTTTTTTTGTAACAGACCCCAGTTATCACCAAATAAAATCAAAAAGAAGTTTGCAACAAATGCTACCAAAAACCAAGTTTGTTCAGGACAGCTTAAACCATAAAAAATCTTTCAGTATAAAAGACATTGAAATGAACCAAGTTCTCAACAGAGGCAATTACACATCAAGTTGTGATGATAGCTCAAACCACTGTCAACTTACTGTGCAGACAACAAATTTCTTTTTTTAACAACAATGACCTTAACCTCGATCTTAGTGCACCCCAAAACAATCCCAAACAAGGTCTCAATCAGGCTATCTGCAAAATAAGTTCGGGATTATAACTTCAAGCAGTGGATAGCTGAAACCAGTGTCAATTTATTGAATACAAGGAATATTTATTTTTAATTAATGTGACCTTGACCCCAATGACTCCAAATACAATCCAAGGCAAGGTCTCAAAACAGGCAACCTGCATACCAAGTTTAGAGATGACAGCTGAAACCTGTTTCAACTTGTTGTTTAAAAAAAAAGTAACAGTGATCTTGACCATAGTGACATAAAGAACAATCCCATGCAATGTCTCCACACAGGCTACCTACACACCAAGATCGATAATGACATCTCAAATCAGTATCAAGTCATTATGCTGACATGAGATTTCTATTTTTAGTGACCGTGACCTTGATCCCAGTGATCCCTGCATTTGTTCAACAGAGTAAATCTAAATGCTAAAGGGGACACATAAAAAAAACAACACAAAAATAAAGCAATGCTGTGTAAAATAGTAGAAACTTACATGATGACACACAACTGATCTTGCTGGATTTCTGAAAAATAATAAATTGATGCTCCTTAGAATTTGATGTTGTATGTATAGCTCAGAACCCTCCTTTTTTTAACCTTGTAGACCATATTTGTTTCCCATGTTTTAATAGTGGTTTTATGATGGGTGGAGGTCTATGCTTTACGAATACGATATGTGTCTTTCCATTCACAACAGAAGACTGACATGCTATAATTGTTTTCCATACGTTGAAGATCTTGTTGGTGCTTTGTATCAGAAAGATCATCAATTACATTCCAACTGTACCCGACAATGCATGCTAATGTCAAGTCGGTTGGTGAGTTCGAGTAAACCAAGGCATCAGAACCTGGCAATGAAGTGCAAGGCTGCTGTACTCTTAAAGGGAGATGTGCAGGGTCGAGCAGGTGTACTCGGTAAAATCGTAAACAGATCGATCTATGTAACACGCGTACTTTTCACTAAACTCTACATTTCAAACCCTCTAGGAGGAATTTTTTTGTTAATTTTACCATTTTACCGGACCTGAAAACAATCCACTGAAGAAATCCCCATACAAAAATATATTCTATATTAAGCGATCATGGGAAAGTCACGTGGCGGCGTCGATAGTCGGCCAGGTACACCGAATGCATATTTTGGTTGAAGTGATCACGTGACAATCCCAACTAGATGGGTGTTCAGTTGAACACTTGTGTCGCCCTCTGGTGCTATGTCGGAATAAAAATGCAAGTACAAAAAGGGGCATAACTCTATCGAAGAATTTGGCATCATCAAGAGCGTGTTTTCATAAGCAATATAATTTTTAATTTTTGATGTAAAAGTATTAAGAAATGACAAAGTTATAGCCAATGTTAAGTTTTCGTGTAAAAATCCAAGAACAAAAAGGGGCATAACTCCATCAAATGTGACACTGACCTTGAAAATTTGGCATCATCTCGAGCGTGTCATAAGCAATATAATTTGAAAGTTTGATAAAGAAATATTAAGAAATGGCAAAGTTATAGCAAACGTTAAGTTTTCCTGATGGACCGACGGACGGACGGACTCCATCAAAGAATTAGGTATTATCATGAGCGTGTTGTCATAAGCAATATAATTTGAAAGTTTAATGTAAAAATGTTAAGAAATGACAAAGTTATAGCCAACGTTAAGTTTTCGTGTAAAAATCCAAGTACAAAAAGGGGCATAACTCCATCAAATGTGACACTGACCTTAAGAATTTGGCATCATCTCGACCGTGTTTTCATAAGCAATATAATTTGAAAGTTTGATAAAGAAATATTAAGAAATGGCAATGTTATAGCCAACGTTAAGTTTTCCTGACGGACCGACGGACTGACGGACGGACGGACAGACTCCATCAAAGAATTAGGCATTAACATGAGCGTGTTGTAATTAGCAATGTAATTTGAAAGTTTGATGTAAAAATATTAAGAAATGACAAAGTTATAGCCAACGTTAAGTTTTCGTGTAAAAATCCAAGTACAAAAAGGGGCATAACTCCATCAAATGTGACCTTGACCTTGAGAATTTGGCATCATCATGAGCGTGTTGTCATAAGCAATATAATTTGAAAGTTTGATGAAAAAATATTAAGAAACAACAAAATTATAGCCAACGTTAAGTTTTCATGTAAAAATCCAAGTACAAAAAGGGGCATAACTCCATCAAATGTGACCTTGACCTTGAGAATTTGGCATCATCTCGAGCGTGTTGTCATAAGCAATATAATTTGCAAGTTTGATAAAGAAATATTAAGAAATGGCAAAGTTATAGCCAACGTTAAGTTTTCGTGACGGACCGACGGACAAAGCGATCCCTATGTATCGCCATTTCTTCGAAAGGGCGACAAAAAAACCACCGCGGCTTTACGCGGGAAATACAAAAATAGCTAACCTAGGCGCGTCGCATAGGAAACACCATTTATATATCTTTTTTATAAAATACTGGTTTGAAATATTTCAGGTGTAAATCAATATTTGAGCTTCAAATAACGATATTCAACTGATTAATAATAATAACCCTTTTTCGCAAATCTGTTCCATTTATCAATCCTGCACATCTCCCTTTAACCTACCTTATAACATCAGTGATCATTTCAAGGCAGTAACTGCTCAGTTCTCTAATCTACCACTGAGGTATCATTTAATATTTGGAATAATTTTGTATGATACATTTTAGCTACTAATGGTTTTAAATTTGCATGCTGACCCAATGGTCTCACCCAGCTTAAGTAAGTCTGTTCAGTTTTCATACAGGTGTTTTGCAGCATCTTAATAACTGAAAAGCTAACAGAGAACTGAGTGTAGACCTTGTTCAGACTGCATAGAAGTAAAGGCTGTTTACACATGTCTCAAATATGACAAATGCTGTGTGCTCAGAGTTTTAAACTAAATTTACCTTGGAATGAATACCAGGTGATTTAGGCAATTTCTTTAATTCTTTGTCGATCCACTTGTATGCACCTGGAGATGAAAATAGGTTAAGCATTACATCAGTTATATGTAAGTTTAAAGTACTTTTAAAAGAAATGACTACTTAACCCACCAAACAAGCTATAAATACTAGATGTTTTTGTGAAAAACGCATGTCTCTCCCCTGCGCCCTATTGAAGGAAGGCCAAGGAAGAGATATCACCTTTTTGAAATGGAAGCCTGTGTCATTTATTATGGTATAAAGAACATGCATACATATATATATATATATATATATATATATATATATATATATATATATATATATATATCAGGGATTCTAAAATCGTCGGCAAATCGGTCATTGACCGATTTTCGGTAAAAATGTCCGATTGAAATTTCAAAATCAAAATCGGTCATGAAAATTTCAGTCAGTATAAGTTTCCCTTAGTGGCCCATAACTTGTTAAGGAAATTACCTACATGTACACTTTTTCACGCTTAATCCGCTATAAACCTGTCAATTACCGACTGCACAACTCTGCTACCATGACTACAGTCACTACACGCCGCTAGAATAGCCTGCGGCATAGATGAAACGGGAAATGGTCTCATTTTAACAACGGACGAGTTCATTTAATTTGCAATTGAACTGCGGCTAGTCAAAGGCGGGTAATTAACGAACTAATGTTTGATGACTGAATTAAAAGACTCAGTATTTGTGATTGTCATAATTTACGAAAACAATATAACAGTTTGCAATTAAAGACAGATGAGTTTGTTCAATGTGCGTAATTCTAATTGACCGACGACGGAATAAAATAAAAAGGACGTTTAAAATTGCAATTACTCAAATTTTAAGAAACGTATATAATGCAGATTTTATTAAAAATGTTGCCTTTCACAAAAAGTTGACTACTTTGTTAATTCCCATAGTGACTAGCACAACGCAGTTTCCTTACGAGTGACGTAAACGGTGCATATGTAACTTTTTACTTTCGGTTTCGTTTTTAGCTTACCGATTTATTCAGACTTTGATGACAGTAAAAAAAATGTTATTTTGTGTGGGACGTAGAAAATTATTAAATAAAGATCGAACAATTGATCGGCGTCGGTGAGATTGCGGATGATATTGGGGGGGAAGGGGGGATAATTTTGGCTGGGGTGGGTGGGGGTCGGTCGTAATGGCGGGAATTTCGGCGGCAAATGTCCGATTGGGATTTGGAAATTTTAGAATCCCTGATATATATATATATATATATATATATATATATATATATATATATATTCACCCTACGCCCCATGTGATGTTGAATTCTGGCCTACATACCCCAAAATCAACAGGGTTCTTCAAGTCTATAACAGCAACCATCCTAATAAGTTTGAAGGCTTTAGGTAAAATAGAACTCCAGTTAGTGAGAGGAAACCATTTTCACTCATCGGGCCCATGCGACCTTGACCTTTGACCTACTGACCCCAAAATCAATAGGTGTCCTCCACTCAATAAGGACATCCATTGTATGAAGTTTGAAGGCTCTGGGTGAAATAGAACTCCTGTTATTGAGTGGAAACAGTTTTCACTCTTCGGGCTCCTGTGACCTTGACCTTTGACCTACTGACCCCAAAATCAATAGGGTTCTTCTACTCAATAAGGGCTATCACCCTATGAAGTTTGAATGCTCTGGGTCAAACGGTACTTGAGTTATTGAGCGGAAATGGGTTTTAGTCTTCGGGCCCCAGTGACCTTGACCTTTGACCTACTGACCCCAAAATCAATAGGAGTCCTCTACTCAATAAGGACATCCATCATATGAAGTTTGACGGCTCTGGGTGAAATAGAACCCCTGTTATTGAGCGAAAATGATTTTCACTCTTCAGGCCCCTGTGACCTTGACCTTTGATGACCTACTGACCCCCAAATCAATAGGGTTCTTCTACTTAACAAGGGCTATCACCCTATGAAGTTTGAATGCTCTGGGTCAAACAGTAAGTGGAAACATTAGGTTGGCGGGTGACGCAATTACCATAAAGTGAAAACATTAGGTTGGCGGGTGATGCAATTACCATTAGGTGAAAACATTAGGTTGGCGGGTGACGCAATTACCATAAAGTGAAAACATTAGGTTGGCGGGTGACACAATTACCATAAAGTGAAAACATTAGGTTGGCGGGTGACGCAATTACCATAAAGTGAAAACATTAGGTTGGCAGGTAACGCAATTACCATAAAGTGAAAACATTATGTTGGTGGGTGTGGCAACCTTATGTTTAAACATTAAGCGGGCGTGTGGGGCAATTAACATCAAGTGAAAACATGAAGTTGGAGGTTAGGGCAGTCACTTACCTTCCAGACTGACTATCTTCACTCCCCACTTTTCAGCATTATCTAACAATGTATTAGTCTGGAATAATAAAACAAACTTTGTGTACTTTCTGATCAGTTTAATTTGTTGAGGTGCATTGAATAAATATCAATATTAAAACATTCAACAAAGGGGCAACTGCCATTCTGCCCTAGCGAACATCTTGATTTTCAGAAATTCCAGTAACATTTAGTTTTTAAGTTTGTTAAAAAATCTAGCAGTCAGTTGCATATAACTGCTGATAACTCACCTTGCTGGTATTTCTTGCCTTCTCTGCCAGTGCCTTGCCTCGTGTCACCTGCAAACACACAATCATTATTTCAGGTAAACAAACAAACACTGAAGTATAATAACCAGTCTGACACTAAGCCTTAAAGAGTGTACTTCTGTACAGTTCTGATAAAACTGCCTCATATATAGCAGTGTTTTTTTTATGCCAAATATTTGGAGAAATTGGGCCCCATTCCCCCCTCAAAATAGTATATATTTTTCCCCCACATCCTTAAAAAATTCCCCCTTTGCCGGAGTCTGTTAAGCACCGTTCGATAGTGAAGATGATAAATCTGAATTTTGGATATGTTTAATGGATACCCCACTGATTTGCAATACAGTGACAAGAATAACTGATAAATTTGCAGACAGAAAAAGACATTTCACTGTAGACCACTGACTTTCTTTGAATTAAAAAATCAGTAAATACTTTGTTATGTTGTGTTTGACAGGCTGCAAGTATCTTCCAAATATTCCCCCTTTCCATTGTTCACGTCGCAATTTTCCCCCTCCAAATGGCTGCGACCCCCTTTCCCCAAAAGAGAAAAAAAACACTGTATAGGCATGATTTGAATGACAAATCTGACAAGGTATACAATAATAACTGACATAAATAATTGTGTCAGCAAATGACACAAGTCTTTTAAAAGGCTCAAGTATGAGTTCTAAGCTACTACTTGTGACTTCCACTCAACCAACAACTCCTTGTTCAACACTCAATTCTCAGTACGACAATCATGTTAAAAAAAAAAGGCAAGCAATCATAGCTGCTAAAATTTGATGAGGAGTTAACCTATATGCTATTAGTATTAAAGCTGTTTATATTGCCCATCTCAAGCAAGAAAAATATAGGTTAGACAATTTGCTTAAGTGTACTTTGATCGGACACTGCTTTGATACAAACAAAACAGCAACTTACTGATGTGACTTTCTTGTCCTCAGGATTTCCAGGTGATGGTGATGGGTCGCAGTTAAATGGACTAGGTGATGGAATGTCATCTCCACAGACAGGCGGACCTTTGGTTTTCGGGCGTGGTTGTGTGGTTATCAGATAATCAATGTCCCTGCTGACAAATTCCTCTAAAGTCTGAAATATTCAGTCATTATCATTGTAATTTATGAACAAATTATCTATCTTAGCTGAAATCTTTGCTTTGGTAGGTTTACTTTTCCTTGGTTTTCTAATGTTTTATGAGGTGTTTTTTTTTCTTTTTGGAGGCAGGGCTTTTTCAGGGGTTTTGGTGAAAAAGGCCCCTGCCCAAATTGGGAATTTTTTAACATAATACACTGGATACATACATAAATTCAAGGAATGTTTGTTTTTTACAGACAACAGATCAAAAGTAAATAAACAACTTTTGCTATTTGAATTCTTTTGATTATATGGATTCTCATTTTTTTATTTCATAGGCAAAAAAGGTATTTCTGTTAAAATGGTTTTTTCTTAAAATTGGGAATTTTTTTCTTGAATTTGGGAAAAATGGTCCCCATTTGGCTTTGGGAATGGGGCCCAATATCGGCCCCGTGAGACTGACTGAAAAAGCCCTGGTATGTTGGTATGTGGAGGGTGGTTGTTATCCATCTTAATACAATACACACAAATACTGAAAGAGTGGTGTTTTTTTCTCTAGCAAATACTCACTTAAAACTAGTACAAAGGACCTTCCACACTTAAGAGAAAAAATGTGTGTGATAACAATGTATTGGAGGCTGACATTAACTGTGATTGATTTCCTCACATAACTGGTACCAGCCTTCAGGCCCATTCACAATTGCAAAACAAACTCATAAAAAACTTTTGGACAAGAAACATAATGCAGCATCTATTCATGTGATGGCTGAAGCAACTTAACAAAAATAAAATGTAGAGCATAATCTTGTTACCAAGTAACATGATGATATATGTACTTATCAAGTTATTGTTAAATATTTTGTTGTTGTTTTATTCTATTTTTTGTTACATTCACCTGACCATTGACCTTCAATAAAAAATAAGAAGCCATGCAGAATTCTAACATGATTATTTTGATAGGGGAATATGCCGTTTAACAGCAGCTGCTAAAGTTTGGAAAATGCCAGTCATTATTTTTCAGGGAAACTATGAACAAAAATGACTTTTCCACATTCTTTTCAATAAATTCTCACTTACTGCACCAAGCTTTTTTAAATCCTGACTGAGCCGTTTGATATGTTTGAGTTCCTTGACATCAAGGTAAATGGTCTTGCCAATGAGTGGTAACTTCCGACTAGTTTTCTTCAAGGGATAGTCCAACTTTCTCTTTCCCTTGGGACTAATCTCTGAAATCAAATGTATAAGAATAGCAAAGGTTTTTATTATAAGTATCATGCATGAGTGTGAGGTGAAGATGAAAAAATCTGTCAACGAGGGTGAACTGCTTTGGCTCTGCCTCGTTCCGTCCAAAACAGTTCACCTGAGATGACAGATTTTTTCTATCTTTACCGAATGTTTCATGCAAGATACTTTTCTTGCATGACCTTTATTGTACATTGTAAGTAATATTTGTGTACCATCTAAATTTTAGTTTCAATATGCTTAAATGTTGAATTTTACGAACCGAATTTTCTAAATGACGTCACTTACCTAAATACATGACGTCAAATACAGTACCTAATTATGTTATGTCATTGACGGCGTGTTACTCATTCTACATGTGGGGGTGCAAGATTGAAATTTCCTACACAGGTGAAAACACCAGATGACCTGCTCTGGTAAGCAAGAAAAAAGGTCTGTATTCTCTGTAACAAGATTTAGTGTTTCCAATAACACCTGTCTTACCCAGGAAGGTTGAAGACTCAGGGATATATTAAATACCTGTTAATGACCCAAATACAGTGTGATGGACAGGGCAAACACAATGTCTACCCTATTGTAGGAGAGACATAATTATTGTCCACAGTAAATCTTTTATTTTTCCATTAGGCCAGACCTTTTATATTTTTCGTCTTACAAAAAAACCCAGACTGTATTTTTTTTTATGCTGACCGTACCCGTTTGGTAGGAAAACCTAAAAAAGCCTAAGTAATTGAGTACAAATCAAACGATGGAATTGGAAGCTTTCCGAATAGTGCTGACTGGTTTCTTTTACACACTTCAAAATAGATTATTTTTAATACAATCCAAGTAAACCGTTCACTTTCATCATGGCCTCCCCTATGGCGCAGTTCATGTTTTTGAAGCAATATTTTTAGGCTCAATTTCGGGGCCGAAAAAGATATTCTTGAAACCAAGAAATATTGAACCCATTGGTTCAACTTTCAGTTGCTACATCCCCATTGAAAACGTTTTAAAAACTATTACATCTGGTTCCCATGACGTGATGGCGCATTTTCAGCAGACATGACTAAGATTGACAGCACCATGCCAGTCAAAGTCATTAAGGAACGTATGAATGTAAATTTGTGCTTATATTCTTCTGTTAATAAGTTATTTTTTTATTTAAAAGTGAAAAGTTCACTTTACCAAAATACTGTGTTGAGTGAAAAAGCTGTGACAGATGAGACAAGCCTTGAAGATTACTTGTGTGGCTGTATACATGAACAGAAGCCTCAATCAACCCACAGTTGCAGCATAAATATGTCAAAACTAGATGATTTTTGTGAAAAACGCATGCCTCCCTCCTGCACGATGACCCCTGCGCCATGACCCCTGTGACCTTGACCTTTGGCCGACTGATCCCAAAATCAATAGGGTTCTTCTACTCAATAAGGGCTATCACCCTATGAAGTTTGAATGCTCTGGGTCAAGCGGAACTCCAGTAATTGACCGGATATGGTTTTCACTCTTCGGGGCCCCTGTGACCTTGACCTTTGACCTACTGACCCCAAAATCAATAGGAGTCCTCTACTAAATAAGGACATCCATCATATGAAGTTTGAAGGCTCTGGGTAAAATAGAACTCCTGTTATTGTGTGGAAACGGTTTTCACTCTTCAGGCCCCTGTGACCTTGACCTTTGACCTACTGACCCCAAATTCAATAGGGTTCTTCTTATCAATAAGGGCTATCACCCTATGAAGTTTGAAGGCTCAGGGTCAAACGGTACTCCAGTTATTGAGCGGAAATGGTTTTTACTCTTCAGGCCCCTGTGACCTTGACCTTTGACCTACTGACCCCCTAATCAATAGGGTTCTTCTACTCTATAATGGCTAACAACCTATGAAGTTTGAAGTCCCTGGGTCAAAGGGTACTCAAGTTATTGAGCAGAAACGGTTTTCACTCTTCAGACCCCTGTGACCTTGACCTTTGATCTACTGACCCCAAAATCAATAGGGTTCTTCTACTCAATAAGGGCTATCACCCTATGAAGTTTGAAGGCTCTGGGTCAAAGGGTACTCGAGTTATTGAGCGGAAACGGTTTTCACTCTTCGGGTCACTGTGACCTTGACCTTTGACCTACTGACCCCAAAATCAATAGGGTTCTTCTACTCAATAAGGGCTATCACCCTATGAAGTTTGAAGGCTCTGGGTGAAAGGGTACTCCAGTTATTGAGCGGAAACGGTTTTCACTCTTCGGGTCACTGTGACCTTGACCTTTGACCTACTGACCCCAAAATCAATAGGGTTCTACTCAATAAGGGCTATCACCCTATGAAGTTTGAAGGCTCTGGGTGAAAGGGTACTAGAGTTATTTAGCGGAAATGGTTTTCACTCTTCTGGTCACTGTGACCTTGACCTTTGACCTTCTGACCCCAAAATCAATAGGGTTCTTCTACTCAATCAGGGCTATCACCCTATGAAGTTTGAAGGCTCTGGGTCAAAGGGTACTCAAGTTATTGAGGTAATTTCACATTATATGCATGCAGTATGCTTTGTCTTCCACAAGCATATTTTTCATTACATATGTTTATTTGATACATATGTATACCTATTCGATTTCAAAGCTGCATTTCGGGGGTATATGTCAATTTCAAGTGACACCTCTTGTTTAAATTTTTATTTTGACATACCGTACTCATTTTTTTTTCAAGAAAATTCTCGTAAGACTAGAAATAAAAAAGTGTGGCCTTATCACAAACACATTTTGTAACATTTAAAAAAAGATCATATTAAAAGAAAGAACAAGAGCCAGTCGGAAACGACTGCATGCTCGACTATTTGAAAAGTCAGACATATTACGCACATTTTAAACTGGGCTTCATTTAAACTGGGGAGTAATTCAGGAGTTTATGACACCCCCAACACACACACATGAACAAAAGTTTCTTAATACAAGTTAGGAAATCAATAAATTACACCTAATTTATTCTTGTAGGTTTTTACTGGGTTTACACAACCCAGCCCATACACCCCTGATCCCACACCCTTCAACCCACTATCCCTGCCCACCTTTAGTGGTGTGGTGCGGTGTAGTCTAGTATGGTATGCTGGTTGCTTTTGTTGGTGGTGTTGTTGTTGTTGTTGGTGTTGTTGCTGTTGTTGGTATTGTTGTTGGTGTTGTTGTTGGTGTTGGTAGTGATGGTGTTGGTGTTGTTGTTGGTGGTGGAGTTGTTGTTGGTTGTTAGTGTTATTGTTGGTAATTGTGGTGTTGTTGTTGGCATTGTTGTTTGTGTTGTTGTTGTTTGTGTTGTTGTTGATAGTGATGGTGTTGTTGTTGTTGGTGGTGTTGTAATTGGTGATGATGGTGTTGTTGTTGGTTGTTGGTGTTGTTGTTGTTAGTGGTGTTGTTGTTGTTAGTGGTGTTGTTGTTGGTAGTGATGGTGTTGGTGGTTTGTTGTTGTTGGTGGTCGTGGTGATATTGTTGTTGGTTGTTGGTGTTGTTCTTGTTAGTGTTGTTGTTGTTGGTGGTAGTGTTGTTGTTGGTGGTGTTGTTATTGTTGGTGTTCATGTTGTTGTTGGTAGTGTTGGTGGTGGTGTTGTTGGTGGTGGTGTTGTTGATGTTGTTGTTGGTGTTGTTGTTATTTGTGTTGTTGGTGTTGTTGTTGTTGGTGGTGTTGTTGGTGGTGGTATGTGGTGGTGGTGGGGGTGGTGGGGGGGGGGGTACAGTACAGTACAGTAGATCAAGTGTAGTGTAGTGTAGTGTAGGGTAGTATAGTATAGAATAGAATAGTATAGGCCCCCACCCACACCACAACCACTCAACACTTTCATCCAAAGTATGTTAAAGGAGTATATGACAACGGACAGAATTTTTTAAAACTTTGCACAATTAAAGAGAATTCCTTCACAAACAAAATGATATAAAGAAAAATACAGCTTTCCACGCTTGTTTTTGAGTAATCGCTCATTATTAGACCCCTCTATACGGCCATTTTGAAGGGATTTTGAGAAAACGCACATATATCTTTTAAATGATTGTTACATCTGGAATTCCTAATCAACACCTTATATCTATGCATTTTTTTGTTTGGAATTATGTGTATGTATGGTTTTGGATGGAATTATGTGAGATTTTTTTGTATATTTGAAGTAAAAACTTTGAAAATGACCAAAATATCCAACAAAAAAGGGAGACAATTCAGTCCCTGACTGGAAAAAAATCTATATATCTTTTTTTGTAACGGACAGATTTTTTTTAAACTCCATAAAATGACACAGTATATATTTCTAAACAAAACAAAAACAAAAAAAACAGGGGCATCCAGGCTTAATTTTTTACTATTTTCCTTCAAAGTTGGTCATGAATATAAGTGAAAAATATCTCTAATTTTAATTCAATTCTACAAATATCCATCATAACATGTATAAATAGTTTTATAACATGCTCATCAAAACTAATTTCATATTTTGAAAGAAATAACTATTTCTTTATCAAGAATTACATTACAGTTACCACATTTCTTTCATAAAATTTCCACAAATGCAGCCCTGAGTGTTGCCAAAGTTTCCATACATATCGAAAAACACCTAACACTGATAATGAATGAAAATCATATAACAATCCCTAAATCTTATGATCCATTAAGTAATTATACAATTTCTAAACAACAGATTTAAGAGATGTTACTCTATGTTTGTCTGTGTCAAGTTTCTCACCAAACAGCTGAGACAATCAATCTAACCCACCACGAGAGACAGCAAGTTTTATATGACTCAAATTCAAACCGGATGCTGCAATTTTCTTTGCCATTTGACATGAAAGTATTTTCTGTTTGGTTAAAAATTCAAGAGTATCAAAAATAACATCAGTCATTTTCACATGAGAGTAACATTATCTACTTCGGACGTCAAATTATCCAAAACACTTGAATCATTGTCACGGCAAATTATCGAACCAAATAATTTACGTTTCTTCACAGCTGATTTCCATCACTAACGAACCTACCCTTCTTGTTTTTCTCGCGTGAGGCCATTCTCACGGACGACTACTTTGTGAGAAATAATTTAAAATATTTAATCGATTGATTTTACGCAACAGTCGAAGTACTAACGTTACTCAACTATAAAATAGCACTTGCGCAGAAATATGCGCGTAAACTATTGTAATATACTCCTTTAAGTACATCTGTTTTCTGTTTTAAACCTTTTCTATAGCATTACATATGAAAAACACTAAAATTAAAACTTTAACCACGAATTCTAAGTCTTAATTCTAATTTATAAGTGAAAAAGGGCAAAAATTAAATATAAACAAGAGGGCCATGATGGCCCTATATCGCTCACCTGACTACAAAAGTACTCTCAGCTTGTGGTTTCAGACAAGAAGATTTTTAAAGTTTTTCCTATACAAGTCTATGTAAAATGAAGTGACCCCTGGGGCGGGGCCAATTTTGACCCCAGGGAAATCATTTGAACAATCTTTGAAGAGTTCCAATAGAGGATGCTAAATGCCAAATATCTAAGCTCTAGGCCTTGTGGTTTCAGACAAGAAGATTTTTAAAGTTTTTCCTATATAAGTCTATGTAAAATGAAATAGACTTATAAAATGAAGTTACCCCTGGGGCAGGGCCAATTTTGACCCCAGGGAAATAATTTGAACAATCTTTGTAGAGTTCAACTAGAGGGTGCTAAATGCCAAATATCTAAGCTCTAGGCCTTGTGGTTTCAGACAAGAAGATTTTTAAAGTTTTTCCTTTCGGTTGCCAATGCAACCAGAGTTCTGCATGGAATTGATTTCTTTGAACAACTTTGGAAGAGCTTCATGCAAGGAACATCCGTGGCAAGTTTCATCAACTTTTGCCCAGGGGTTTAAGAGGAGATGTTGTTTAAAGCAAAAATTGACGACACACGACGGACACAGGGCGATCCCAAAAGCTCACCATGAGCACAAGTGCTCAGGTGAGCTAAAAAGGGCAATAATTTGATAAAAATCAAAGAAAGAGTTATGGTTCTTGGCATACATAGTCAGGGTCATGATGGTGAACAAGTGTCTTAAGTTTCAAAGCTATAGTACAAGAAGTATTCATGTAACTAGCTTGCACGCAAACTTTAACCAGAAATTCTTAGTCGAAAAAGGGCCATAATTTGATTAAAAATTAAAAAGAGTTATGGTTCTTGGCATACTTAGTCAGGGTCATGATGGTAAACAAGTGTCTTAAGTTTCAAAGCTATAGTACAAGAAGTATGAGAGAAACTAGCTTGCACGCAAACTTTAACCTGAAATTCTAAGTCGATAAAGGGCCATAATTTGAACAAAATGGAAGTTAGAGTTATGGTTCTTGGCATACACACTTGGGATATGATAATAAACAAGTGTTGAAAGTTTCAAAGCTGTAGTACAAGTAGTATGGAAGTTATGGGTTTGTACAATAGCTTGCATGCAAACTTTAACCTGAAATTCTAAGTCGAAAAAGGGCCATAATTTGATAAAAATGAAAGTTAGAGTTATGGTTCTTGGCATACACACTCAGGACATGATGATGAACAAGTGTGCCAAGTATCAAAGCTGTCGTATAAGTATTATTAAAGTTATGAGTTTGTACAGTAGCTTGCACGCAAACTTTAACCTGAAATTCCAAGTCGAAAAAGGGCCATAATTTGATCAAAATGAAAGTTAGAGTTATGGTTCCCTGGCATACACACTCGGGGACATGATGATGAACAAGTGTGCCAAGTATCAAAGCTGTAGTGTAAGTATTATTGAAGTTACGAGTTTGTACAGTAGGTTGCACGCAAACTTTAACCTCAAATTCTAAGTCGTAAAAGGGCCATAATTTGATCAAAATGAAAGTTAAAGTTATGGTTCTTGGCATACACACTTGGGACATGATGATGAACAAGTGTGCCAAGTTTCAAAGCTGTAGCTATAGTAGTTTTTAAGATATAGGTAGGTTGCACGCAAACTTTAACCAAAGCGGGACGGCGACGTCGACGCCCAAGTGAATAGAATAGCTCGACATATTCTTCGAATAGTCGAGCTAAAAATGTACAAATGTAATGCATTTACTTGATTCGGTAACTTACTGTATTTTGCTGTGTCCTTCTTCATGTCTACTGCTGGCTGCAATTACTTGTTGGCTCAAACGTTTTCACACTAGCTACTACATTCTGAAACAAAATCAACACGAGTGTGCAATCAAAATAAAAACACAATAATTTCAAATGCTAAAACCAGGGCTTTTCATCAGAAAATTGGGAAGAGGCCCTGGCCTTTCCAATTGGGAAATTTATGGGCAATAATAGTTTATTTTGGGAAAACAAAATTAATTGAAAGATGGGTTCTACTTTATAAAATTGAATAGTAATAGGTATTTTTAATTTAAATCTAATTTATTATGCACTCTATTTTCCAGACTTCAATTTTCAAACACTCCTCCCAGGAGTTTTAACCATTTTTGGATATTTTACCAAGCACTTTGGGAAGAGTTTCTGCCGCAATTGGGAAAAAATACTGTATTTTTGGATTGGGAAGAGGCCTTTTATAGGCCTCAGTTATATAAGGATGAAAAGCCCTGAAAACATGTACTTTTTTCCAAAAATTGGGAAGTTATAATTCCCAGTTTTTCTGTTCAGGAAGCATACAGTAAAATTAACAAGATTAAGTCAACATAGTCAGGGCTTTTTCAGCCTGTCTCACGGGGCCGATATTCTGCCCCGTTCCCAATGCAAAAAAGCGACCATTTTTCCCAATTTCAAGAAAAACATTCCAAAAACTCGTAAATTTATTTCCCTTTTGAACCGAAACGCTGTTTGCCTTTAAAAGTTAATAAACGAGAAACTATAAAATCGAGACTTTTCAAATATACGCGAATTGTTTGTTTACGTTAAATCGGCGATCTGTGAAAACTACTTTCCGTGAAAAATGTACTGGTGTAAAAACCGGTATTTACCGTACCGCAAGTTGAAGATGGAGCGGGGCGCCCATGAATCCAGATAAATTATATTATGGTCAATTTATGGTTTGAATATTAACAGAAATTATTTTTTTATTTAGTGAAAATATTTTTTTTACGCGATATAGGCCACTTCTTTTTTATTTTCTGGTTTACGAAAATTTTTCAAAAAAATGTTCACCGGCAGGTCGAAATAAAAATAAAAATAAATTTTAATATCAGACCACATATACATGCAGAGCACTAGACAACTTTTGGTGACAGGTACCCATACCCTCATAAAGGGGAATTTTGCGTCTTTTTAAGACAAAAAGGGGAATTTGAAGTCATATACGTATGTTTGACTTTGAAGTGTCACACTTACTCATAACATTCTGTTCTACCTCTGTTTTTAATAGCTAGTATATTTTTGTGACTAGACTTACAAATAAAACAATTTTAGTTACATGCATTTTCGGGAGTCCCATTCAATTCTTTGTTTTAGATTTTCAAGGGGAATATTTTCCTGAGATAGGGGAAAAAACATACTATTTTGAGAGGGGAATGGGGCCCATATTCGGCCCCAAAAATGGCCAAACACGTGCCTTGACATGTTAACAAACATTTGATTTCCAGCTGCTTAAACACCGTTTATACATTACAATTTATCAGACTATATCGGTGGGTCTCAGAATCAATAATTTCATGTCGCGAATTTACATGATGTTAACAAGATGTCAACAACCTATTACAATAGACTCCAGCAAATCGAATACACAAATTGTCAGCTAAAAATATTCTATTGCCCGGAGTACCCGATTGGCCGGTAATCGTATTCATCATGAAATCTGCATATATTTGTTGACAAGGGAGGTCAGATAGATCGTGTTCTGGATAAATATGCATTATTTTATATGTTTATTTATTGATTAACAGACCCTTCTGTCATGTTCTGCTACAAAATCGAAGTTTCAAATTATATTATGCTACCGCAACATTTACAACGTGAATGTGAAATAAGTATTAAAACACTAACCAATGCGAACATATTCCATAATAAATTGCATCCCCATTTTATCTCAAGTATCATATTTCATTATTATTGCATCATCAACCAATTTAACCCAGCTAAAAATGTGAAATGTCACGTACACAGTTTTGTAGATCAAACGATTTCAAAGCAGAGCCGACAAAAAAAACACAGTCTTGATACGAGCTGACAATTTCCTTTAAAGTTAAAATTGCATTTTATTGATGGTTGGTATCAATGTTTACCTCTATACTGACTGTCAAATCAAATTCAGTCTCCGTATGAAATTAACATGGAAGGCGGATCAAAGAAATGTACAAAATTCTATGAGTGTTTTTAAACATAATTGAGAAATTACTTTTTGTTTGTTTCTGAATTGTGCGGATTAATTTATGCGATAATTAAAGAGACAATGGAATTTAAACGTGGAATATTGTAAAAAGGTGAAATATGCATATCAGGAATTGCCACATTCAGAAAAAACAGCCTCCCCACACAGTCAAGAAGAAGAAAGGGGGAGAGAGCATGGTTAATAAAATAATCAGTTTCAAAAAGGACGCCACTAACAAAAAACAAAAATGAGAACCCGAGGGGTTACCGCCTTGGAACGGTCAGTGGCAAATCAAATTGCCACTGGGGGTTTAAACCAGGTTCTAGGGTGCACCAACCTCACACTTGCCCCAACAGGTTCTCGTATCACAAGACAAGTACAAATTGTCTTGGTGAAATAACTCCAACCCACCCATCAGCTCAACAATGTTGTATGCAAAAGCATACAAACATAAAAACATAAGAAGCTAATAGCATTGCAAAGCCAAAGGGCGGGTACTCAATGATCTTTCCGAGACCAGAGCATCTGGAGTAAAATCAGCAAGAACACGATTACAGGGATAAAAGACACAAATCGAGCTTCTAGGTTCTTTTAAGAAAAGATTTCCCCATTAACCTTCATAAACTCTTAAACCCCTGCCACCGTCGTGCAATCAAAGAGGTAAGCATAATTATCAACTGTAGAAGGGTTAATCACTAGGCCTGCAGAGCGCTGTAAAATATCATGTTGGTAACCTTTCTTTTTAAATTTACAGATGGTTTTTACGAATAACCGGGAGAAATTA
Source organism: Corbicula japonica (assembly GCA_038501625.1). Lineage (NCBI taxonomy): Eukaryota > Metazoa > Mollusca > Bivalvia > Venerida > Cyrenidae > Corbicula > Corbicula japonica. Next base: position 6,294,302 of record JAZAYU010000015.1, read on the forward strand.
ACACTGCCTTTTATCTTTTTAAGTTTATAAATTAAATCTCCATAAAAAACTGGTTGTGAAATACCTTGTTGCAAAAGTGATTTTAAACTGCATTTGTATTTATGAATTAAATCTGGGTATCGGCGATAAAACTTGCAAAAGGTTTTCCTTAATTTGTGATACAGATAACCTTGTTTTAAAAGTTTTTCTGTAATGCAAAGATTACGTTCATTGAAATCATTAACATTGTTGCAAGCTCTTGAAAAGCGAACAAGCTGTGAGATATAAACCCCATAAGATGTTGCACGGGGAACATCGCCGTCTAACAAGAGCTGTCAGAGGAGACAGCATGCTCGACTATTCGAATCATTTGAAACAAATGCAATTTGAAGATTAAAACAGTAACAACTATGGCCATACATTCATGTGCAATCAGTAAAAATATTAACAAATATTAACAAGTGAATGGTAAGGGAAAAATTCATTTCAAATAACAGAAATAATTTCTTAATGTACCATAAATATTAAACTGAAAAGGGGAATAACTATGAAATATTTCTGAAGTTGTTAGAAAACTTGTTAGAAATTTTTTTATTAGAGATATTTACTTTTAGTCAATTATCAAGCACTTCAGTAATGTTACAGAAAAGAACTGACCTAAAGGCATGGAAATGGTACACGACTCACCAGCTTGTCATGGTGAACATTTCTGGCAAGTTACTATATTCCTAATGTATTTAAAACCCTGACAAGAAAATTCTATTTTAGTAGCAGTGACCTTGGACCTACAGGCATGGGCATGGTACGGGACACACCAACTTGTCATGATGACCATTTGTGTCAAGTTATTTTGAAATCACTCTATTCCTAACGAAGTTACAGCCCTGACAAGAGAATTCTATTTTTAGTAACAGTGACCTTGACCTACAGGCATGGTCATGGTATGGGATACAACACCCTGTCATTGTGAACAATTGTGCCAAGTTATTTTGAAATCCGTCCATTTATAATGAAGTTACATCCCGGACAAGAAAATTCTGTTTTAAGTAACAGTGACCTGGACCTTCAGGCTTGGGTATTGTGTGGACACACTGCCTTGTCATAGTGAACGTTTGTGCAAAGTTATTTTGAAATCCCTCCATTCATAACAAAGTAACAGCACGGACAAGAGAATTCTATTTTTTGTAAGATTGACCTTGACCTTTGACCTACAGGCATGGGCATGGTACGCGACACACCACCCTGTCATAGTGAACATTTGTGTCAAGTTATTTCGAAATCCCTCCATTCAAAACAAAGTTACAGCCTGGACAAGAAAATTCTATTTTTAGTAACAGTCACCTTGACCTTGGATCTACAGCCATGGGTATTGTGCGGACACACAGCCTTGTCATTGTGAACATTTGTGTCAAGTTATATTGAAATCCCTCCATTCATAACAAAGTGACAGCCCAGACAAGAAAATTCTATTTTTTGTAACAGTGACCTTGACCTTCGACCTACAGGCATAGGTATTGTACGCGACACACCGCCTTGTCATGGTGAACATTTGTGCCAAGTTATTTTGAAATCCCTCCATTAATAATGAAGTTAAGGGCCAAGTGTATATTTTGCTTAACACAAAATGTAAGTGGAAAAGGGGCATAATTTGAAAAATATTGAAAGCAGGGTTATGGGTCTTGTTGGTTATGATGTAGATTTTGATGGTGAAAATATATTTCAAGTTTCAAGGCAATATCTCAAGTAGTTTTGAAGTTATGGGCAAAATGCATATTTTGCTTAACACAAAATATAAGAAAAAAGGGGCATAACTTGAAATATATTGACAGCAGAGTTATGGGTCTTGTTGGTAACGATGTAGAATTTGATGGTGAATATATATTCCAAATTTCAAGTTGATATCTCCAGTAGTTTATAAGTTATGGACCAAAGTGCATATTTTCCTTAACGCAAAATTTAAGTGAAAAAGGGGCATAACTTAAAAAATATTTGTAGCAGAGTTATGGGTCTTGTTGGTAATGATGTAGAATTTGATGGTGAATATATATTTCAAGTTTGAAGTTGATATCATAAGTAGTTTTTAAGTTATGGACCAAAGTGCATATTTTGTTTAACGGACGGAGCCGCCGACGCCGACGCCGACACCGGGGTGAGTAGGATAGCTCCCCTATTCTTCGAATAGTCGAGCTAAAAACGGAAAATTTACTATATTAAAATTAAAATCATCTCTTTTATCATAAATTTTAGTAGTGACATAACCATTTTCAATGGACAGATTTAGATCGAGAAAGTTTGCTTGCTTTTCTGAAGTGTTCGCTTTGTTAAGTTGTAGTTCTTTAGGATAAATCTTATTAACAAGTAATGGAAAATGGTTATTGTCTATATTTAATAAATCATCAAGGTACCTCGAGGTGTTGTTAAAAGCTGTAATTATATCATCTTGATGTTCAGTAGAAAGAGATAACATAAAGTCTCTTTCATAACAGTATAAAAACAGATCAGCACATGTACCAATAACGTCTCGATAACGGATAGTCCTAGGCTGCTGTGTATTTGTAACAGATTTTTAATGCCTGATTGAATATGCTGTTTAAAAGAGGTGACAGGTTACAGTTTGTTTACCCGGAGGCTTCACTGTCCCTGTTCATCGCTGTCAAAATATTTAATTGGATTTATCAGCTGACAATAGACAAATAATAAGGGTGTCATAGGCTTTGATACGGACGATAAACGGAACATCCGGTGTCATTTCCTGTAAACAGGCGATGAAAATATTCGATTTCAATCAGTTTTGGCCAAAAAATGCAAATTTTCTATTCAATTTGGCAATATATTTTCTTATCCGATACCCGTATGGCCGATAAAATTTACATTGCTTATATAGGAAATGGTTTTGTGTTCGAAAATCGTACCCCATTTGCCGATATATTCTTATAGCCGATACCCGATTTCGTGGAGTCTACTGTACCAACCATAACATTTTCGAAAGTGATGTTCCTCGAGAGTAGACCTCCAACGTCTTCTCCTTCGACACTTCTGACGAATTTTTTTGTACACGTTCCACCAGGCTCCGATTTTGTCAAAGACAACTGAAAATAATTTCCACTCCCTGTCGCAGCTATGCTGGATTCTCGCCCCGATTCGTCAACATACGAACCAGCCAATGAGATTCGTTAGATTCACATTCGCTGATGTCTGTGACGACGGAAATTGCCGATGTCGTTAATGGCGCGAAATTCGGTCTCAATTTTATTTTTCGTACTCGCACTTTCTCGACCATCGGCAAAAATAAAAACGGCAAAACCGATTTTTATTTTTTTTTCAATTTTAATAAAAATACGGTCGCCGGTCTCGTAAACCAGAAAATTAAAAAGAAGTGGCCAAATCGTTTGACTGCATACAAAACAGAAAGGATGAATCAAAAAGATATGTGCAGTAATGGCTTTAACACTGACCAGCGAAAACTAGTGACGAAAATTAAAAAATATCGTATAATAGTAAAAACTATGCAAAAAGGCCACGAAAACTAAACTCTGACACAAAACATCCAATGTTTCGAAATTTCCATTTTCCAAGTTCTTTCCCAGTCAGTTAAACTTGCCAAGTTTCTGAGGATCAGGCCATCCTTAAAAAATTGTTTGTTTGTGGTTGCGCCACCAACCCAGTGAAACAACCCCCGACCCAAAAAATTTTTTGACCATCTTGAGAAAAAATTTTTTGGGTCTATCTTTCCGTAAAAAAAATAGGCCTTTTACTTAACACTAACCAACGAAAACTTATTCCATATTTTACAATTACATCCCAATTTTATCTCAAGTAGCTATCATAGTTCAGAATTATTGCATCATCAACCATATTCACCAGACCTGGGGTAATCGTAATCAGTAATTGTAATCAGCGGTAATGATTACACTGTTTCAAAGTAATCAGATGTAATGATTACATTGGCTAAATCTGATTAAAATTACTGTAATTTAATCAATTACTGAAGAAAAATTGCCTGTAATCATGATTAATTTCTGATTACATTCTTACATGTACATATATGAAGTTTATCTTAACAATGAAAAATTAAACAGAGAGAAATGAAACTAACAACATGTATCTCTGAATATGTTGTTGTTTTTAATTTTAACTTACATCAAATTGAGCGAACCAACAATGCATCAACACCAACAGTTTAAATTATGATTAAGAGGGCCATATTAAAGGGCTTTTCATCAGAAAATTGGGAAAAGGCCCTGGCCTTTCCAATTGGGAAATTTCTGTGCGATAATTGTTTATTTTGGGAAAACAAAATTAATTGAAAGATGGGTTAAAGTTTATAAAATTGATAAGTAATAGGTATTTTTAACTTGAAACTAATTTTTTAAGCTTTTTATTTTTCAGACTTCAATTTTCAAACAACTCTCAGAGGAGTTTTAACCATATTTGGACATCTAACTTAGAATTTTGGGAAGAGTTTTTGCCACAATTGGGATAAATAGTATATTTTTGGATTGGGAAGAGGTTATATAAGCATGAAAGGCCCTGTATAAAGCCCCAGGCAATATTATGACAAGAATCAGAAATACATTATGACAAAATATATTGAACCCAATAATTTGAGTGATCAATATGTTCTCACCTACTACTGAAAATTGAAAGGTGTCAGTGTTTTCACCTGCAGATTTATAAAAGGTGATTAAAAATATTTTCAAATTTAGGTAACAGTGAGATCACTGAGATTTGTTTATGATTTGTTTGCGAATGTGTAAAATCGGTCATGATTTCAAGTTTTTCAGTCATGGCAGCAAACCTAGGGAGCCATTTTGTACTGCCTGAAAATGCAGAAGATCATGACATGTTAAAGAAAGAATCTTTAGCATTGCAGGCAAAATATTATACTAGACAGGTGTTCTTTAAAGTCTGAAACATTTGAGCAGTTGATACTTATTAAATGCAACTCTAGTGTTGGCCTCAAAATGTAATATCATGAAAAATTAGCTTGTATGTGTAGCTTTACTTATTTATAGCTTTTCAAAAACTTTTAAAAGATTGTATGAAGTTCATTTATTCAACAGTGTACATTAAAGTTCTTTAAAATGTATAGACAATTATGTTCTTCATTAAATCTATGAGGGATATATTTCTAAATCTTAAATATGAATTGGTGTGTACATGTAATCAAATGTAATCAAAATGTAATCTGATTACTTTACCAAAGTAATTGTAATTTAATCATTACATTTGAAAAAATAAAGTAATTGTAATTTAATCAATAATTTAAATTAGCAAAGTAATTGTAATTTACAATGTAATCATTACATTTTCCCCAGTAATCCCCTCAGGTCTGATATTCACCGAGCTAAAAATGTCCAATGTCACGTACACACTTTCTTGTAGATCAAACAATTTCATATCAGTGCCGATTAAACAACACAGTCTGGTTATGAGCCGACAATTTCTTTGAAGTTCAATTTGACTGACAGAAAGTATCGATGTTTTCCCTCATACTGCTAAGCCTTGTCAATCAAAGCAAAATGAACAAAGGCGGACTTTAAAACAAGTTTGTGAAATTGCTTTTGATTGTTTTTATTATGTGAAATTCAAAGAGTAATAGAATTTAAATGAAGATTATTTGAAGTACAAACATTGCCGTTTCAATACAGGATACGATGCCGGGTAATTTGTAACAGATTATTTAATGCCTGATCGAATTAGCTAATTAAAAGTGTTGACAAGTTACAGTTTGTACCGAGGCTTGTCCATTGCTTTTGAGTAGAGAACAGAACAAAACTTTTTTCACTCGGGTCCATAAGATACAACATGGGTGTGAAATGAATTGAAATATCTGCAAATGCCCGTTTTTATAAGACCATACACTGATTTTTGACTACCTTTTTTTCGGGTCTAGGTTGATCGCGTAAAATGAAAATTTGCAAATGCAAGGGTGCAAGTTAGGAATTCGGAAATCCTGAAAATTCATTAAAGGGAAAATAAAGAAAATCAACCATTTGTAGACACACAAAAACCTGAATTTCAGACATACGCCTGCCTGAAAAAATTCACCCAAGCAAATGTACTGTAATCTGCAAATATTCCGTCACCAAAAAGTCATAAATCAACAGTAAAATGTCCGCTTTGTAACGCTGTTCTCCAATTACATACGGCATTCATTTTCAGTAATATAAACGCATGGGTTATTATTATTACAGGGCTTTCCCCAGGCAATTATCGCATACCGGTGCCGGGATGCCTTAATTTCAAAACTAACATTTGCGGTACACTTATAATCCGCCAGTATGCCATAAATCCTGAGCTGGATGCTTTAAAATTCAATAAACAAGGTCAATAAACATGTCAAATTACGAAGCTTTCTCACCGATTTCAAGCGTTTCTCTGATATTGTTAAGCGTCTACTTTACAAGATCACACCTTACAATATTTAATGAGCATCTGCTGTGTATCAGAAGTCGGATAGTTTGATGAGTGTCTGTTGAATACAGAGAAGACGGTCGTTAATCAACCAATTAAGAATAGATTATCTCGGCAGTTATGATGACCTAAATGAGATTAAAATTGTTCTTTGATGACCAGGTAACTGTGAAGAGTTGTGAGCATGAAAGTGGTAAATGATATAAATCTTATCACTTTTATTAACAGGTGATTACAGAAGGTTTATTATAACAAATAATAACCAAAAATGAAGACGATTTTAAGGTAATTTAATGCTATAAAGAACAAACTGTACATCTTTAAATGCTGTCCATATCAATAAATGGCCATTCTATTGAACATGTTGACTTTTCAACAGATATTAAATTGTGGCATAATCATAATGACAAGAATGGGTCTGCAATCAAGGGCTGTGTATCTAGTGTGAGATAAGTTGCAACCAGAGATAATTGTGGCATGTTTTTTTTTTTTCACTGATGTACATAAAAAATGAAGCAACAACTGTTTTGTATTACATGTAAGTACAATACAATAGTAAGTGTGTGGTAGTTCTGTGAAAAATGTACTTTGTCATATTTCAATAAAACTTAGAAAACTATGTTGCTTTGTGCTAAATATATATTAAAATATTTGTAAGATGCACCCATCAACCATGTGAAAATATTTTGCATGAATTAGCACGTTATGCGTAGGATGCCAGGATGCCTTAAACTTTTTCTGGGGAAGGCCCTGTATTATTATTATTATTATTATTATTATTATCATTAACAAGAGCTGTCAGAGGAGACAGCATGCTCGACTATTCGAATCATTTGAAACAAATGCAATTTGAAGATTAAAACAATAACAACTATGGCCATACATTCATGTGCAATCAGGAAAAATATTAACAAGTGAATGGTACGGGAGAAATTCTTTTCAAATAACAGAAAAATTTCCTAAATGTACCATAAATATTAAACTGAATAGGGGAATAACTATAAAATATTTCTGAATTTGTTAGAAAACTTGTTAGTAATTTTTTATTAGAGACATTTACTTTTAGTCAAATATCAATCACTTCAGTAATGTTACAGAAAAAGAACTGAAATGAAAATATAATGGTAGTTTGAAGTTGATACCTTAAGTATTTGCAAAGTTATCGATGAAGTGCACTTAAGTGAAAATATAAGTGAAACTAGAAATGTGTCCATAGGACACGGATGCCCCGCTATGCATCATTTTCAGACACTCAAGGGCAATGATGATAATAATACGCGATACACTGCCCTTTCATGGTGAACATTTGTGTCAAGTTTTTTTGAAATCCCTCCATTTATAATGAAGTTACAGCCTGGACAAGAAAATTCTATTTTTAGTAACAGTGACCTTGACCTTGGACCTTCAGGCTTGGGTATTGTGCGGACACACTGCCTTTTCATGAACATTTGTGCAAAGTTATTTTGAAATCCCTCCATTTATAACAAAGTAACAGCCAGGACAAGATAATTCTATTTTTAGTAACAGTGACCTTGACCTTTGACCTACAGGCATGGGCATGGTACGTGACACACCGCCCTGTCATGGTGAACATTTGTGTCAAGTTATTTTGAAATCCTTCCATTCATAACAAAGTTACAGCCTGGACAAGAAAATTCTATTTTTAGTAACAGTGACCTTGACCTTGGATCTACAGGCATGGGTATTGTGCAGACACACCGCCTTGTCATGGTGAACATTTGTGCCAAGATATTTTGAAATCCCTCCATTCATAACAAAGTAACAGCCTAGACAAAAAAATTCTATTTTTAGTAACAGTGACCTTGACCATTGACCTACAGGCTTAGGCATGTACGAGACACACCGTCTTGATATGGTGAACAATTATACCAAGTTATTTAAAAACCCAATAAGAAATAACAAAGTTACAGAGCGGACACGATTTTGCAAGAAAATTCTATTTTTAGTAACAGTGACCTTGACCTTGGACCTACAGGCATGGGTATTGTACGCGACACACAGCCTTGTCATGGTGAACATTTGTGCCAAGTTATTTTGAAATCCCTCCATTCATAATGAAGTTAAGGGCCGACTGTATATTTTGCTTAACACAATGTAAGCAAAAGAGGGGCATGATTTGAAAAATATTGGAAGAAGGGTTATGGGTCTTGTTGGTTATGATGTAGATTTTGATGGTGAAAATATATTTCAAGTTTCAAGGCAATACCTCAAGTAGTTTTAAAGTTAGGGGCAAAATGCATATTTTGCTTGACACAAAATATAAGAAAAAAGGGGCATAACTTGAAATATATTGACAGCAGAGTTATGGGTCTTGTTGGTTATGATGTAGAATTTGATGGTAAATATATATTCCAAGTTTCAAGTTGATATCTCAAGTAGTTTATAAGTTATGGACCAAAGTGCATATTTTGCTTGACACAAAATATAAGAAAAAAGGGGCATAACTTGAAATATATTGACAGCAGAGTTATGGCTCTTGTTGGTAATGATGTAGAATTTGATGGTGAATATATATTCCAAGTTTCAAGTTGATATCTCAAGTAGTTTATAAGTTATGGACCAAAGTGCATATTTTCCTTAACGCAAAATTTAAGTGAAAAAGGGGCATAACTTGAAAAATATTTGTAGCAGAGTTATGGGTGTTGTTGGAAATGATGTAGAATTTGATGGTGAATATATATTCCAAGTTTCAAGTTGATATCATAAGTAGTTTTCAAGTAATGGACCAAAGTGCATTTTTTGTTTATCGGACGCCGACGCCGACACCGGGGCGAGTAGGATAGCTCCCCTATTCTTCGAATAGTCGAGCTAAAAATGAACATATCCGTTTGAAACTTGCATCCTTTAAATACTTCTTAACCACAATGCTGTCGAACGGCTACAAATGTCTGGAATAGTTCGTCCATCTACTTTGTTGTAGGCTTTAAAAATGCGGTGACAAAATGGTCTCCACTGCTTTTAAAATTTCTGTGGCTCTTAACTTTGAATAATCCTGCCAATAACACTTGAAAGAGTAGGCAGTATCCAGAGATAGATAATTAGGGCATGGCCGTATCGTGGCTTTTACACGTGCGATAATGCTAATAAGATTTCCCGTTTCGCTGAATCATTGAATTCAAAATGGGGCAACCATGTTAGATACTTTCTTGGTGACTTTAAATGTGATAAACGACATTACATCAACAACACTTATAAAAAAAAATGCCAAATTACTTAATTACAGACATTTCAGTCATGGTTTGATGTGGTCTAAGGCTTTGATCTGGGTATAAAAATAATATATATATTAAAAAAAATTCCGACCTACCGACCCACGTCCAAAAAGTTGGGTCGCGCAACCGCAAACAAACAATTTTTTAAGGATGGCCTCAGATGATGGCCATTCTACATAAACTTTATAAGTGATACAGCTTTAAAGCTGTCAGAACAAACTCTGGAAGAGATTTGTAACACTTCCAGGGACACTAAAGCAAGGCAAATCAAGGTATAATGCAGATAAATAAATGTTGAAATTTCCCAATTTGTTTTGATTTGTTGATACTTTTTTCCCAAATTTGACTATTTACCGCGTCAAAAATTCCCAATTTGGACAGGAGACTTTTTCCCAAAAACCTCTGAAAAATCCCAGATAGTTGTCCATAAACTCTCATTTAGATTGATTAAGGCACCATGATGGGTTTGAAAAACAAGTAAATCTGTGAGCTAATGCTCACTAGTGATACCCCTGCTGTGAGAAATATGACTTTCAAAATGTAATTCGCTTTTTTCAATAAAGATGCACTTTGGTTTATGTAATGCACCTATATAGTGATAAAGATACACTATGGATTGTGTAGCGCACCTGTAGAGTAACAATCTAAAAATAGTCGGTAAACAGGAAGTAGATGAGCAAGGAGCATAAAATCGCTTTACACCATATGGGACTATATGAAAAAGCAATATGCAAAACATCAGGCTGCTGCATGTTATAGTTGCTTAGAAAACTGCGCAGAAATTGTGCATGTTTGTCATCAATGTGTAAAAATCAAAGTATTCAGTAACAGCATTTTTTTTCCTTCTTTAACTACCTCCCCAAAAGGGTACCATTCCCAAAGCTGATGGGAGTCTTCCCAATTTAACCACCTGACCTTTCCCAATCCCCAAAACTTCTGTTCCCAACAACAAACAGTGCTGTTTCCCTATTGACAAAAGAGTTTTTCTCAAGAAATGTCGTACAGGGTAAACAAACCATACCGTACAAATGGGTGTACTTAACTCTTATCATACATCCGGTTAGACTCTTGCTCAGTCGCTGTCGGTAAATAAAGTACAGACATGTGTATAGACGGGCAGTCATTGGATTGGCAGTAACTCAATTCTGGCATAACATTTACATCACTAAAGGCTTTTCTGTTAAGGAACCAGACCTTGTGATTCTTTGTGAAGCTGAATAAAACCCCTTGTGTGAATTTACATGAATTATGAAATAATCCCAATTAAAGAATTCTGCTTATTTTTCACCTAATCTTTTCCCAATTTCAAGATTTTACGATGCGAAAGCTTCCCAATTGTAGGGCCAATTGTAGGGGAAGGAATCCCTTTCCCGGTTGGGAAAAAATGCTGAGTTAACAGGAAGTAGAAGAGTTAGGAGCATAAAATCACTTTACACCATATGGGATTATAGGATAAAGCATTATGCAAAATATGTTGTAGTTGCTTAGTAAACTGCGCAGAAATTGTGCATGTTTGTCATCTATGTGAAAAAATCTAAGTATTCGGTAAACAGGAAGTAGAAGAGCTAGGAGCATAAAATCGCTTTACACATTTGTTCGGTAAGTTACGATTTTGTTTTTTTGAAATTAATAAGCAAATGGGATCATGTACTTTTTCGTGATCTGTTTACTTTGTTATCTGATAATTTAGGATACTGTAGAGAGAAATATGTTGTTTGTTGTTGTTTTGGGTTTTTTTTTCAAAAAAAGGGAATACAGTATTTTGTGTTCTAGGTGATTGTAGTTACATCTCTTGATACAGATTGCCCATTCATTAGCTGACATTGACCAAACCTGACATACTGGCCAGAAAAGGACCTCTAAACAGGTGTCTGGTTTACCACATCGTTCAAACTTGGATCCATGATCAAACTCCCTGATAACACAGTCATCTCAAGCATAAAACAGTTTTCTTAAAAATTGGAAAATATGAAACAAAAAATGTTCTAATCGAGCCGATTGTTCTAATTAAGCATTGACTGATCGTTTCACAGGTACTTGATTTTTTATGATTAACAAAATAGAATTATGTCAAAAGTTTCTGAGGTCGGCCATGACATTACGCTACAGACTGTTTCGGGGCGAATAACAGGTAAGGTACTGATTGGCTGTAATGGTGCAGGGTAAGGTACTGATTGGCTGTAAGTGTACGTTCGGATTATCTTAGTTGTTTACGCCAAACCGGAGTGTCCGAGAAGTTAAACTTTCAAAATGGCAGCGAGACTGAATTTGTGAATGATATTGCGTAAAAAAACTAGTGTACTGAAGGTACATTATCATATATGTTTGTCAGATGTCTTTTATCCGAAACTTATTTGTGTTAAGCAATTGCCTAGTCTCAATAATTCAACTGCTAGCACAGACCCATTATCATGCTGACTTTTTACAGATGTCTGTCCTTTATGTCTCAACCAAAATAGACCAAATCGGCGAGGGTTAAGATTTTTAAGAACCCGAGTTTTACTGTTTTTTTCCTTAAAATCTGTACACAAGCATGTTCACTTATTGTTTTAAAACTTATCTGCCATCAAAATAAATACTAAAATATTATATTTTGTGAAAAATTTCTGTTAAACCCATTACCGTTTAATCGCTGTCTCAGGTTTACATCGCCATGCGGGGCGGAGCTTCGATCCAACCGCTAACCAATGAAATTAAGATCTTTCTTCAAAACAATTATGCACAGTAAAGGAGGGTGTACGTGGTTAATATATTCGAAACGTGAAATTTATGTATGGTTTCTTGCGTGTTTATTTAGCAGAAAGAAGAAGTTGCAACTGATTTATAGTTTCATTTACGTTATATTAACGATTTAGTTCTAAACCGGCGTTCTGGTTACAAAATATAGCTTTAATAAAGAAAGAAATAATCTGACAGGGGTGGAGATGGTAGGCTGTGATCGGTATTTTTCTTGTGCATTATGATGATATGAACAAGCCTGTATTTTCGTTTATCAACAATAAAAACTACAACAAACTCAGAGCATTTTTAATAAAGTATATACAACAGTGATCAAAACTTTCAAGACTGTAATTCGTCGTACAGTTTTATTTCTTTACTCTGACCAATTTGACTCTATAACTGCAAGTATTTACATGACAACATTTACAGCGCAACCCATTTCGCCTTGTCCAACCTTTTTGACAACTTCTTAATTCTATTTGAAAATTTTGTGTAGTTTATTTTTGTCACTGACGAAACTTTAGGAAACGATTTGTGGTATCTTCCGCTAATATTTCTAGTCAGCTTTTCGTCTTTCAATAGAGTTGCGAAAAACTTCAGGTCTTCAAGCCTGTCATTATGTAACTGTTGCACAAGTTGTGCAGCTGTTTGTGTTTGTACTGGGAAAATGGACGCTAGAGATCGCTTATTGTTTTAAAAAAACGCTGAAACTATAGAACTTTATTACAAAAAACATCAGCTCTGACAAGATATTATGTGCAACAGTCGACAGAGTCATAACATGTGATACTTGTACTTGTTTAATGTTGTTTAATATCAATAATGTGCAGTGCCGGTAAATACACTCAACAAAAATATTGAAGGGGCAGGTACATGTATGCGGATAAAAATTTGATAGTTATTATTTTTGGAATAGAAATGTTTTGTAATAAAATGTTTAACACTGTACAACAGGTTTTTTGAATACACAGTATTGAAAGGCTCATTATTGATTGATTTACAAAGGGATTGAACCCAGGTAGGTGTGAAATTGAGCTGATTCTTTTGTTAAAGTAAGGTTGAGTAAAACTTGTCATGACCGTTTTGAGTAATTATTGTCAAACAGTGTTTTCTCAAAATTGCCATTTCATTGAGTAAATTTAGTTCAGCAAAGAAACTGAAGCAAAAATGCCAGTAAGACGACACTTAAGTAATACTGAACGGCAACATGCGTTAGGTCAGTTACTTGTTGGACAGACTCACCGTGACGTAGCTGCCCGTTTTAACGTTAGTCACAGCGTTATTGACCGATTGTGGATTTTATACCTGAACACCGGAGACGTTCAGCACAGGCCAGGCCAAGGTCGTCCCAGAGTCACAACTGCAGCACAAGACCGCCAATTGACATTAGCTGCCAGACGCCGAAGGTTTGAATCTGCCGTAACGCTTCGCGCAGATTTTGAGCGTACACACGGAGTACGAATTTCCGCCCAGACAGTGAGAAACCGGCTTCATGGTGCAAACTTGCGTGCTAGAAGACCTGTAATCAGGCTTCCACTGACTCCACGCCATCGCCGATGCAGACTCGAGTTCGCTCGCCAACATGCAAGAATTGGACGAGATCCATTACACGCTATTCTCTTCACAGATGAATCTAAATTCATGCTGGATTTTAATGATGGACGCAGGAGAGTTTGGCGTCAAAGGAATGAACGCTTTCAGAACTGTTGTGTAGCCGAGCATGACCGGTTCGGAGGAGGCTCGGTTATGGTGTGGGGAGGCATATCATACGATGGGCGCATCGACCTTCATGTGATCCGAAACGGGTCATTAACTGCTGTAAGGTACAGAGATGAGATTCTTCATCAGCATGTCCGTCCGTACGCCGGGGCAATTGGACCTAATTTCGTACTAATGGACGATAACGCACCACCCCACAGGGGCAGAATCGTACAGCAATATCTTGAAACTGAGGGTATTGAACGCATGGACTGGCCAGCGAGGTCTCCGGATTTAAATCCAATAGAACACGCCTGGGATATGCTTCAACGCCGGATTTCACGTAGAATTCGCAAACCAGAAACACGTGACCAGCTTGCAAACATGCTTATTGAGGAATGGAGGCAGATTCCATTGGCAGAGTTCAGAAAGCTTATTCGAAGCTTCAAAAACAGATGCAGGGAAGTTATTCAAGCTAGAGGTGGTCACACTCACTACTAAGTTTGATTTGGACTTAAGTGTTTCATAGAAAATGGACGTTTAGAATTTACGTTACCCCACCCACCTCCTCCAAACCATGGATAATTTGACAGTGTGTGTCAATTCGCGATTAGTGTGACATTGTTTTAAACATTAACTGTGATTTGGATATTCAAATAGCCATTCATGATGTTGTTTTACACTATGTTTAAGTTTGATCAATAAAGAAATTGAATGTCTGTATTAATTTGTCTATTTAATATCTGCCCCTTTAATATTTTTGTTGAGTGTACATGTTCAAGTAAACGTTAAAAAATCTTTTGTATTAAAGGTTTATAAGTTATTAGTGAGTTCCTTTTTTTCTCATATTTTTGACAAAAAAAATCAGTGTTTTTTGCCGGAAAGAAAATAAAGTATTTTGTAATTGACAAGAATTGATCAATCTTGACTAAAATGTGTAAAACGGCGTTTAACGCTTACGCGCAGTACAGGTTATCATATAGTAGCGTCGTGTTTACATCAGCTGTCGATATCCAATTTGGTAGAGCTAGGTAGATTTTACCGTGTTAAATCAGTTTGAAAGTTTAACTGCCGATGTGAACGATTGCGTGAATGGATTTCTTTATAGATGTCTCATCTGATGCAGAAAATTACAAGCTTTCTATACATGTAAAAATTATGCAGGTAAAACCCAATTTTTTAGCCATAAATCGTGCCCAACGGATTTCGTTGGGCATTACATACGCAAAGAAGACAACTTTTCCACCACAGTTTTGGTCTATTTTGGTTTGTACTCTGAAGGGGGATATTGACCCAGCAAAAAAATAGCACAATATCCACCTTTTACAGTACAATTATTTGGACTAGCAATTGCCAATCATAAAAAATCAGCGCGAAATGTGTTCATTTACCCAGAAACACGAGGGGTTAGCGATTTTCATAGTGAGATTGTTGGACGTCGATTTTGACAAGTTCAAGTTTGTGGTTATTTTGAGGAAACTTTTGGATTTTTCGGACCATTGTGATATATAGGAAGACTTTGGATGATATTTCCTATAAGAAATATACATGATCTATGAGAAAAACTTTGGTTTTGACGGCATAATGTGTAAATTTAAAATTGTGCTCAGCAAATTGTATGGACATGCATAGCAGCCAGTTTACCTTTAGTCTTATTATAGTATATAGCCCATAAAGAACATTAAAAATAGTTTGTTTCAAGTACCTGTGGATCGTTTGTATTTCGGAGGAATTAACATACATGTAACCATTGTTTACTTTTCGATTTTCCGCCATTTGCCGCCAATAGGACGACCTTGACTTTTAGAAACAAGTAGCAAAAAGACAACTTTTTTGCGAAAAGATAATACCTTAGACTGCATCACTTCAAGCGACCGAAAAAAACCAAGCTTCATCTGGAACCAAAAACATCTTGAGTAATTATTTACTAATAATAAGCTTCTATTAGTGTTTAAATGTTTGAAACATTTTAAAAAGAACACGGACAAACAATCATGATTTCGAATTTTCGGATACTTGGATACATAAAACAATATTGACCATTGCGAAAATAGTGTCTAAACAACGGAAGTCGTTATTTCCGTACAATCGGTCCACGTTTGTATGACAAGATAGCAGCTATGCGTAAAATTCAACAAAACGTTTATTGAAATAAACAAAATTTTCAGTTGACAGTTACTGCATATGTTAAACTATAGCTACTAAGGTAGGCCTATGCCAAAATTCATTTCGTTTTATGTTACTTTTTCAGTTTTCTCATATATCCTGGTCATACCTATTACCACGAGTCTTAAGTTTGCCAGGGTATATTAAAATAAATTTACAACAACAACAATCAGCTGATATGAATATAACTAAAACTATCCATTATCTTTAGAAAACAGATGAATTTTTTTTGAAAATTTGGAATCCTTTATAATAAAAATCGATTTTGCAATGAACCTCTGTGTCAGCTTTTGTTTTTTCATTGTAACATATTAACACGATTCAGCCAATTAGGATACAGGAACAGAAATCTGGTGATAAAATGTAGCTTACTTGACTTTAATTCTGCTGGAACAAATCATTAGTAACTAAAAAATGTTTACTTCATGGAATTAAATATATAAAAACATTTTGAAGTAATGCTTTTTGATAAACAGTGGTTATCCAATTCTGTATGAAGTTAATGTTTTCTGTTAAAAAGTAGATATTTAGAAACTTTATATATTTTGCTGTTCAATTTGTTTGAGAGATGTTGGGAGATAATGTAAACAAATCCTAACAGAAAAAGAAGTGACATCATCATGTATACATGTGAATTTGTTCTTACCAAGGCTCTCGCGGTAATAGGTATATCGCGGTAATAAGTATAGTGAGCAGGATAGCGACGTTAGCTTTGTCCGTAAAGGTTGATAAAAAATGAGAAAATGTTACATTTAAGTCCCAACATTAGATATTTTTACGACTAGTTACAATGTATTGCTTTACCAAATAAAATGATTTAAAAGTTTTTGCTAATTTTAACATTTGCCGCTGTAAAAGACTATTTTCTTGATACGCTCTATATGTCGCTATTATCGGCAACCCCCTACCGAAGTACGATCGGTACCGGAAAACGGGATAAAGAGGTAATTTCGAAATCGAGAATGAACGTCATCAACTATGGATGTGACTTAGGCTATCTAACAGTTCTGTATCTTCTTGATAAAGAACAAGTGTCCGAATATTTCAAATTAAAGAGTGTAAAACTAATATAGTGTATTAAATTAAGGATTGAATGAATATAAGATGGTTTTCATTTGGGTATGGAAAACAGTTGGGTTGTTTAAAGTGAGTGAAGCCCCACGCGTACTTAAAACAATTCAACTGTTTTTCGAACCAAAATGAAAACTATCAAATATTGATTCAGTCCTTATATTTACACTCATAAATACTCTCATTAATACAGAAATATTTAGAAGAACTAATGGTATTACGGCTTTATCTAATGGCTGTTGGAACTGACACGTTGACCTCAAAGCGAACGACGGCACGCTTTTTCGCAGCAACTCGAGGCAAAACATGCGTTCTCGTTGACGTTACACGTCAAAACATTGTGCACACTCCAATTAATTGTGAGCGGCTTTTACTGTAGCCACACCTCTTAAAGTAATACGTCACACTGTTTACCATCAAGAATTATGATTTTTTAGGTTAATGAGACTTGATCGTAGAGGACGAAGTTGAAGTGTAAATATTTATATATAAATTATAAATTGTTTTAACTGACTTCCCTTTGGAAGATTTTATGTATTTTAAACAATTTAAAAGAGATGATAATAAAATATGTACTGTAGTTTACTTGGTCTTTACTCGGTATTTCACAGTCACTATAATATCTATCTGTAACATCACCCTCCATGTCACACAAATGTTAAAAGGGCTAATATTACGTTAACAATAAAATTTCGATTCTCAGTTGAATTTGCTTTGTTTTAAAAATAAATTATTAAAATTCCTCTGTTGACATTATAAGAGTTATGAACTGAACTTTGTTTTCTGAGTTTTCATTTATAACTTTATGTTGTTTTAAGGAGATATCAAAGAGCTGAAGTAGATTGGGTGTGTTAAATCGTGATTTCATAAAAGTTCAGTTGTTTTCTGACTTATAAATTTCACGTAGCTTCACATATCATTTATTGAGCATATTACAGTGTTTAATGTCATGCAAAAACTAAAAAAGGTGAAACTTTTAGTAATTTCTCACATTGAAAACAGACTTTCTGTGGGAGTCTAAACTTTCTTTATTTCCACGTTAGTCAACAATAACTGCCATATGAAGACAGTCAATAATAAGGACAACAATGTGTTACAATATTATTTACTAATTGCATGAAAAGTTAAGTTTAAGTCCATATTAAACGCAACTTAAATGCATCTTTTTTCAGAGTTTAATCGCATTTCATTAAGTTTAATTTAGACTTTTATTTGAAATTTAATTCAAATTTACAACAACTTATTCTTCCAAATTTAAGTCGAATTTAATTACAACATAATTTTTATTTAAATTTCATACATAATTAAACGTAAACTTGACTTTTTTAGAAATATAGGGTAACTTCTATGTAAATTAAATAAAATTAAACGTCAAGTAAAATGAGAAATGACATATACTTAAATTCCAAATTTACTGCAAACTAAACCTAACTTTTTAATAGAAAAACACGGTCACTTATATGTTTATTGAATTTATGTACACTTCATATATAAATGTGCTATCATTAACAATTCCAGCCTTATATAAGATCAAACGGAACATGTATGAGATCATATTTGCTTGCTACATAAAACAAAATGATTATGTTTAAATGACTTTTTTTTATTTAACAAAAGTAATGAATAGTTAATATTGTATTTAGTCGCCCAAAACACTAGGCTAAGCTCTGTATTCTTGCTCAAGTGGTACTCTCAGTTAAACAAGTCAATAAAATGCCCACTCATTATCGTTCTTAATGTCTTCTTGCAAAGGCCTTGACCATACTAATTCCCCTCGCACTCTCTTCAGCTCTATCCGTTTCGCCTTCTTTAATTTGCTTCATCACACTTTTTGTCCAAGTCGGAAAAAATAGCGTAGAGTTCTTTGCTCCGCCATTGCAACACCTTAACAGTTAAATTGCTTTAATTCTCGCTCTGAACCTCCTCTTCAGATGACATCATTTCCAGGACGAAGACTTCCTTCACTGTACGATTTTTTTCTCCTCACCCCAAGACGTTTTTTTCTCCGCTTCCTAAGACTTTTTCATTTCAAGGGCGCTGTTACTGTTGTCCAGCTTCTGTAAACAATATGTAAATATTCAGTAATTTTTAAGTGAGAGCTGATATTTTTTGTAATTGAGCATAAGTAAATACTCATCAAAAAGACTTCTTATGAGAAACTAGTTTAAAAAGGGGAAGACTTCTCTGCTTTTTTTAATGTTGATACATAACTGACGCATCACTTCCGTGCATCCGTTAATTTAGTCTTATGTTAGTTGTTTTACAACGATTTAGTGCCATACTTTACCATTTTCTTCCTCCCATACATGAACATATTTGTTTGTGAAGATTATCCTCGACAGTGGATACTCGTCTCTGTTTATCTCTCAGTGACGTGAGCATCTTGATACCCTCTGAAATACATAAATAAAACCATAGGCGACTTATTTCAATAAAATAGAAACCATTTTCATTTAATAATGATTTTATAAACACAACATACGTGTTATACATTTGCTGACAGACATGGGGCGAATTAAATTTTAATGCTTATGCATTAATAATGCATTACTTTTTGTCAGTAATGCAAGGTAATGATTAATGCAACAGATTTAGCATTATTCTAATGCTAATTTAATGCATTACCTATGCCAAAATGCTGTAATGCTTAGCATTATTGAGCATTAATTGGATTTTGTTTACTATTGGATTTTGTTGATTTATTTTATTAAATAATATTTATATTAACATTAATAATATTTTTATGCAATTATACTCAAATATTTAATATGTTATAAGTCTATTACATATCTTATTTATAGAAAGAGAAAACATTTATATGACAGTTAAGTATTTTGACATGTGTTTACTATTAGTAAAACAAGATAAGGACTATAAGTGTAGTCTTTTCATCAGAATGTTGTAAAGTTTGAACATTTTTTATGATTAAGCAATGAGATATTAAGCTTAGTTGTCTTAAGAAAATGCTAAATTTAAAACAAATCAATAGCCAGCGATCTATAAAGCTCTGTCAACAAATACAGCACTTTTATTTTATTTTAAATTGTTTTAGTGTACACATTCATTGGGACAAGATATTTCCCACCAATTGTCAAACACTTAAATATTCCAGAAAATGTTACTGATAGAAATTTGAAGTTCATTGCAAAATACCAAAAATGTTGTTCTGAAATAAAATAGCATGGAAATTAAATTAAACCTTCAGACTTGCAAACAATTCATACTTTCACAATCAAATGAAGTCAACCATTTATCCAAATTATACTTACTGAATCAGTGTCTTTGTAAAATATAAGAGCCTATGTCAGATTTCAGGAAATCAGCATATAATGCAGATGCAGGTGACATAATGATTTAATTAATTAGATAAGTTGACAGTGTAGTCCTTTGTCAATACAACACTCTAAATGTGTGAAAACAGCAAAAAGTCAAAGATAACAAAAGTGTGTAAAAAAGTTAAACCTGTAATAATCTATATGTACTGAAAATAGTTTTGTTGTAAGTTCTTGAGGTGTCACTTTAGATCTTCACACTTTCAGACTGATACTTTGTATATTATACTTTGGGGTGATTTTTTGGGAGATGATCCATTTTGTACATATACTGACAGAATGACTTTTTATTTTTTGTCAGTTCACTTGTAAAATAATGCTTAATTTAATGCATTACTTTTTGAAATAATGTTAATTTAATGCATTACTTTCTCAAAATATAGTAATGCTAATTTAATTTAATGCACAAATTTGGCAAATAATGCTAATTTAATGCATTACTTTTAAAAGTAATTCGCCCCATGTCTGTTTGCTGATTAATAAATTTACAAAACAAAACATGACCAATATAATATTTTTCTAAATAATTTTCCTCTAATTTCCATCTTTGTTTCGAAGCAGTGTTTTTAGTAAAGGAATCTTTCTATTTTAAAGTTTCTCTCACTTTTTAGAAGAAACAACATCGAATTGTATAAACAAAGCAGACATGATGCAATCTCACAGGTTATAGTTGAATCAGCAATTGTACGTCTGATATTATCTAAATGAGGTGATAATAGAAACATTCCATAGCAAATTATGAATGAAGATCTTGTCTGTATGTTGTATACTGTTTTAGTTGCAGTAACTAACTGAAAGCGAAATCAAAAAGGAAAAACATGCAAATAGCAGACAGCTAAAATACATTATGCCGTCTGCTGTTATAAAATGACTCACTCTATCTGTGCTATTTACAACAGTTCAAGGCAACTGACATTAGCTTGTATTGTTAAACCGCACCCCCAAATAACTCGCTTCAAGATTAATCCTAATCAGCAATAATTAAACGATTCTTAGCAGAAACATGCAATTTACTTCGTCTGGATAATTATAAGGATACTCACCGACAGAACAGTATAAGTTTCGGTTGCATTTCTGCCATCCCTTGTCTGTGACTGCTGTTCAGCTGGTCTGGAAGGATTTGTCCGCTTTGGAGTAGACGTACATGAAGATCTCCTTAATTTCTCTTTTAGTCCCTCTATGTCTCACATAGTGTCAGATAATTCGACTTCCCGGAAGCATTTCACTGTCACCGATGTGTTAACTATCCTTTTCACTGTCCGATAAATCCGAAAATTCACTATCTGACATTGTTTTTATTTACAATAACGAAAAAGTTTGAATGTTTTAAAGAGGCGGCAGCTTAGAAGCGCGCGCGCGCGTTTTCTACACACAGCTATTTGTCATATCTATTTATAGTAAATTGGTGTAAGATTTGTAAATAAAAACGTCTGTTGATACTTGCTTGTTGAGATGGAGGTATGATTAACAAGATTATTTGTTACCGGGGTTCTACTTTTCCATATTAGCACTAAACAAACAAACAGTTTTTATATTACTTTTTAGGTCACTTCAAATTTAATACTAATTTAATTTCAACTTGTGTGAACGATAAAATATAAGTAAGTAAAGCGCAACGTTTACGTGAAAATTAGAACAAAAGTAAATAGTATAAATAATTATACGTTTAAAAAATAATATATCATTAAAGTAACTAACAAATTAAGTCAAGCATATATTTACGGTTTATTAATATGCATTTATACGTACCTTTACATGGAATTTTATACAAGTTTAGATTTTTTAGTTCACTTCAAAATATAATACTAATTTAATTGCAACGTTTTTATGCAAGATAGAATTTAAGCAAGTAAAACGCAACGTTTATGTGAAATTTGGAATAAAAGTAAATAGTATAAATAATTATTTGTACTTAAACGTAAATTTTCATGCAGTAAGCAATAGCAGAAATGTACAACAACAGCATTTTCGAAGTGACTAACACTATAATTTGGCATCCATGTTAGTTTACATTTCTCAAAATGCAAGGAATGGTGTACAATATATGGCATAACTTCCAATGCGACGGCCCAATGCAATAGAGTCGTAAGTGCAAAATGGTAACTTTCGGGGAAAATAGAAAAAAAACTGTCTTATATTGACAATTTTAATGTTATTCAATTCTACTTTTGAAATGATGTAATTTATCAAATTTTCAGACTAATGTTAGATGTGTTAAATTTATATTCATCCGAAATCTTACTTTAAGGTAAGGCCTGCCTAACTGGCACTATTAAGAATACAACATCTGATTATATTTTCATCAACTGCTTCATACCACTGACTTGTATGCAAAATTTTAATGATTTTCACCGTGTAGTTTTTGAGATTTTTAGCTTTTTTTATTTAAAAAAGTGAGCAAAAACGTGAAAGTATCCAAATTCTTTAATCGGTGACAAAATTTTTTGTTATTGATAAATTCAACCCTAATTTTTTACAGTTTATCCAAAATATGTTATATTTTACTAAACCAATTTAAGATATAATATATAAATTATATAAATACAGAATTTATCTTAAAATGACATTTTTTGACCAAATAAATTAAAAAAATGCATTTTTTTATATTTCACGAGACTAAATTAATGAAAATTGAGCAAAATCCTGATTGGTGCAATATACAAAAATTTACCATTTTTTAACTTTATACCTTAAACAAAATTTAAACAAAATTTCAGAGAAGTTTACCGTCCAGTTTTAGAAATTTTCAAATTGATGACTTGAATAAACACTATTCTGATAGCGAAAACCCCTTTAATCTTGATTATTTTGCTTATTTTAGATTAAATCATGAGAATTTTATATTCAATGACAGAATTACACAGGAAAAAAAAGAAATATGCCAATTATTTAAGCTCTAGGCTTACAAAAAAAAATAGCTTCCAGTGGGATTTGAACCCTGGTCCTCTTGCATGACAGAAATCTACCCTAATTTACTACTGTAGTTACCTCCCTTGGATACTCTTCTGGATATAGGTATTCATTAGGAAGGCCTTACCTTAAATGACAAAAAAGCAGATACAACCTTTTTCAACTTGTTAAATATTTGTTCTTAGTCATTTTAATAGAGACGTAAGTTTACAAGTTGAATTATTTAAAGGTCGTATGTACCAGTAAAGACCTTTGTCTCTTTTCAGTAATATAAAAGGTTGCACTTTACCATCAATTTAACATAACTAATTAAATTCATTCATAATGTATTAATCGATAATTATTATATATATTTATCAAATTTATTTTTGCTAGATTGTGACGGAAAAATAATGTTAACCCTTTCAACGTCAGATGGCTAACTTCTTCCTTATGCTTCTCCTCTAGATAAGGACTTGGAGAAACTTGGTCCACATTCGTTAGCACTGGCTTATCCTGGCAAGAGATTCCATAGTGAGTCTGTATTTGCATAGTTCAAACTGAATTAAATTTTATTGCGTTTTATTGTGGTAGAAGATTTTTGCAATTAAAATCATTTCTGTTCTGACCAACCAGTGCTTAACAATGGTTATGAAGTTTCTTTTTTGCTCAAGGAAACGATGGAAGATGGCTGATGGGGTTCGAACTCCTACCTTGACTAGTGATCCTTAGATAACGATTCCGACACGCTACTATTATTTAATCGTGGCACTTTAAAATGTGTTTGGCACAAATCTTGAAATGGTATGTATGGTAACCTCGTAAGACATCACTGATGTAACGATAAATCAAGAATAAGTAGCATAAAAAGAATATGTTATTTGTAAAGTACTTAAGGTTTTCCCCATAAACCTGAGACAATACATAGTTGCAAATTTATATAAATTAAACACAACGATACCTACTAAGTGACATGTTACTCTTTCAATATCATTTATTGCTTATTGTACGTTTTCAGGCGGATTATTATTTTTTATTTTCCAAACAGTTGAAACTAGACCTAATCTTTTTGAAAAGTTTGTTAGATTCAAATGAAGATAAAAGTAAAAAATGCATAACAGGAATGGCCACATGCAGAGGAAATAGCCTCCCCACATAGCCAAATGTTAGAGAGGACAAGAGAGCATGGCAGATTAAATTATCAATCTCAAAATAGACATCACAAACAATTAACAAAAATGAAAACCCGAGGGTTAACCCCTGAGAAACTGTTTGCCACTGGGTATTTATTATTTTGCCACTTGGTTTAAAAAAAAGCAACATATGCATATCAGGAATAGCCACACTCAAAAAACACAGCCTCCCCACGCAGCGAAAAAGAAGAGAGGAAGATAGAGAGAGCGCATGTTTTATATATGTATGTCAATTCAAATAGGACGCCACAAACAATTAATAAACAAGAGAACCTTTGGGGATACCGCCTTGGAACGGTCAGTGGCAAAACAAATTGCCACTGGGGGTTTAAACCAGGTTCTAGGGTGCACCAACCTCACACTTGCCCCAACAGGTTCTCGTATCACAAAACAAGTACAAATTGTCTTGGTGAAATAACTCCAACCCACCCATCAGCTCAACAATGTTGCATGCAAAAGCATACAAACATATAAACATAAGAATTTAATAGCATTGCAAAGCCAAAGGGCGGGTACTCAATGATCTTTCCGAGACCAGAGCACCTGGAGTAAAATCAGCAAGAACACGATGACAGGGATAAAAGAAACAAATCGAGCTTTTAGGTTCTTTTAAGAAAAGATTTCCCCATAAACTTTCATAAACTCTTACACCCCTGCCACCGTCGTGCAACCAAAGAGGTAAGCATAATGATCAACTGTAGATGGGTTAATCACCAGGCCTGCAGAGCGCTGTAAAATATCATATTGGTAACCTTTCTTTTTAAATTTACAGATGGTTTTTACGAATAACCGGGAGAAATTAACATCGCCTTTTATCTTCTTAAGTTTATAAATTAAATCTCCATAAAAAAACTGGCTGTGAAATTCCTTGTTGCAATAGTGATTTTAAACTGCAGCTGTATTTATGAATTAGATCTGGATATCGGCGATAAAACTTGCAAAAGGTTTTCCTTAATTTGTGATACCGATAACCTTGTTTTAAAAGTTTTTCTGTAATGCAAAGATTACGTTCATTGAAATCATTCACATCGTTGCAAGCTCTTGAAAAGCGAACAAGCTGTGAGATATAAACCCCGTAAGAAGTTGCACGAGGGACATCGCCGTCTAGAAACGGAAAATTTACTATATTAAAATTAAAATCATCTCTTTTATCATAAATTTTAGTAGTGACGTAACCATTTTCGATGGATAGATTTAAATCAAGGAAGTTTGCTTGCTTTTCTGAAGTGTTCGCTTTGTTAAGCTGTAGTTCTTTAGGATAAATCTTATTAACCAGTGATGGAAAATGGTTATTATCTATATTTAATAAATCATCAAGGTACCTCGAGGTGTTGTTAAAAGCTGTAATAATATCATCTTGATGTTCGGTAGAAAGAGATAACATGAAATCTCTTTCATAACAGTATAAAAACAGATCAGCAACAAGGGGTGCACAATTAGTACCCATTGGAATGCCTATTACTTGTTTATAAATAGAGGTACCAAATCTCAAATAAATATTATCCAATAAAAATGTGAGCGCCTGGATAAGGTCTTGACAGGTCCATGAAGTATAATTATCATAAGAACCATCTGTAAAGAATGCCCTATGTTCATTACAAGCAATAAATGTTTTATTTTCTCTAGCAAAAGTTTTTTCAATGAGACTGGTTAGCTTGTCTCTTATTAAATTATGAGGGAGAGAAGTATACAAGGTAGAAAAATCATATGTAGACAAACAGAACGCCTGAAAATTATTTGATTTAAGTTTCTTCAAAACGTCATTTGAATTTTTTATAGACCAAAATAAATTTTTGCCAGTAGTTTCAAAAACTTTTTCGCAATACCTAATTACATGTTCTTTTATAGCTGTAAGACAAGATGTTAAGAGCACGGATAACTTTGTTGTAGTACAAGAACTAGAGTTAGCGATAAATCTTGCTTTGTACGGTGTTTTGTGCATTTTAGGCAACCAATACATAGTAGGTACTTTGTCTTGTTTAGGCTCAACACTGATTCTAAATTTTGTAATTTGTAGAGTGTGTGCAGTAACAATATCACTCTCAGATGAAGAAGTCAGTGTATAAGCATTAGTGCTATTAAGCTCTTCAGTTTGAACATTTATATAGTGTATACGTCACACTATAATAACATTATTTGAAGCCTTATCAGCAGGTGTTAAAACAAATTTTTTGTAAAAATCTTGAATACCTTTTTTCAAATGACGAAAG
Organism: Corbicula japonica; assembly: GCA_038501625.1. NCBI lineage: Eukaryota > Metazoa > Mollusca > Bivalvia > Venerida > Cyrenidae > Corbicula > Corbicula japonica. Next base: position 6,321,211 of record JAZAYU010000015.1, read on the forward strand.
TTAAAACGAGGTCGAGGTGGTAGTAAAGCTATGTTTCTTTTATAGAAGGATATACGAGTGTCAATTATTTTGAATATTTGTTGTTTTTTTTTCAGTTTGAAAGAGCATTAGGCTCAGCATGTTCTCGTTTACACCATTTATTGTAAAAAGAGTTTAAAGACTCTGCAATTTCCGCACGACAGGTATTAAAGTCGATGTCCGATGGAATTCTGTATTTTGGACCTTTTGAAATTAAATTGCGGATTCTAAAGTCTTTGATAACATTTAGATCCCCTGTAACGATATGACCGGCAGGTTGATAGCAAAATTTTGAATTAGAACAGTCTCAAGATAATGGTGTGTTTTCAACAATCTGTAAATCCGAGGTAATTTTGTTGTAATTGAAAATTGTGTTTCTAATAGGCTTGTTATATTTATAACAAACGATGGGTGTTTCAGTATTCTTGAAATAATTAGGTATAGCCGATTCAACAGTTTTATCTTTAAATATACTTGGAAGGTCAATAAAATCTATGCCTTTATTTAAAAATGAAATTTTAAGGAAATGTCTTTGGTGATCAGATTCCAAGTCAATATGTGGTCTTAGAACATGCCGAGTGTAACACTGAGTAAGGCTTGCAACCTCATAAAGTGGATGAGTTCTAATAACAATATCATCGGCTTCCTTATCCACTTTTTGTAAACTTGAAATAGAAAGAGTTTATGAATGTTTATGGGGAAATCTTTCTTGAGGGAACCTAGAAGCTCGATTTGTTTCTTTTATCCCTGTCATCGTGTTCTTGCTGATTTTACTCCAGGAGATCTGGTCTCGGTAAGATCATCGAGTACTCACCCTTTAGCATTGCAATGCTATTAGCTTCTTATGTTTTATATGTTTGTGTGCTTTTGCATGCAACATTGTTGAGCTAATGGGTGGGTGGGAGTTATTTCACCAAGACGTTGTGTAATTGTGTGTTGATTTGAGAACCTGTTGGGGCAAGTGTGTGGTTGATGCACTCTAGAACCTGGTTTAAGCCCCCACTGGCAATTTGATTTGCCACTGACCGTTCCAAGGCGGTAACCCCTCGGGTTCTCATTTTTGTTAATTGTTTGTGGTGTCATTTTTGAAACTGATCATTTTATTAACCATGCTCTCTCTCTCTCTCTCTCTCTCTCTCTCTCTCTCTCTCTCTCTCTCTCTCTCTCTCTCTCTCTCTCTCTCTCTCTTCTTAACTTCGCTGTTATTTCGGAATGTTGCAATTCCTGATATGCATGTTTCACCTATTTTTGACCCGGGTTCTAGGGTGCACCAACCTCACACTTGCCTACCAACAGGTTCTCATGTGAACAAAATAGTACAAGTAGTATTGGTAAATTAGTTCCAACAAGCCTATCAATTTGAAACTGCTGAATGCCAAAGCACACAAACATATAAAAAAAAGACGGAACTAACAGCATTGCTAAGCAAACATGTGGCTGCTTAATGACCTAATTGCGTCCAGAGTCCCTGGAGTCAAATAAGCAAGAACAAGATGACAGGGACAAAAAAGAGATTGAGTTTTTATGTTCTTTTAAAAGATTTCCCTGTAAACCTTATAACCTCCTGTCACCGAAAATATAAATGGGTTAATCAATTAACAAGAAGAGCGCCTTTGGTAACCTTTCTTTTCACAGATGATTTATTTTCTTTAGTTTGTAAATCCAATCTCCATAAAATACTGATTGAGAAATACCTTGATGCAGTAGTGATTTAAAACTGCACATGTATTTTTAAATTAAAACTTGCCACGTTTTCATAAATTTGTTGTACCGATAACCCTGTTTTTAAAGTTTTTCTGTTATGCAAAAATAACGTTCATTGAAATCTTTAACATTGTTGCAAGTTCTAGAAAAGCGAACAAGCTCTGAAATATAAATATTGTAAGATGTTGCACTTGTCACCCCCATCTGAAAATTAAAAATTTACAAAATGAAAATCAAAATAATCTCTTTTATCATAAAATTTAGTTTTAGTGAGTTGATATATTTTGTTGACCAAACACGGAAAAATACTATCTATATTTAAGAATCGTATAGGTACCTAGAGGTGTTGTTTAAAGCCGTAAATAACAAGGGGTGCACAATTTCCACCCATATGGATGCCTATTTCTTTTTTATAAATAAAGGTACCAAATCTAAAAAAATTATTATCCAGTAATAAGAGAGCGACTCGATCAGTCTTAACTAATCCATAAAGTATGATTTTCAAAAGAATTATCTGTAATAGCTATATATATTTATTACAAGGAATACACATTTTATTCTCAATATGTTCTCGTTTGCACGAGGTATTACAAAATAAGTTTTAAAAACCCTGCAATCTCTGCGCGACATGTATAAAAACTCCAATTTCGGATGGCATTCTAAATTTTGGACCTTTAAAGAAAATAAAATACCGGTGTGGATCTAGAGTCCTTGGTAAAAGTAAGATCACCGGTAACAATTATAACGACAGGTTTACAGAAATATTAAGAATTTTCCAAATCTGAAATTTTGGTGGATTTAAAATGATCTGTAAATTAGAGGCTATATAATTGTAATTAAAATTGTGTTTCTTGTCGGTTTGTTGTATTTATGACAAGCAATATGAGATTCAGTATTCTTAAAAATATTCGATTCAGCTGATTCAACCGGTTTGTCTTTAAATATACTTGGAATGTAATTTAAATAAAAAAAATTTTTTTCTGAAAAGCAATTTTAAGGAAAAGTGTTTTATGATTGGATTCTAAGTAACACTTAATAATACTTGTAACTTCATAAAGTAGATGAGTTCTTTTAACGATATCATCGGCTTCCTGACTTGATGTAGAAAAAGAAAGCAAATGTGAAAGCATAGATTGTACCAGATTTTTTAAAATAAATTTTAAGGTCATAAAGGGTACAATTAACATGTGATTTTTCGTTTGATGTTAAAGTTAGTCCTTCAGTCAATCTCGATTTTCTTTTACGTATTGCAAGCAATAAAAAGACATAATCAGGCTTTTGCAAAATGCTATCATGAAAAATTTATCATTTAAACCAAGCGGGTAAAGCGTTTGAAGGTTTTGGTTTTTTTAAGTTAAATAACTTATTTTAAAAAGGTGTTAAGTCAATGATATTCTCTTACTGCGATACAATATACTTCACTTATTTTTTTCCTGTAAAAAGCATCGAGATTAAAAGGTTAATAATTATGGTTTATAGATAATAACCTAACTTTCATCAAATATAAAGGTCGTAACTGCCACTTGCGACGTTTTTAAAACTAACAACAAAACGAAAGCCAAATATTCATAAAGGTTGTGACTGCCAGATGCGACCTTTTTTAATTTGAATAGGGGTGTAGATACAACCTTTTTCATATTCACAGGAAGTATGATTTCACTTACGACCAAACTTAAATTTCAAATTCTGACGTCATTATTTTAGGTAGGAGTGATAAATAGCCCTGAACATGCGCCTTTTGATTCTGAATCTGAATATGCAAAAACATGAAAAGGTCGTATCTACCACTTACAACTTTATTGCACTGGGGCGTCAAAGGTTATTATCGAATTATCTGCCCTTTGAGGTGAAGGTTGAAATAGTACTTATCTGTTAACAAATGAAATATTCATAACTAAATGAAATATATTTTATAATAAGGTGTGATTTTGAAATGTGTAAAAAGACAAATCATTATGAGTATAAATAAACAAATAAAATGTATATGTTTATACGTATATTGATATGCAAGAATTGTTTACATATGAATATCCATAGACAAGTAAATGTCGTGGAAAAGGTGTTGCCTTTTCTTTATGATCACACACACCCAATTAACCCACTTCAGCTGTACTGCATCACAAATGATACCACCTTAATTTTCACCAGAGAATGTTTACAAGAGATGACGACATCGAATCGGTTTATATAAGTAGGCCGACGTTCTACCATAAACCACAAAATGTTCTTGTCAAAATGGAGTGCAGTTACAATGGTCATTTACAATCTGAATTATAAAAGAGCTTCTTCTTCTTCTTCTCAATACTGCACTTCCTCAATATCGATGATTTCGTGCAGGCGCTGGTTTAAAAATACAGAGGATGTTTTTTCATGGTGGACATTAAAATAATGGATGAACATGGTGCATGGTAAAACTGTATACATTGCGGATTTAGATATGGATTGATAAGATGATAACAGCCACAGTTACAATTGTTTTGAACACTGGTCCTATGGCTGCTTCATATGCAGCGATGGTCAACATGTTCCACTGGCTTATGGTTATTGGATAGAAAGAATATGTGTACGATTCTTTAGAAGTTCCAATATGTCGGTATCTGTATATGCTGCTGTGTCTGGTTCTTAGGTCTTAAGGTAGTAATATTTTTTCAGGATAGTTCTAATTTCGTTGCTTGCTCACAGACAAGAATCTTGAAACCTTTACGTTTCATATTGGGGTCTATAAACAATGAAATAAAAGGTGTAATAACAGGATTTGTATGCAAATGCATTAGGATGTTTTATAGGTTTACATGAATAAATCATTTAAGTTCTTCAATATCTTTTATTTGTTCCTAATTAACATGTTATATTATGTAATTGAAATGTTATTAAATACTTGTGTAAAGTAATTTTAATTTAATTAATTACATTTGGGAAAAGGATTTAGTTATACATGTAATTGTAATTGAAGAATTAACAATGTAATTGTAATTTTATTAACCACTTTTTGTAACAAAAATATCTGTCATTTTAGGATGAGGGCTAGGTCTTTATATGGTATTTCATCCCAAGTGATAGGTGTAAATGATTGTTGGAACTGGTTATTTAAGATGTTAGATTTAGCCTTAGGGTTTGATTTAAGTAAATCATTTTCATGCAAAGGTGGTAAAGTAAATGTTTCTGGTTTTTGTATTTTTATATATGAGAACATATTTTTAGGATGTTTATTTTTAGCTGTCCTGTTCTGGGACTGGAATATTAAATATCAATTGTTTTCAATGAAGCTCCAATATGCTTCTCTTTGTTCTTTCTGGATTTCAGATTTTAATTGACTTAAGTTTTGGTTATGTGTTGCAATAAGATCTTCATTTATGTCATTCCAGTTTGCTTTAGAATACTTTTGTATCAGCCTAGGTTTTGGTTTGTATCTGCGGAGCGAAGTATTAGATACTTAGAGAACAATGTCATGGTCGGCTTCACCAATAGGGGGAATTGTTTCTATATTGTCAACGATCGAGAGATAGTTGTAAAAAGTAAATCTATGATTTAGTCGTTCCTAGTTGATTTATCGACTGATTGAGATAGTGAGTGATCTGCGACAATGTCAAGTAGTTCTTGATGTTGTTTAATATTTGATTTGCCAGGGATTTTGCTGGCAGACTTCCAGTATTTGTTGCCTAGGTTGAAGTCTCTGCCGATTGCAATGACGTCATCAGGTTGGGGTCTATACAACGACCCAGTAAGTAGCTTCCGCTATTAAACAATGTGATCTCTATTAAAAAAACAACTAAACAATCAGTTTGTAGTTCGTTACATTGAACTGACTGGTAATCATTTTTAACGGCAATCAGAACTCCACAATGACTCAAGCCTTTTTAATTTAGTGGTCTATAAACACAGAATTCGTTTGGGTCAAAGAATTCTGAGGATTAGACAGAAGGGTCGAGTCAGGTTTCTGTTCCAATGATGATATCTGAACCAACAGACTATAAGGGCATCTACTTCTGGTTTTTTTTGTTTTAATAGATTAAAAATTTAAACTAATTAACTTGACCTAGATAACATCATGTTGTTGGCCCAACCACTGAAATCCAATTTCTATGTTGGGCCAACGGTGGCCCATCTTTGTGATCCAAGCCCTTTGTAACCTGCGTTGGCCCAATGTTAGGCCAACCATTGAATTTGTGTACATTAATCTCCGGTAGTGGCCCAACGAAGATTATTCGTTGTATTTATGCATGGGATTAATTATAAGATGGCCCAACGTTGGGTCATTATCTTTTTGAAATATTAAAATATACAGATGAAATTTAAAAATAAATCATATTTAATTATGTTATCGTGTCAGAAAGTTAATAACTTTAGACTTAAGTTCGGGAAAACATAAAGCGAGTTTAAAATTAAAATCATTGAATTAACACACTTTAAACATAAATTTTAATGCATGTATATGTATTGCAATGATTTTATGTAAATAAGTTAATAAATGTATGTTTTTATAAAAAGAACAGTACTATAGTTTGTCACTATTAAAATTCAACATGGTCCTGAATTGTGTAAATTGAGAGAAATCCTATTCTATTTACATGCATGAAAGCCAATAAATTACTGGAGATTTCTGATAATGCAGGATTTGACCTGAGTTTCACCCTTAATAAGTAAGGGAGTTCTAAGAGATCATAAACCGTTTCATGGTGTATCAGATTGCTGCTTGCATAGACGATGAACATTGCTGTTTTACAATTTCACTTTTCCAGCTTAAAATGTAAGTTGAACTTAAAATTTTTGTTAAAAAAAATGTCTAATAACTTATATTTTATAGTTGTTAATATATATTTACGATATATTTTTAATTATTTACTTTTATAAATAATCTTTATTCACTATTCTTTATTTCACCGTGTTCGGTGGCTATCAAAGTTCCCTTTTCATCTATTTCAATATCACAGTAGCGTGGTTTGTGCCGTGTGGCGGCTGTAAAAAGTCTCCCCGAACATTCAATCAGTGCTGTTGTCAGTTACGTCCTTTGAAGGTCGTTGAGCACGATATTTATGTGCTAGGTCAATAGTACTTCTAAAATTTATAGTTAATAGATGGGTGGTTTCAATATCCCAGCCAATATAGATTCGGATATTGTTCAATCACCCCAAGGATTACTTCCTGCTTTTTAAATTTTTCCTTTGGCGTTGTCTGTGATATGCAGGATTTATATTCTCATATCTCCTGTCTAAATTCTATTTTGTTTAGTTCCGCCCATTGTTGTCTCGTTTAGGGCAAACCCATTCTTTTATCTGCGGACCATACGCCGCTGAACATGGAATGGTATTTATCTGAAAATACCGCATTGGAGGTTCCATGTTCACCGTCATATGCATACCATCGTTTGGGATGGATCAAAATTGTACTGTTTATTAGTGTAAATATTGAGTTGCGATCAACCCGGGGCTAGGCGGCGTGGGCAGTTATATGTATTTCCATTACTGTCCATGAACAAGCTCAATCAAACCGAGCCTGCAATATTATCATATTTGTCGTGTTCGGTGGCTTTCAAAGTTCCCTTTTCATCTATTTTAATACATGTATGTATTTTCAAAAAATTGAAATTTAGTAAAATCTGGGAGTAATATAACTACAATTTCCGATAGCTCTACGTTTTTTATTTTATATATTGAAATGACAAGGAAAGACAAAATGAGATAAGAAATAACGTTAAGGAGAAGAAAGCGAACAGAAAAAGATTTCGTTGGGCCAACACATACATCTTTGTTGGGCCAACTTATGTCTGCTATCTGGGGAGTGGGTGGCTTACATACTTTTTTTTCTTATTGTATGATCCTTGTTGAATTGGTTTTGGTGATGATGAGGCACATGGTTTCCCTGAACTGTCATTACACCCAATAACTGAAAATTAATTTTTAGACTCAAAGGTGGATGTACTTTTGAAAAAAACTTGAGAAGTTCGGTAGGCACCACTTAAGGTAATGCAAAGACAAGTTACTACATTCCATTTAGCCCAACAATTTGTGCGCACAAGGGCTTTTCTATATATACGATGGTAGGACAGACATCTATAAAATGTCAGTATGATAATGGGTCTGTGCTTGCAGTCGAATTATTAAGAATACATTCCACAATGTATGAAGTGTGACATGCCTCCCTGGCAGTCAGTGTGATACCAGGTTTTGCAAGAGTCACATTTTAGAGCTTTTTATATCCAGGTGACATTTATGTGATGCACGTTTTTAATCTATATTTTTAGACACTATGACTCAGACTGTATCTTTTTTTAAAGTAATCGTTGACGACATTTTTTGTACAGACAACATGTTTGGCGACATTGGTTGTCCGCAGTCTTAAATTCAGAGTCGGTGCACCGTCTTTTAAGCTAAAACTTTGAAAACATGGCTGCGCCCATGCATAACGCATTTGTTGGCTCGGAAACGGGTTTTTTGAAAGGAATAGAAATTGTAAAAGGATCATGGAAAAATTTAAACGAAATTCAAACGCCTAATAAATCGGACGAAATAACTTGTTTATGTTGGAATAATAAGAACGAGTCGGAAATCAGTGTTGGTGTGAGAAGTCAACGCGTCGCGAAATATGATGTCAAACTGCAAACGTGGAGAGAATTTGAGCCATATGAACTTGACAGTAAAGCTGTCCTAAAGTGTATGTCGAGAGAAGACAATGTTTCCATTTTGGGTTATGATACTGGAGTAGTTACTGTATGGTCTGATGAAGAGATATCAATAAGGCATAAAATTACCACTGGCACACATTTACAGTGCATGGTAAAACATGGTGATGTGATTGGAACTGGAGGCAAAGAAAATGACTTAAAAGTTTGGGACTTGAATAACCCAGTAATTGCAACTTTTCAAGCAAAGAATGTGAGAAATGATTGGCTGAATTTGAGAGTGCCAGTATGGATTACAGGCATCGAATTCCTTGCAAATGAGCAGATAGTCACCTCAACAGGTACAGTATTAAATATGTTTAATCAGATTTAACCAGAATAAGTGGGATTTTACCAAAAGTTTTTTTAATAATCTGGCACAGGGTTTTAGGGAAAAAGACCTGTGTTCAAATTACAAATATTAGACGGGGTAAATAGTCAGGTTTGGGGAAAAACTACAACTTAACCGATTGGGATATTTCAATGGGGGCTTACCAATATACAGAGTTACCTCCCATTGAGAGTGGCTTCCCTTGCTGATTGGGTAGTTCCGGTTTAGACATGCTTATGGTTCCTAGTCAAATTGCCCCCAAGTCAACTAGCCCCCAAGTCAAAATGTCCCCATTTTGGTCAAATAGCCCCCACACTTTTGGTCAAAACGCCCCCACTGGGAAAAAATGGTCAAATAGCCCCCAGTTTGGTCAAATAGCCCCCATTTTGGTCAAATAGCCCCCATTTTAGTCAGATAGCCCCCACTGTTAATTTTTGTGTTTTTGTCAGGATATTCGTGTTCTTGTTGGTATCTTTTCACTTTTTACATTAGCAGATAAGGTGTAATATTGTTTTATAAGTTATAATATCTTCATCCTCATATTTTATTAATTCAGACATATTGAACAAGTAGTCCTATAAATACAGGGCTTTCCCCAGGCAATTATGGCATACCGGCGCCGGGATGCCTTAATTTTTAAACTAACATTTGCGGGACGCTTATAATCTGCCGGTATGCCATAAATCCTGGCCGGGATGCTATAAAATTCAATAAACATGGTCAATAAACATGTCAAATTACGAAACTTTCTCGCCAATTTCAAGCATTTCTCTGATATTCTTAAGCATCTACTGTACAAAATCACACCTTACAATATTTAATGAGCGTCTGCTGTGTATCAGAAGTCGGATAGTTGGATGAGTGTCTGTTGAATACAGAGAAGACGGTCGTAAATCAACCAATTAAGAACAGATTATCTCAGCAGTTATGATGGCCTAAATGAGATTAAAATCGTTATATTGTTCTTTGATGCAGCGTTTTTTATCCTTCTTTAACTACCTCCGCAAAACGGTACCATTCCCAAAGCTGACCGGAGTCTTCCCAATTCAAAGTACCGGACTTTCCCAATCCAAAGTACCGGACTTTCCCAATCCCCAAAGCTAATGTTTTCAACAACAAACAGTGCCGTTTCCCAATTGACAAAAGACTTTTTGCAAGAAATGTCGTTCAATGTAAACAAACCGCATCGTTCAAAAGGGGAGTAACTCTTTATCAACGATCCGGTTAGACTCTTACTCAGTTGTTATCATTAAATAAAGTACAGACATGTGCAGTCTTTCTTCCCGTCCGCGTTTTATACACGTCCTTTTTTTCAGACTGGTTTACGGACAATAATTGCAAGTTGACTGATTCTTATGGATAAAATTGAAGTGCAAAGACCAGTCTACAGAAACTGAAAGTAGTTTACAAACTTCACAACAACGTTTAGAATGAGCGATTATTCAAAGGAAAATGTTAATAAATACGAACACTGTCACTCTTTTGTTGCGAGATTTTCGGTATATATCAACCGATCCCATGCCAATGGCAACGAGTCCCGAGTCTGAGCGATTTGAACCTATGAATATAGGTACCGGTATCGAGCAACCTCCCGTACTTTCTCCCGTAAATCGGACTGGAACTAAACTTGAATCCAGCCTTCCGACATATTTGGAAACCAAACTGAGTCCCACTCAGAATCTATCCTTGAGCTAGCTGTAGCCCAAGGACACATTGCCTCTACCTGACACTGAATCCAGCCCCCCAACTCCTTCGATTATAATTTCAAATGCAGATTCATCAGATTCAGTTCACATTAATTGCAACCTCAAAGAAACTTTTCCTGCCAATGGAAATTACTTTTCCATAGACAGTCATTGGATTGGCAGTTACTTAGTTCTGGCATAACAGTTACATCACTTGAGGGTTTCCTGTTAAGGAACCAGACCTTATGATGCTTAGTGAAGCTGAATAAAACCCCTAGTGTTTATTTACATGAATTAAAAAAATCCCAATTTGGCTGATTTTGCGACAGATTTTTTTCCCAATTTCAAGATTTTACGACACGAAAAATTCCCAAACGTAGGGGAAGGGGACCCTTTCCCCTTTGGGGAAAAAAAACGCTGTGATGACCTGCTAACTGTGAAGTTGTGATCATGTAAGCAGTAAATGATAATCTTGTCACTTTTATTAACAGGTGATTACAGAAGGTTTATTATAACAAATAATAACCAAAAATGAAGACGATTTTAAAGTAATTTAATGCTATAGAAGTACTTACTGTACATCTTTAAATGGCCATTCTATTGAACATGTTGACTTTCCAACATATATTAAATTGTGGCATAATCATAATGACAAGAACAGGTCTGCAATCAAGGGCTGTGTATGTAGTGTGAGATATGTTGCAACAAGAGACAATTGTGGCATGTTTTTTTAGACTGATGTACATAAAAAATGAAGCAACAACTGTTTTTATGCCCCCGAAGGGAGGCATATAGTAATCGGACCGTCCGTCCGTCCGTCCTTTCGTCCGTCCGTCCGTCCGAAATAATCTTGTCCTCGCTTCTCCTCTGAAACCGCTTGAGAGATTTCTTTGAAACTTCACAGGAATGTTTGTCACCAAGCCTAGTTGTGCATTTCGTCAGGAATTTCTGCTCGGATTATTTTTGGCTGAGTTATGGCCCTTTGAAGCAAAATCTTGTCCTCGCTTCTTCTCCCAAACCGCTTGAGGGATTTCATTGAAACTTCACAGGAGTGTTTGTCACCAAGCATAGATGTGCATATCCGAAGGAATTTCTGATCGGATTATTTTTGGCCGAGTTATGGACCTTTTTACCTAACCCTAACCCTAAACCCTAACCCTAAACCCTAACCCTAACCCTATCATAAACTGAAACCACTTGAGGGATTTCATTGAAACTTCATAAAAGTGTTTGTCACCAAGACTTGTTATGCATGTCCAAAGGAATTTCTGATCCGATTATTTTTGGCTGAGTTATGGGCCTTTTTACCTAACCCTAACCCTAAACCCTAACCCTAAGGTAAATTTTGTTAACGCAATAGAGGTTACATTTTTTGTCCGATTGTCATGAAATTTGGTCAGGATGTTTGTCCCAATGATTTCTTGGATGAGTTTCAATATGGGTCATCAGGGTCCAAAAACTAGGTCACTGTTACTAAAAATAGAATTTTCTTGTTATCACTCTAGCGGTCACATTTTTGCTCCGATTGTCATGAAACTTGGTTAGGATGTTTGTCCCAACGAATTCTCGGATGATTTCAAATGAGGGTCATCCTGGTCCAAAAACTAGGTCACTGTTACTGTAAATAGAATTTTCTTGTTAAAACTCTAGTGGTCACATTTTTGCTCCAATTATCATGAAACTTGGTCAGAATATTTGTCCCATTTATTTCTAGGCCGAGTTTGAATATTGGTCACCTGATCCCAAAAACTAGGTCACTGTTACTATAAATAGAACTTTCTTGTTAACTCTCTAGCAGTCACATTTTTGCTCCAATTATTATGAAACTTGGTCAGGATATTTGTCCCATTTATTTCTAGGTCGAGTTTGAATATGGGTCACCTTGGTCCAAAAACTAGGTCACTGTTACTATAAATAGATTTTTCTTGTTAACACTCTAGCAGTCATATTTTTGTTCCAATTATCATGAATCTTGGTCAGGATGTTTGTCCCAATGATTTCTAGGACGAGTTTGAATATGGATCATCTGGGTCCAAAAACTAGGTCACTGTAACTAAAAATAGAAATTTCTTGTTAACACTCTAGAGGTCACATTTTTGTTCTGATTGTCATGACACTTGGTCAGGATGTTTGTCCCAATGATTTCTCGGACGAGTTTGAATAAGTGTCATCTGGGTCCAAAAACTAGGTCACTGTTACTTAAAATAGAATTTTCTTGTTAACACTCTAGAGGTCACATTTTTGCTCCAATTGTCATGAAACTTCGTCAGGATGTTTGTCCTAATGATTTCTCAGACAAGTTCGAGTATGGGTCATCTGGGTCCAAAAACTAGGTCACTCTTACTTAAAATAGAATTTTCTTGTTTACACTATAGTGGTCACAATTTTACTCTCAGATTGTAAAGAAACTTGGTCAGGACATATGTCCCAGTTATTAATTGGACGAGTTTGAATATGGGTCACCTGGGGTCAAAAACTAGGTCACTGTTACTATAAATAGAACAATCTTGTCCATGCTGTAAATTTGTTATTTCTCATTGGATTTTAAAATAACTTGGCTCAAATGTTTACCATGACAAGGTGTACATTCGCGTACAATACCCATGCCTGTTGGTCCAAGGTCAAGGTCACTGTTACTAAAAAATAACATTTTCTTGTCTTACCTGTTAATTCCTTATGAATGAAGTGATTTCAAAATAACTTTACAAAAATATTCACCATGACAAAGGGATGTGTTGCTTACAATACCCATGCCGGTAGGTCAAAGGTCAAGGTCACTGTTACGAAAAATAGCATTTTCTTTTCCAAGCTGTAGATTTGTTGTTTCTTATTGGATTTTAAAATAACTTGATGTAAATGTTAACCATATCGAGACGTTGGGTATAGTACAATACAACTTTGTTGCACTCAGGTGAGTGATAAAGGGCCATCATGGCCCTCTAGTTCATATTAATATTTAACTTTATTTAACTATATATTTACTACAAACTTGAAACATAATTATGATCCTTTCATCTTTCACATTATATGCATGCAGTATGCTTTGTCTTCCACAAGCGCCCCGCCCGGCTAGCTCAGTTGGTAGAGCATCGGACTGTCAATCTAGGGATCGTGAGTTCGATCCCCAGCCGAGGCGGGAAAAAATTTCTCCGTAACAATTGAACTCGGACATTGCGTCTGAGAGTCATTTGTCCCTCACCTCTGATTCAAGTGAGGAAGCAGTCAGTCGCTTGCGGAGAAATTGGTTAGTACTGGTTGGAAACCCAGGAACACCGGTTAGGTGGACTGACCGCCGGGATATAACCTAGAAAGCTGTTGAAACCAGGCGTTAAACCCGAAACAAACAAACAAATCTTCCACAAGCATATTTTTCATTACATATGTTTATTTATTACATATGTATACCTATTCGATTTTAAGCTGCATTTCGGGGGCATATGTCAATTCCAGTGACAGCTCTTGTTTTAATAAGTACAATACATTAGCAAGTGTGTGGTAGTTCTGTGAAAAATGTACTTTGTCATATTTCAATAAAACTTATAAAACTATGTTGCTTTGTGCTAAATATATATTAATATATTTGTAAGATGCACCCATCAACCATGTGAAAATATTTTGCATGAATTAGCACGTCACGGGTAGAATGCCAGGATGCCTTAAAATTTTTCTGGGGAAGGCCCTGAAATATGACGTCGTAAATGCTTATTTATCATTTTTTTATTTTATGGCAATTACGTAACGCTTGCCAATAAATGAAAAATATAAAATGTCAAAATATTAAATGTTAAAGGTTAAAGAAGCATGCGTTCCTCTAAATATTTGGAGTAATTGAACAAGATAAAGTTACCTTTACATAATTTTCTCACACACAATTGTTCAAAACTTAAAAAAAAATTCTTTTTTTGAAATATTGTACAAATGTATTTTTCTGATACACAAAATGACAACTCTTGACATAAAAACAATGAAAATGCGAAAAAGTTCATGGTAAAAATTTGTTTAAAATGTGTATTTGTATTAGATAGTGCAAACAGATCACAATTATTGCTAGTTTTATTAAGGGTCCACTACAATAATTATCAAAATCTCAATTACGGCAAAATGCTGCTCAATGAAACTTTGCAAAATGAGTGCTACTTATGTATCTTTATTTTGCATATGGTAAGACACGTTAGAACAGTAAAGAAAAATAACGAGATCTAAACATTGCGTAAAATTCTATTTACATAAATTCACAAAATCTTAACAACTATCGATGAACGTGCATGGGGAGGAGTGTAGTGGGTCCTTAAGTATGATTTTTTCCATTAGGGGAATGTTTCCTTAATTCCAGATGTGCCTATCAAAAAATGTTTGTTTTTAAATGAATACACAGTGCCACTGACATTAATCCTTTATTGCCAGAGGCTTTTTGTCAAAACACACTGACCCTCTTCAAACACCGACCATCATTTGTCACCTTATTAGTAGGTTACATATACCTGTAAAAACCAATAATCCTGAATTTGTTACCTGCAAAAGCAACAAACTGTTTATATCATAAGAATTAAGTTGAAAAATAACTTTTATCATATTTTGTAAATGTAAATAATATATTATATAATTTTTTTATGCAAGTCTATATCAGACATTTTTTTGGAGGGGGAGGGGGGATGTGGGGATATTATTATTATTGTTATCATTTTATTTTATTATTATTATTAATACTAAATTCGGTGTATTTTCCTCCTTTAGCCATGTACAGACACATTACCCTATCAAAATTTTGTTAATACACTGCAACTCCATTATATCACGGACCTCGGGGTCCAAGCCCGCCAACCGCGATATAAACGGAGCGCGATATAAGTAAATAATTGAGCTAAAACAAGGAGAATTCATTTGTTTTTGCTGTCAGATGCATGTATATCGCGGTTTTGCGTAATAAACTTTCTTTATATATCAAAATTTATTTTTAATAAAAAGAAATTAATTGATGTACAAAACGCAGATCGCCGTCATCAATTTCCAACGGTGGTATAATTGTTTTCGGTACTTATAACTAATCGACGATCTGTTGGTTGGTCATGGTCGGCGGTGTTAGTTTGTTCGTCGTCCGTTGTTTACCAGCTTGATATGTCGATGAGCAGGTAATGTCAAAACAACAAACTGTTTTGACGTTTCCTGCTCATGTCTATTATGGTTAGCAACTTGCATTAATTGTCGCTAATTTGCGGTTTGTCTTGTTAACGAAATTCTGCCAGTACCGTGTCAGCTTGGTGTTTTTCGCACCTATTGTTCGTCACAAAGGGGGTTTCGTGTCAAATCAGAAGCAACAAACTTGTAAATATAAACCTTTCATCTATTTTCATACGTTTGATGTTAAATTGTATCTTGCTATTGAACGTGTACATCACCTCAAATCCCTGCATACAAAATGTAATAAACAGCCTTCGCCGATAATGACGTAATATGACACGGAAAAAGCGTCTGTTTCGTGAATTTGTCGCCAACGTTGATTTAATCATTTGATCTTTTTCCACCCATGAAGAATGAACAAACATATACGTTGTAAATGTACGAAAAATTGGGATCCACGGACAAAGCGCGATATATTGGATATCGCGATATAACGGATCGCGATATAACGGAGTTGCAGTGTATTATGAAGTGTTCCCCAGTTCTAAGTTTACTTTACCTCAGATTTTTTTCATTCCCGTATAGAACCAAAAAAGGGTTTTTCCTTAATGATATGATGATGTTAATAAATGCACCTCTTTTTTTTATGAGACGATCTTTTTAGAGAATAAGAAATTTATCCATCTCAGGGGTTTTTCTGCCTATTTTGGGAAAAGGAGTCTGGACATTTTGGGAATTTTTTATCGACAAAAATGCCCATTTTGGGAATTTTCACATCGATAAAATAGTCCATTTTGGGAAATTTCAATATGCATTTATTTAGCTTAAATCAGTCAATTTTTACATTACCAATATACTTTCACCAGCTTTTTGGTCTTTATTCAAACAAACATTGCAAAACTGGTAACTTGTTAGCCAACTGTTATCAGAAATAATTTTCTCATTTAAATTATTCATTATATGACATTGAAATTCTTTATAAAATAGTGAAACTGTAGCAAATTTAATGGTTATTTTAGAGTATTAACCAAAAAGTCCAGATAAAAGTAAGTTTTTATTGTAGAACTTATTGTTGTGCAAAGCCATCATAGTTGCGAAAATACATTACAAAATGAATTAAGTGTCTAACGAGTCATATTATGATGCATCTTCTGCAGTTGAGGGTACCTTCTGTAACGTTTTGCAAAATAGTTCTAAATTTATTGATATATTCAATAGCTGTAATGTTGAAAGAAGTCCAGAAAATATTCATGCTTACAGTTAAATCAGGGTCACTGAATGCTTGCAATTTCTAGATAAAGGGAAGTCACTCTTGTATTACCTGTGTATTTTGATATATTTTATTCGATTTTTGCCGAAATTTCGGAAATAAAATATGTTTTCAATTGGGAAAAATGACAACTGGATATGATTGGGAACAGGGCCGTTTGCTTTGGGAACACCTCTGTTTTCCGGAGGCGCAGACAGTGCTGAAAAACCCCTGCATCTATGTACAATTACACATCCTAAGCAAGAATAAATGCAGCTCTCTGTTTGATCAAAATAGAACCAGCTTATTAAATGCCTTGTAAGTTATTACCTATATTTAGTACTTAAAAAAGGATGAAACAAACAAACAAAGTTAGCTCATATTATGTACAATATGTTGGAAAAAAGTTAAAACATAAATATGCATAACTAATAATATTAAAACAATAAAAGGAAATTTAAAAAAAAAAATGGGGACATTTTTGGGGGCTATTTGACAAATTTCAAAATGATAGTGGGGGCTATTTGACCAAAATGTGGAAATTTTGACTTGGGGGGCTATTTGACTTGGGGGCTATTTGACTAGGTTCCGCGCTTATAAAGCCTAACGTTAAAAGTGTAGTTAAGTGAAGGAATAACCATCATCTTTGTAAATTGATTTTAAATTAATAACAAAATGCAACTTAACCTATTTCCTTTATGTAATTTTATTCATTTATTGGCTGGCATGAAAATTATGGCTTTTTAAAACTTTCACTGTTATGTCATGCAAACAATGAGTATTAATCCAGGATTAAAAAAGGGCATGGTGCTGTACATAGAAAAGGGGCAGGGTGCTGCCAAAAAAGGGCAGGGGCAAATACATGTTCTTCGCTAGCAAAAGTAGTGTTTTGTTGTTGTTTTTTTGGTTTATGTTTTTATTAGCTCGACTATTCGAAGAATAGGGGAGCTATCCTACTCGCCCCGGTGTCGGCGTCGGCGTCGGCATCGGCGTCGGCGTCCGTTAAACATAAAATGCATGGTCCATTACTTGAAAACTACTAATGATATCAACTTGAAACTTGGAATATATATTCACCATCAAATTCTACATCATTACCAACAACACCCATAACTCTGCTACAAATATTTTTCAAGTTATACCCCTTTTTCACTTAAATTTTGCGTTAAGGAAAATATGCACTTTGGTCCATAACTTATAAACTACTTGAGATATCAACTTGAAACTTGGAATATGTATTCACCATCAAATTCTACATCATTACCAACAAGACCCATAACTCTGCTGTCAATATATTTCAAGTTATGGCCCTTTTTTTCTTATATTTTGTGTCAAGCAAAATATGCATTTTGCCCCTAACTTTAAAACTAATTGAGATATTGCCTTGAAACTTGAAATATATTTTCACCATCAAAATCTACATCATAACCAACAAGACCCATAACCCTTCTTCCAATATTTTTCAAATTATGCCCCTTTTTCGCTTACATTTTGTGTTAAGCAAAATATACAGTCGGCCCTTAACTTCGTTATGAATGATGGGATTTCAAAATAACTTGGCACAAATGTTCACCATGACAAGGCGGTGTGTCGCGTACAATACCCATGCCTGTAGGTCCAAGGTCAAGGTCACTGTTACTAAAAATAGAATTTTCTTGCAAAATCGTGTCCGCTCTGTAACTTTGTTATTTCTTATTGGGTTTTTAAATAACTTGGTTTAATTGTTCACCATATCAAGACGGTGTGTCAAGTACATGCCCAAGCCTGTAGGTCAATGGTCAAGGTCTCTGTTACTAAAAATAGAATTTTCTTGTCTAGGCTGTTACTTTGTTATGAATGGAGGGATTTCAAAATATCTTGGCACAAATGTTCACCATGACAAGGCGGTGTGTCCGCACAATACCCATGCCTGTAGATCCAAGGTCAAGGTCACTGTTACTAAAAATAGAATTTTCTTGTCCAGGCTGTAACTTTGTTATGAATGGAAGGATTTCAAAATAATTTGACACAAATGTTCACCA
The DNA here is from genome assembly GCA_038501625.1 of Corbicula japonica. Taxonomy (NCBI): domain Eukaryota; kingdom Metazoa; phylum Mollusca; class Bivalvia; order Venerida; family Cyrenidae; genus Corbicula; species Corbicula japonica. The sequence continues at coordinate 6,339,995 of JAZAYU010000015.1, forward strand.
TGACAGGGCGGTGTGTCACGTACCATGCCCATGCCTGTAGGTCAAAGGTCAAGGTCACTGTTACTAAAAATAGAATTATCTTGTCCTGGCTGTTACTTTGTTATAAATGGAGGGATTTCAAAATAACTTTGCACAAATGTTCATGAAAAGGCAGTGTGTCCGCACAATACCCAAGCCTGAAGGTCCAAGGTCAAGATCAATGTTACTAAAATTAGAATTTTCTTGTCCAGGCTGTAACTTCATTATAAATGGAGGGATTTAAAAAAAACTTGACACAAATGTTCACCATGAAAGGGCAGTGTATCGCGTATTATTCCCATCATTGCACTTGAGTGTCTGAAAATGATGCATAGCGGGGCATCCGTGTCCTATGGACACATTTCTAGTTTCACTTATATTTTCACTTAAGTGCACTTCATCGATAACTTTGCAAATACTTAAGGTATCAACTTCAAACTACCATTATATTTTCATTTCAGTTCTTTTTCTGTAACATTACTGAAGTGATTGATATTTGACTAAAAGTAAATGTCTCTAATAAAAAATTACTAACAAGTTTTCTAACAAATTTAGAAATATTTCATAGTTATTCCCCCATTCAGTTTAATATTTATGGTACATTTAGGAATTATTTCTGTTATTTGAAAAGAATTTCTCCCGTACCATTCACTTGTTAATATTTTTCCTGATTGCACATGAATGGCCATAGTTGTTATTGTTTTAATCTTCAAATTGCATTTGTTTCAAATGATTCGAATAGTCGAGCATGCTTGGGCGCTTACAGGGAAAGGGGCAGAATGTTTGAGATTTAGGGCAGAGGGAGTCTGAGGGATGCACTTCAAAAAAGGCCGGGACGCCGCGCCCTGCTATTACGCTATAGATACAACACTAATTAAGAAAAGGGCCTGGGGTTTTATGACCATGTTACGTAATCTAATTAGCAAGACAGGGTTTTACCAGCTGGAGGTGTGATAAAGGCCTTTTGAAGTTTGGTTGTAGATTTGTAAGAGGTTTAAAAAGTTGCTTGTTGGGGGTAAAAGTGTTGTTTTAGGAAACTGACTAGAAATTAAATATTCTAATTAATTGTCCCTATGTAGTTTGAGACCCAAGATATTGTTTATTTGATTTCGGAAACTTAAAGCTCTCGGAACTCAATGAAATAAAATAGACCTCGGGAAAGTTTTACACAAAAATATATTTATTTAATAATTAAAATTGATTGTAAAACTAAATGAACTAAAAAATTCAGAAATTAAGAGAAAAACGTGAAAACATTATGAAACAATATTTGAATATGTTCTAAATGGTATACGAATAAGAAAGAACTTTTTGGAGAAAAACAATAGCAGTATATTGAAAAAATACGTCAATATGAACTTGGCAAATCTGTGAGCCTAATGATGTGCATTCAATTTGTAGGAAAAGGCTCGTTTATTAAAAAATCTATTGAAATCCTGGCAAAAAAATTGTCGCATGGGTATGAAAGAACATGCATAAAAGGGAACTGGCGCTTCATTGGCGGACGTCAAACTTTATTTTTACAGACCTGCCAACTTTTTCAAATCCCGATGAGGGAGATTTTTTCGCGACTTGCGTTTAGCGACATGGAACCAACAAGTTATTGCATGAAGTTTAGTTGTGTAGTTTTGGAACTATTTAGAATGAGAAATTACTGTTCATATATATGCAATAAAACAAATGATATTTATTTGTATTAAAATAAATATGCACCTTTTATATATTCATTTAGTTTTTTAGATATATCTGTTTCTAATTTTTGATGTAGAAGTTATAAAATGTTTTTGTAAAGCAAAGGGTCTGGGGATCCTGATTATGCTGTTACAGTATCATTAGTTTGGAGACTTGAACTAAATATTTAGTGAAATAAATCTATCCCACAAAGTGTGGCTGGTGATATGGACAGGAGAAATGTGTTTCAAAACTAATTATATCCTAGATAAATAAAAAGTACAATTTAAAGTTTAGAAGTCATCTGTAACTTGTAAAGCATGGTCGCGAAAACTAATGACTTTTTGTATTTCTCTTCAAACTAGTGTTTCATTCTAAACTGATAACACAAGAACAACTTTTAATTAAAGTTAAAATAGACAGATCAGCAAATCTTGAAATATTTTACTGTGTTATACTCTTGAAACCATCTTTAAATTCAGAAATGTTATTTTCAAAAGTTAATCACGATCTCGACAACGGCAACAACAATAACAATCTGTCAACAAAAGAAATATAAAATCGAGCAGAAAATTCAAAACTTTCACTATTTTAATTATTTTTTAGCCCAGATTATTTATTATTCATTCAAAACCAGAATAATCTGCAAAATGCGGTAAAATTTTCAGGCGCCAAAAATCGATCTTTAACTCCTCCCACCCACTCTTTATTCGTCGATTGGACAATGATTTGTGTTAACAACAGCCTTTCAATTGCCTTACCGTGTCAATTTGTTTTGCCACTGACCGTTCCAAGGCGGTAACCCCTCGGGTTCTCATTTTTGTTAATTGTTAGTGGTGTCTCTTTTGAAACTGGTCATTTTATTAACCATGCTCTCTCCCTCTCTTCTTCTTGACTGTGTGGGGAGGCTGTTTTTTCTGAATGTGGCGATTCCTGATATGCATATTTCACCTTTTCAGTGACTATTTCTTTATGGGGGAAGTAGCCAGAGGCTAATTTTGAGAGGAGACACGTGTTTACTTGGTTTTTCAATAAAAAGTTTGACATAATGGGATTATTAAAGCATGTAGCGGATGTATAGTTTTGAGATCAAAGCGTAGCGCTCCCGCTGGGGAGAGAATCTTGACTGAATATACAAAGACAACAAAGAAAATAAATGGAAATTTGGCCTTAACCTAAAAATGCATGGGAAAACCAGATTTCAGGAGATTGTATAGTGATTCCGGGAGTTCGAAAATCTAACTTAAATTCGGGAGAATCCCGCAAAATTCGGGAGAGTTGGCAGGTCTGTTTTTATCATGTGTTATAAATGTTACTACTTTTTAAATGTTTTCTATCTTTTCTTTTCCTCAAATCTGCCATTTTTTCCAGAAGAAATGCGTATCTTTTACTCTTTATTAGTTACCAAAGGGGTTGAACATAATGATCTTACACACAAACCTCTCCAACGTATTAAAATGGTTAGAAGAGAAAATGTAAATATTATGCGCTGCACAGTAAAAACTATTTTTCCATTCAATGATAATAATCAAACATTGTTATGCATTATGCTGATATCTGACCAACCATTATTTTGAATTTCAGTTTAATCAAAACTGGAGTGGCCTTGATGCAGACATGCACACTGTCAAGAAATATTATCAGTCTGAAAACATATTATCATCTGAAAACATAACACCATATTGATCACATGGCTGTTAAATTGTTACCAAGTTTGCAATTGGGCAATTGGAATCGGGCAACCAATCACAATTCAATTCACTTTACTGCTAGTGTAAGGGAAACTAACCACTACATGACGTTTGTAAAGAAGAAAAGATTCTTTCACTTAGGTTATATAATCCTATCTATAGTAATACATATGGAATGTCCAGGCTACCAAGCATAAATCCTGGTAGCTATCAAGTAGTTATAGGATTTGTCATGTCCTGTTATATCACAAACGGATTTGTTAATGCAGATGATATGAGGACAAAGACTTAAAGTTATAGTCACATTCAGTTCCAAAATAAAGTCATTTGAAGGGGGCATAACTCTAAAAATAGTAAAACAGGAGTTATCAATCTTATTGTCCCAGATGGCTATATTCATGAAGACCATATATTCCAAATATTAAATTTATAGAACAAGAACTTTAACAGTTATAGACAATAAAGGCATAACTCGAAAATAGTGAAACTGGTGTTATCACTCTTGTTGTCTGAGATGGCTTTGTTTATGCAGATGAAATATATTCCAATTATTTAAGTTATTAATTTTGATTCAAAAGGGGCATAACTCAAAAAATAGTGAATCAGGAATTATCATTATTGTTGTCAGAGATGGCTTTGTTCATGCTGATGATATGTTCCAAGTATTAAGTTAATTGGACAAGTACTTTCAAAGTTATAATGGGCAAGCTTTATTTGAAAGTTTGGGGACTATCGGATGCTGATGTCAGATGACACTGATACCTCTGTTCATTAGGATCCCGAAATGTCTACTTCAGGGATTTCAATTGATGCAGATTCTTGCATTTTCATGCAAGCAAATTGGAATTTTTCCACCCTACCAAATTCTGAGCTTTGGGTTATTTTGATGCAGTTGAAAGATGAAGTAAATACTTATTTGAACCTGAAAATTTATTAAAAAAATGTAAAAGCACTTTTATAAGTAGTAAAGTTCAATGAACGCAAGATATGACTCATGATGATCATCTGATAATGACCCCTTGAAAGGAGTCAGATGACCCCTGGTTTTCAAAAGCTATTGAAATTCCTGACCTGCTATCACAAGCAACACAAAAACTGGACATATATTTTTGGTGCAGACTGTATGTCAAGATGACATGTTGCATGCAACACATGTGTCCCTATCTGACTACCTCTAAGGTCAAGGTCACTGTTACTATGGTACAGACTGTATATCAAGATGACATGTTGTATGCAACACCTGTGTCCCTATCTGACTACCTCTAAGGTCAAGGTCACTGTTACTATGGCACAGACTGTATATCAAGATGACATGTTGCATGCAACACCTGTGTCCCTATCTGACTACCTCTAAGGTCAAGGCCACTGTTACTATGGTACAGACTGTATATCAAGATGACATGTTGCATGCAACACCTGTGTCCCTATCTGACTACCTCTAAGGTCAAGGTCACTGTTACTATGGTACAGACTGTATATCAAGATGACATGTTGCATGCAACACCTGTGTCCCTATCTGACTACCTCTAAGGTCAAGGTCACTGTTACTGTGGTACAGACTGTATATCAAGATGATATGTTGTATGCATCACCTGTGTCCCTTTCTGACTACCTTTAAGGTCAAGGTCACTGTTACTATGGTACAGACTGTATATCAAGATGACATGATGCATGCAACACCTGTGTCCCTACCTGACTACCTTTTAAGATCAATGACACTGTTACTAAAAGAACCTAGTAATTTACAGATTTTACAGGACATAACTGTATGGTGAAGGGGGATTTTTGTGTGAAAAAAAAACCACAACAATTTTGGCGCTTTTTTAAGCACTAAGAATATTTGGACAGGTATTTACTTGTCCGTTGTCAGGATGACACCACCTTTCAGTACAATAAAAGGAAAAGTAAAAACACAAAGCTAGTTTGATTTGAAATAATTAACTCAGGTTTTATTAAACTGTTCTAATAATAAACATTTTCAAACTACATCTAAAAGCAAACTTATTTTTTAAAATACATTTAAAACTCTTTAGTAAAAACACGAGGTATTCCAGAAAAATATATACGAGAAATTGATAAATTAATACTTGAGTTTTTATGGAATGGAAAAAAGTCTTTAGTGTCGAGAGAAACCCAGAAAAATAACAAATCTTTTGGGGGATTAAATTTAACGAGCGTCTATGATATAATCGCAGCTCAAAGAAATAAAATGGTATATAAAATTATTCATTCAGAGGTACAAAACTGGAATGCGATTGGAAAATATTTTCTCAAATGGTTAGACTCGGAATATGAACAGGATTTTATCCTATGCAGTTTTTCATGTTTTGAAAAGTATAAACTACCGAAAACGTTCTCTTCATTCTATGAAAACGCTCTTAAATATTGGGATACGTTTTTAAAGTCGTTCAATCCGTCAACCCCTTCAGAGATTCTTAATCTAAATCTTTTTGGGAATCATTTGTTTAAAACTAACCGTAGGCCTTTACTCATTAAACAATTTTTATCAAAGAATATTAAACAGCTTAAAGACATATGGGATGTAGAACGGAAAAACTTTATAAGCGAGAACAAAATTTTCAACAAGATTTCTCATTTTCCAAATTTTCCGTCACTTTGGAAAAAAATAAAATTAAGCATCCCCGCCGCACTTATCAGAAATCTGCAGGATGTAACGCAATCTAAAACTACAAAACCTCTAATGTCTAGGTCGCATTTAAATCTATATGATTCTAATAACACTTTTATTTTACCACACAAGCTAAAATCAAAGCATATATTAGCACAACTTAAACAGAAAAAGAGTAATATTACTTTAAAAGTAGAAACAAAATGGACAAGTAAGGTAGCTTTAAATACTAACTTAAATTGGCGTAAAATATGGTTAAATCCATCATTATCTTTTTCATCAATTCAAGCCAAAGAGTTTCAATGGAAATTTTTACATAACGCGATAAATACTGAACACCGGCTAGGACTCATGGGTCTGTCAAACGGTCTGTGTAACTTTTGTCATTCCGCACGTGAAACTTTGCATCATCTATTTATTGAATGTATCCACGTAAAGCCGTTCTTAAATGACGCAGAAAAATTAATAAATGATATACTGCCGCATCAGGAGGGAAGTTTTCTAAGTGAATCTGTTATACTATTCGGCAGTCAAGAAGGCAAATTAAAAAATGAAATAAATACAGTTATCTTCGAAAGTAAATTTCACATTTGGAAATATAGAAACGAAATTAAATTCTCACAGAGTTATCAATCACTTCACAAATATAGAAACCTTATGCAGTGTAGAATTAAAGATCTAATAAGTTACAGAAAGATGCAAGGCCGAGGGTTTTAGTATCTTCTCTTTTTCTCTTTTATGAATGCCTTAAAACACGTCAACTATTTATTTAATAATGTTATTGCTCACATAAAAAGCGAATCTTTAGCTCAGTATACCCTTAGCTCTTATTTTGTTGTTTATAACCATGTTGTTGTCCTTAATTTGTCCGCCCGGCGCGAATACATTGCCACTGATTAATATCCTTTTATTATTTTCATAGACCAACGAGTCGGTCTTTTATTTTCGATTTTCTAAAAGGCCGTCCAAAGTTGGTCCAGTAACATAAAACAGATATATTGCATATGAAACACTAAAAATCCTTACCAAGACTTTTGAAATGAATCGAATTTGTTGACTCATAAGAACTGCTTATTGCTGATTAATGTTGTCAATTACGTTCTTATATTATATTACTGAAATAGTGCTAGCTGCTGCAATCATGACTTTGCTACACATTTGTGATCATATGTTATAATATGATTATATTTATATATTGTCATGTATAAAGAAAAAAAACTCTTTAGTAAAACATAACCTTTGGAAATACACTTAAATAATTAATTAATTCCTAATTTTTAACAATAAACCAAAAAGTGGTCCTTCTGAAAGCCAAATGCAGAATGACAAATCTTACAAGAAATCTCAGTTAAGTAGATTTAACAGGATCCAAAGTACCCATGATGCTTTGCTGTTCAACTAACCATTAAAAAGCCAATCTCCTTCGCAGAGTTGTCGTTCCTTACACTCACTTTACATCTCTGCGAAAGGCTCAATGTCAAGATTTTTGACCAAACTCAACAGCCTTATTTTATACAGTCATTATTATGAATTTAAAAGCTTGTGGTGAAAAAAAATGACAGAAATCTTCATCATCTTTCTTTCAAACCGAAGAAACCCAAGCAATTTTAAATGTAATTCGTGAACTATTTATTGAGTTTAAAGTAAAAGTAGTTGAAAGTAGTCCCAGCCTATAACAGAGGTGAATGTAATAAGCCGATAGTGTAAGAGAGTGTAAAAAAGGTAGAAGGCAATTTTGAGGCTTACAGTTGGTAACAAGAGTTGCCTTCTTGTGACTTTTGTGTAAATTGACACAAAATTAGTTGTCTAAAACAAGTCCGAGACTATAACTACTCTCTAAATCCAAACATGCAACATGCTCCTCTGCAAAACCTAGCAATTTACATCCATCTGCCAGTAATGTCAAAACCCTGGTGAAGACCTAGACATTCCAGCTTTTTTACACAAAACAATGAGGAATCCGACGTAGATGCGTTCAGACAAAAAAGTTCTATACACGTTCAGTTCACTTCTTCTCCGATGAATTAATAGAAGGACATTCAAGGTGCACATGTATGAGCCAATGATAGACAATCAGTATTTTTATTTTAATATTATTTTTAACTAGATAAACGATGGTTTACAATGTTCAGCCGTGGTAAAAAACACACGGTATTAAAGGGACATCCATGGTTAGGGTTGTCATGATACACTGCAATACGATAATTCTGTATTATGATACGTACCACGATATATTGCTTTATGAACAAAAAGTATTACTGCATATTCATTTTGATTTCAAACCGTGCCATTCAACTTTTAACTCATTATGTTACACACAATGAACAAAACAAAGTTACGTAGTTACAAATATCAATTATGTTTTTTACTAGTGATATCATATGTATAAAATCATGTGTAATACAAATGAGATTGGCAATGCCATGACTTGAATAAGATTTGAATGATGTCTAAATGTCTTTCAATTCTTTCATGTCAGAACAGATTTCAACTCTTGGGCCCTCAACAGGAGTTTTTTTTTCTAAAAAAAAAGTTTTATATCTACGGTGTCAGATGACAGATCTGCTCTCTGGGCCTCAAATATCTCCAGCCGTACCGGTACATTTATTTAAGGATTGAATCGATATTTGATGGTTTTCATTTGGGTATGGAAAACAGTTGGGTTGTTTAAAGTGTGTGAAGCCTGAAGGGCTTCACGCATACTTTAAACAATACAACTGTTTTTCATACCCAAATGAAAACCATCAAATATCGATTTAATCCTTATATTTACACACATAAACACTCTCTTTAATACAGAAATTATTAAAACAATTTGTGATATTACGGCTTTTTTGAATGGCTGTTGGAACAGCAACATTGACGACAAAGTGAATGACGACACGCTTTTTCACAGCAACTCGTGGCAAAACGTGCGTGCTGGGCGACGTCACACGTCAAAACATTGTGCAACGTCCAATAAATTGTGAACGGTTCTACTATAGCCACGCCTTTTAAATTATTACGTCACACTGTTTACCATTGGAAATTATGAGTCCTTAAATGAATAAGTCTTCATCATAGAGGACAAAGTTGAAGTGTAAATATTTCATATTGCGATACAATATCATTCGGCAGCATGCTTCAATATACCAGTATATCAATATATCATGACACCCTATCCATGGTAAATCAGTCAAACCATGCAGACCTGCTGAAGCACTTATGGTGGTGAATTTATGTATTGTTTTATTTAAATCTGGTTTCAGGTCATCATCAGGTGCGAGTTTATGACACAAAAGTTCAGCGAAGGCCTGTCTTGGACATGACATTTGATGAATACCCAATCACTGCAATGTCGGCATGTTCTGATGTGCAAGTGGTCGTCGGCAACACTCAAGGCAGTATGGCACTTCTGGACATTCGAAAAGGAAAGTTGATTCATCGCTTCAAGGGGTTTGCAGGGGCTATAAGGGCCATTCAATGCCACGCATCTCAGCCAGTGGTGGCTTCTTGTGGGCTGGACAGGTTTTTTCGTTTGCATGATTTAAATTCGAAAGAGATGCTTCACAAGATATACTTAAAGTCCAGACTGAATTGTATGCTTCTGTCCAAACATGACTGGAACAATGCAAGTGTTGATGCTGAAAGTACTGGTACAGAAAGGATAGCATTAAATGATGACAACATTGAAGATGATTTGGATGATGTCTGGGATCAGATGGAAGTTGTAAAAACAAGAATTTTGAAAAGAAAATTGGCACAAGATGAAGAAGCAGGAGCAAAGGTGAAAAAAGTAGAAAGAAGAACCGCAAGAAAATCCAAGAAAACAATCTAGTTGACAACAAAAATGGAAATAAAGATTTGAGTACCTGAATATTATGAAATGTAATCTTTAAAATATCCTATAGGGTATTACACAGCAACATATATCATGAGATATCTCCAATTTCAATTAAATAAGAAATGTTTCATATTCAGTATAAGATCAGTTTTTATACGCCCGTTTGAAAAACGGGACGTATTATGGGAACACCTGCGGCGGGCGGGCGGGTTGGCGGGCGGGCGGGCGGGCGGCGTCCACATGGTTTCCGCTCTCTAAGTCAAAGAGTTTTCATCCGGTCTTTATCAAACTTGGTGAATATGTTGGTGGGCATAATATCTCTACCAAGTTCTATAACCAGCCAAATCCCCCTAGGCACTCCTGAATTATGGCCCTTGAATTGTCCAAAATTACTGTTTCCGCTCTCAAAGTCAAAGAGTTTTCATCCGGTCTTTATCAAACTTGGTGAATATGTTGGTGGACATAATATCTCGACCAAGTTCTATAACCAGCCAAATCCCCCATGCACTCCTGAATTATGGCCCTTGAATTGTCCAAATAAGGGTTTCCGCTCTCTTAAGTAGGGATGGGAACGGTTATCCGGATAACCGAATACCCGAATAGTAAGATCGTATCCGGATACCATTCTCGTATCCGAATACCCTCAAATTCGTACGAAATTAGTTTCAATATTTTGTTCAAGGTTTGTAAAATATAACTTAAACTGGTAAATCTTTCTAAAACACGCTACACTGCTTGCACTAATCTCGATACTGACATGGTTTTCCCCAGGCGTAACTCGACCAGGATGTCTCAGCAGGGTTGACACAGAGGTGTTAATTGTTTGTATAGTGGTAAATTGGGAGACCGGAAGATCTGTATTCCAGACCGTGATCTTTTGTTTTGTTGATTGGTGTACCTTGAACAGAGCGTGTTAAATGACACCTGTCAAGTTGCAACAACTTGATTATTTTCGGTAACGAGAACAAACCTCAGATTATTGACAATTTATTGCAACAGAATTTTGAGCAAATATAATCTTGACAGTTTGTTGTTTGACATGACCGCATTAAAAACTTGAAATGAAAAAATCATTTAACGTTAGTCGCCGATATTCAAAAATATTAGATGATGCAATTAACTATTACCATAACTTTTACATGTATTTTTAACCCGATACATGTGATTTATCGATGAATTGGTTACACAGCATTTGTTCATGTAGTTATTGTAAACTCTGTGTTTTTACATGTTCCGCTGCAGCTGTACAGGCCGATTTTCGTAAAATGAATCGCCTTGCATATGAGTGCATATGACTATATGCGTATTTTTCGTTTAAAGAATATTATGTATGCGCTTGCAAGCGTCCACGTGAAATAAAACTCCAATTTTATCGAACCTTTTCTTGTACTTTTTCGCGGTAGCTAAATTTTTTTCAACTCGTTATTGACTTAAAAAGTTAAGTCGTTGGGTCCGAATTTTCACTTATATTTTGTTTCCGTGATATACCCGGTAGGTTGGTCGAGGACTCAAACGATCGCGATATAGTGTAACGTTTGTGCTTTTTAAATTTAAAATATTAAATCAGCAAAATTTTCTGTGGTCGATAAAATGATACGGTTATTCGGATATTATCCGGATACCGGATACGGTTATCCGAATAGTGATTTAGGTATCCGTTCCCATCCCTACTCTTAAGTCAAGGAGTTTTTATCTGGTCTTATCAAACTTGGTGAATATGTTGATGGGCATTATATCTCGACCAAGTTCTATAACCAGCCAAATCCCCCCAGGCACTCCTGAATTATGGCCCTCGAATTGTCCAAAATTACTGTTTCCGCTCTCTAAGTCAAAGAGTTTTCATCCGGTCTTTATCAAACTTGGTGAATATGTTGGTGGGCATTATATCTCGACCAAGTTCTATAACCTGCTGAATCCCCCCAGGCACTCCTGAATTATGGCCCTTGAATTGTCCAAAAACTGAATAAGCGGTTTCTGCTCTCCAAGTCGAATAATTTTCATCGGATCGTTACGCAACTTTGATGATCAGCATTTTGACGGGCGTATTTTGTGTCAGTTTGGCACTCTTGTTTATATTAAGGCAATAAGTTAACTTGTAAACAATTTCTTCTTTTTTATTTCAAATAAACAGTAGATTTTCCAAAAAGAAAATTGCCATCAAAATTATATAGTGGCATTTATTTGCTGTGATAAATGTTATAAATGAAATTGGCTGTGTCCAGTCTTTTTTTTTTATTACAGTATGATTACTGAAACTTACCAGCATAATTTTCTGGACATGATCAGAGAGAGAGAGAACATTGATTCAATTGGCACAATTCTTATTTATCTTTAGATTAAAATTTATTGTCAGCAGTTGTTGTAAAAAGATATTTTACATTGAGTTGATACTAAAGAGATTGATTCTTTCGAAATATTCACTTTATTGTTCTTGGCCCTGAAATATCCTTTAGCTTGAACTCTTTATATAACCAGTGTCTGATCAGGATATGCATTGTTCACTACTTGGTAAAAAATCCAATAAATGTGATAAATCTATAAGCTAACAATGTGGGTCATATTCAGACTGCACAAAAGCTGATCTGGATCTACACAGGTTCCAAATAGGATATAAATATTGTCCTGTGGAGTAAATGGTTTATCTATATAATGACTATTGTATATGTTTTCTAGTGATTTGTAGAATTTCTTCATGAAATAAAGTCGATAATATGTGCTGAACTACTGTTAATGTTCCCTGAAGGAAATTCTGGACAGCATATGGTCTCTGCATTGTAAGTCTGTAGGTCTGTCAATTCCACAGTAGGGTCCAGTCCTTAACTTTGTTATTTGAAGTTGCATTTTAAAATTATTTGACAGAAATGATCGTCATGTTAAGACAATATGTCACATGCAACATTTGGGCCGCTACCTTTAAGGTCAAGGTCACAGCATGAACTTCAAGCTAAATTGTGTCTGGTCCATTTTTTTGTTATTTATAATGGATTTTTAAAATATTTCGCAGATATTATCAAGATAATTATAGAAAAGACTAGTCATACTTATAATTAGGTCCGGCCCAAAACTATGATATTTGCATTCACTTTTTAAAATTATTTCACAAATGATCATGACGATTTGTCTTACGCAGAATTTGGATCACAACCTTCAAGGTCACAGTCACATTTTTAAAACTGGTGGACAAACAATAAGCAAATTCTGGTGCACCAACTCGGGTGCACCAACAATAAGCAAATTCTGGTGCACAAACAATAAACACATTCTGGTGCACCAATTTGGGTGCACCAACAATAAACAAATTCTTGGGCACAAACAATAAGCAAATTCTGGTGCACCAATTCCGGTGCACCAACAATAAGCCAATTCTGGTGCACCAACAATAAGCCAATTCCAATGCACCACCAATAAGCAAATTCTGGTGCACCAACAAAAAGCAAATTCTGGTGCACCAATATGGGTGCACCAGCAATAAGCCAATTCTGGTGCACAAACATGAGCAAATTCTGGTGTACCAATCGGGTGCACCAACAATAAGCAAGTTCGGGTGCACCAACAATAAGCCATTTCTGGTGCACAAACAATAAGCAAATTCTGTTGCACCAACAATAAGCAAATTCTGGTGCACAAACTAAGCAAATTCTGGTGCACCAACAATTAGCAAATTCTATTGCACAACCAATAAGCAAAGTGGTGCATTAATTTGGGTGCACCAACAATAAGCAAATTATGGTACATAAACAATAAGCCAATTCTGATGCACAAACAATAAGCCAAACTTCTCGTTTTGGCGGGAATTATTTTACTTTAATATTACTCCAAATCTTGTGAATTGTGATTACTCGTTTTGGCGGGAACTTATTCATTTTAGTATTACTCCAAATCATGCAATTCAGGCTTTCTAAATTGGCGGGAAAAACTGATATCTTATGAAATGAATTTTTAGGGGCAGTTTTTAGTTTTCCATTAAAGTATTTGGATGTAAAAAATATGTAAAAAAAATAAAGTGTATATAAAAGTGTTTTCGTGTTTCTTTTCAATGTAGTAAAAGTTTAAAAAGAAAAGTTTAAAAAAAAATCTGCTACATTGAAAATTTGGTGCCGGAACCCGGGAGTCGAGAGTGAAAAATCTCTACTCGACAAAAAGAATGTTTGTGAAAGAAATTTGACTCTGTAAGAAGAAAAAATTCTTGCAGGTGACTTACACAGATTCTCGATTCATACACGGATAAATTACGTGTTCGAAGTCCTAAATTTTTGTACAAAGGAGGAAATTAAAGTGAAAGGGCATTTAGAATGGTGTCTTTCAGAAGAGATAAAGTGAAAAGGTGGAGTAAATTCAAGGTAAATTTACAAATATTTTGAAACAGGAAAAAAGTCGAAATTGTGTTAAAAGTTAAAATTGAAATAAGTATTGCAAATCATCATGGCTGAATTATCATATTTGAAAAGGTGAAATATGCATATCAGGAATTGCCACATTCAGAAAAAACAGCCTACCCACACAGTCAAGAAGAAGAAAGGGGGAGAGAGCATGGTTAATAAAATAATCAGTTTCAAAAAGGACGCCACTAACAAAAAACAAAAATGAGAACCCGAGGGGTTACCGCCTTGGAACGGTCAAGGCGTGCTCAAACGTTATTTCAATTATGTTGAAAAAGAGTTATATACTGGAAATATTTTGTTAAAAACGGAAATAGAGAGCTTGAATTCAGAAGAGTGCAAAGAACTTGAACAAACTATAAATAAAACTAAGCTTAAGATTGAAAATTACATCGGTAAGCTTAATGTTCAATCAGAAAAGGTTGCCAGTGCAGTTGGTGATTCCGATACTGGATTTGTTCAAGATTTGCTAGAAAGAGATTCAGTATTGCCTGACAGAGCTTGGACTATGGTCTATGAACTTCAAAATAAACAGACTGATGTAAAACTGAAGGTAAAAAAGGATGTCGTTAAGGATGTGTCAGAAGAAGAAGGTTCAGTTGTGAAGAAAATGTGTGAAGTTCTGATGAAATTACAAACTGCGTTCTTCGAACAACGACAAATTAGAGCAGAAGAGCAAATGAAAATGCAATAGAACTTTTTTGACAGACAGCATAGCCTGAAAGTTAAAAGTGAGAATACAGTAAAGTTGCCTAAATTAGACATGATTTCATTTGACGAAAATAAACTCAAGACGACTGAGTTCTGGGACTCATTCTCCAGTGCTGTACATGAAAACGACAAGCTACCACCAGTCGACAAGTTCAACTATCTAAAGGGAAAGCTCAGTTGTGTTGCCAGAAGTGCCATCGCTGGACTGTCTATGTCGAATGAAAACTACGACATAGCCATTAAAATTCTCAAGGAAAGATTTGGAGCTCAGCAAGACATTATAGATTTGCATTATTTGGGACTGGTGAATGTTACTCCCCCTACGAACACGACTGCAAGTTTGAGACTTTTCTACGATATAATACAAACCCACTTGAGAAGTTTGGAGGTTATGCATGAGAATTTGGAGCAACAAGTGTTGTCGATTATTCGGAGCAAACTACCGAGTGAAATTCTCATGCATCTTGAAATACAGAAAGGTACAGATAACCAGTGGACAATAACTAGGTTTCGGGAATTGCTTCGACAGTATATTGTGTCAAAAGAAAAATCGGACAAACCCAAACCAGCCAATACTGATCGAAAAGTGAGTCCACAACATCAGAAATCAACCAATAATTTTAAAGGCTCAACAGGACGATCCCAAACAGCTAATACCACTGCAGGAGCCTTGCCTGCACACGAAAAGAAAGAGTCTACACCTACCCCAAAGCATTATAAAAAGACTTGTAGATTCTGTAGTAAGAATCATTGGAGTGATGAATGTCCGCAGTACAAAACCATCGACGAAAGAAAAGCAAAGATTAAGGGATGCTGCTTCAAATGCTTGAAAGAAGGTCACATGTCTCCTGACTGTAAAAGCGAAAGAATGTTTGTTCATTGCAAAAAATCAAATGTTCACCACAGAAGTTTGTGCCCAGTAAAATTTAGAAAAGCACTGATTCCTGAAAGTATAAATTTATATGAAGGAGCGTGCGTATCTGAAGAAGGCGTAGAATCAAGAGAAATTCCCATTAATTCAACAGATAGTGGTGTTTGTAGTGAAAGTGCATTGTTATCGTCCAATGAAATAGTAATGATGCAAACATCACGAACTGAAATTTGGGACACAGAAGGTCTTAACAAAGAAAACGTAAGAATTCTTTTAGATTCCGGATCGCAAAGAACGTACATTACAGAGCGACTGGCAACAGCCTTGAATCTAAAGAAAACAAAAGAACAAGTAATTTGTATGGTTACGTTTGGTAGCGACAAACCGAAAGTGATTAAGACAGTGTCTGCATAGTTAAAGATTCGATTGAAGAATGGACAAGATTATACGATAACGGCAAATATAGTTCCAACAATCACAGGAAGCATACAAAGAAAACCAGTGCATATATCGGATAGAAGCAACATTAAGTCCTTGATAAAGAACCTTATTCTAGCAGACGATATACCCACTGAAGAATACACGGATTCGGTTGATTTATTGTTGGGAAATGATTATTATCTAGATATAGTGTTAGGACATAAAATAGAGATTCAACCAGGACTTTATCTCTTATCGTCAAAACTGGGTTGGATTCTCTCTGGGAGAACCAATGAATAAGATAATAATCTGAGTGACACAAACATGTTAATATTATCATACGGTAATAACATTTCAAAGACGCAAGTGTTTACGAACGTTGACAAATGTGTTCCAAAAACACATAACCTCGAGGATTTTTGGAATATAGAGACAATAGGTGTAAAAGATACATCAAGCGTCAGATCTGAAGATGATCTAGCGATTGAAGACTTCAAGGAAAACCTTGTGTTCAAGGATAATAGATACCATGTAACATGGCCTTGGAAGGTCGAAAATCAAGAAATTCCGGAGAATCGTCCTCTAGCCTTCGGACGCTTGAAATCATTGGTATCGAGATTCAAAGATAAACCCGATGTGTTGCGCAAGTATGATTCTATTATACAGGATCAACTTGAAAATGGAATCATTGAAAAGGTTGATACTGCTGAAAGGAGTGGACTTATCCATTATTTATCTCATCATGCGGTGTTCAAACCTGACAAATTAACGACAAAGTTGAGAATAGTGTACTAAGCTTCAGCAAAAACAAAGATGGAGGATAACAGTTTGAACGACTGTCTCTACAGAGGACCCGTGATGTTAAACGATCTGTGTGGAATTCTTCTAAGATTTCGAATACACACGATCGGTATTGTGTCAGGCATAGAAAAAGCTTTCCTCCAAGTAGTTCCAACAATCACAGGAAGCATTCATAGAAAACCAGTGCATATATCGGATAGAAACAACTTCAGGTCCTTGATAAAGAACCTTATTCTAGCAGACGATATACCCACTGAAGAATACACGGATTCGGTTGATTTATTGTTGGGAAATGATTATTATCTTGATACAGTGTTAGGACATAAAATAGAGATTCAGCAAGGACTTTATCTCTTATCGTCAAAACTGGGTTGGATTCTTTCTGGGAGAACCAATGAATTAGATAATAATCTGAGTGACACAAACATGTTAATATTATCATACGGTAATAACATTTCAAAGACGCAAGTGTTAACGAACGTTGACAAATGTGCTTCAGCAAAAACAAAGATGGAGGATAACAGTTTGAACGACTGTCTCTACAGAGGACCCGTGATGTTAAACGATCTGTGTGGAATTCTTCTAAGATTTCGAATACACACGATCGGTATTGTGTCAGGCATAGAAAAAGCTTTCCTCCAAGTAGTTCCAACAATCACAGGAAGCATTCATAGAAAACCAGTGCATATATCGGATAGAAACAACTTCAGGTCCTTGATAAAGAACCTTATTCTAGCAGACGATATACCCACTGAAGAATACACGGATTCGGTTGATTTATTGTTGGGAAATGATTATTATCTTGATATAGTGTTAGGACATAAAATAGAGATTCAGCCAGGACTTTATCTCTTATCGTCAAAACTGGGTTGGATTTTTTCTGGGAGAACCAATGAATTAGATAATAATCTGAGTGACACAAACATGTTAATATTATCATACGGTAATAACATTTCAAAGACGCAAGTGTTTACGAACGTTGACAAATGTGTTCCAAAAACACATAACCTCGAGGATTTTTGGAATATAGAGACAATAGGTGTAAAAGATACATCAAGCGTCAGATCTGAAGATGATCTAGCGATTGAAGACTTCAAGGAAAACCTTGTGTTCAAGGATAATATATACCATGTTACATGGCCTTGGAAGGTCGAAAACCAAGAAATTCCGGAGAATCGTCCTCTAGCCTTCGGACGCTTAAAATCATTGGTATCGAGATTCAAAGATAAACCCGATGTGTTGCACAAGTATGATTCTATTATACACGATAAACTTGAAAATGGAATCATTGAAAAGGTTGACACTGCTGAGAGGAGTGGACTTATCCATTATTTACCTCATCATGCGGTGTTCAAACCTGACAAATCAACGACAAAGTTGAGAATAGTATACTAAGCTTCAGCAAAAACAAAGATGTAGGATAACAGTTTGAACGACTGTCTCTACAGAGGACCCGTGATGTTAAACGATCTGTGTGGAATTCTTCTAAGATTTCGAATACACACGATCGGTATTGTGTCAGACATAGAAAAAGCTTTCCTCCAAGTAGGCTTACAGAAAGATCAAAGAGATGTCACGCGGTTCTTATGGTTAAAGGATTTAGAAAACCCAGAAGTAACACAAAACCAAATACAAGAATATCGCTTCTGCCGCGTCCCCTTTGGAATTGTGTCAAGCCCATTCCTATTAGGAGCAACAATTGATTATCATTTAGAAAGTTACAACAATGATATCGCTAAACAACTGAAACAGGATATTTATATGGAAATGTTGTAACTGGATCAAACAACCTTGATGATGCGAAAAACTTGTACACTGTGTCCAAAGGAATATTCGAAGATGCAAGCATGAATCTTCGTGAGTGGGCATCTAATAATAGAGAACTGGAAGAAACTTTCTCAGTGGAAGACAGAGCCAAAGAAAGGGTAATGAAAGTGTTAGGGCTTGAATGGAACAGTGAATGCGATATACTTGCGGTTCAACCTGTGCATTTAACAAGTACTCAAAGTGTTACAAAACGCTTTATTCTCAGCAAAATCGCATCTGTGTTTGACCCTCTAGGTCTATTCACACCTGTAACGCTTAGAGGAGAACTTCTTATTCAAGCGCTGTGGAAGAAAAAGATTGAATGGAACAGCAAGTTGTCGACCAAGATCTCATAATGTGGCATGAAATTGAAAGAGATCTTTGCAACATTAGCAATCATAAAATACCACGCTGTGTTGTAAATGGAGGTGATAACAGGAATATTCTTTTGAGTTTCGTGATGCTTCTACCAATCATATGCCACAACGGTGTATTTGATGCAAATTAGTGACTGGGAGCAACGCATAAATTTGGTGTTTTCAAAGGCTCGACTTGCTCCAATTACTAACAGTATTCCACGACTTGAACTTATGGCTGTACTTATAGGAGTACGATGTTTGACCTTTGTACAAGATCAAATGAAGATGAAAATAAGTGAAGTTCACCTGTTCACCTGTTCACGGATTCCCAGTGTGCATTAAAGTGGATTATGTCGACAAAACAGCTACCGGTGTTTGTAAAAAATAGGGTCAAAGAAATAAATAAACATAAGAATATTATCTTCCATTATGTGAAGTCTAATGACAATCCTGCTGATATTGCCAGTCGAGGTTGCTCAACAGAAGATCAGAAAGAAAACAACTTCAGTGAAGAAGTGAATTTTTCAGCATATGGAGCACTTAATGAATGTGTTCCAATAACTGCTCCATTTGGGATAAATCCAACGAAATACTCTTCGGTGACGAAGTTGTTACGAGTCACAGCTTATGTGAGAAGATTCATAGGGAAAATGAAGAAAAAGAAATATTGTTCAAATAATCTTTCTGCAAGAGAACTTCAAGAAGCTGAAGACATGTGGATTAAGCACGTGCAACACACATTTTCCGGAAGTGTATGAATCCCTCGTTGGAAAGAAAAAGTGTAATATACAATTGCAACTTGGTGTGTTCGTTGATAAAAATGGTCTTTTAAGATGTAAAGATCGTTTGGAGAATGCCAGTTTAACTGAGTCATCAAGAAATCCGTTACTTCTGCCACGTGATGACTCTTTTACAGTGTTAATCATAGAAAGGGAACATAAACGGTTGTTACATTCAGGTGTCTCTCAAACTCTTAGCCAACTTAGATATCGTTATTGGATCCCTAGTGGAAGAGCTACAGTGCGGAAAATTCTTCGCCGGTGTTTAGTGTGTCGTCGAATTGAAGGAGGAGCGTACAAAATGCCACCTATGGCTCCTTTACCTCGTTCGAGAGTCACCGAATCCACACCATTCAGTCATATTGGATTAGACTATTTTGGACCCTTATACATAAAGGACAACCAGATCACGGAAAAGGTTTGGGTGTGCCTATACACGTGCATGGTCACACGTGCAGTTCACCTTGAAATGGTAAGAAATATGTCAACAGAAGCATTCTTAAATAGTTTTCGGAGATTTATAGCTTGCAGAGGAAAACCACGCGAAGTCATCAGCGATAATGCGTTACATTTTAAATTGGCTAAACAAACAATTGAATCTTTATGGAGTTCAATCTTGGAAAGTGAAGATGTGCAGAGCTATTGTTCAAGTGAAGGTATTAATTGGAAGTTTATTGTGGAAATCGCACCCTGGACGGGGGGTTTCTATGAGAGACTAATCGGCATAACAAAACGCTCTCTACGTATATCTATTGGAAGAAAGCTTCTTAGCAGTGATCAACTATATACCGTAATAAAAGAAGTTGAAGCAGTTGTCAACTGTCGTCCATTAGTCTATGTTGGTGACGACATCAATTCTAATATCGCACTCACACCTTCTCACTTCACATGTTTAAACCCAAATATTGGAATACCAGCGTGTGAATTGTCGTCTGATGATCCTGATTTTAAGGTAGTAGAAAGCTCAGCTGATAAGTTGTTAGCAATTTGGAAAGGCGGACAAAACCTTCTGGATACCTTCTGAAAAATTTGGAAGGAAGAATATTTGTGTAGTCTCAGAGAAAGAACACAAACGAATTTAAAGCAGGGGAAACCTAAAGTAACGTTCAATCCTAGTGTAGGTGATGTAGTACTAATCAAAGATAACACAACTAGAGGTAGTTGGAAACTAGGAAAGGTCGTCAAACTATTGGTAAGCTCAGATGGATTAATTCGTTCAGCTAAAATAAAAACTGCATCAAAGAAGTTACTTAAAAGTCCCTTTTTATTATACCCCATTGAAACGTCCTTATTCCTTATCCCAGATACTGAGTCAATAAAACCAGTAGAAAAGGAGGAAAAAAGAAAACGAACGGAAAGAAAGGCAGCAAAACACGCAAGACAACGGATAAACTTCTGCTTGAATGACTAACAACTGATTTGTGTTGTGATAGAAATCCGAATACGTGTGTATAAACCATTAAATTATGAGTGAAAATTTAGTACGAATATTTTGTGAACGAATCAACAATTAACTATCACATGGAATTTTACAGGACGAATAATTTGGAGCAATCAAATAGTGGGTATATTATTATTATACTTACACCATGAAAAACTAAGATACTTTGAACATTTTCTTTGATAGTTTAAGAAATTTCACAAGGCTAAAAACATTAATTTTTATTGATTATTTTCTGTGAAAGACATGTTTTGCATAAATATATGCGTATAGTTTACTTTGTAAGTACTAGGAAATACTGTGTTTGATTTTGTCGGCCGGAGTGTCGTGGATTAAACGATGTTTGTTTATTACATTATTACAGAATGTAACTAGCTTATTTGCTCCATATTATTTGACTGGAATTATTTTAGTTATTGTATTACTCCAAATCTTGGGAGTTGTGATTACTCGTTTTGGCGGGAATTATTTCACTTTAATATTACTCCAAATCTTGTGAATTGTGATAACTCGTTTTGACGGGAACTTATTCATTTTAGTATTACTCTAAATCATGCAATTCATGCTTTCTAAATTGGCGGTAAAAACTGATATATAATGAAATGAATTTTTAGGGGCAGTTTTTGGTTTTCCATTGAAGTATTTGGATGTAAAAATATGTAAAAAAAATAAAGTTGATATAAAAGTGTTTTTCGTATTTCTTTTCAATGTAGTAAAAGTTTAAAAAGAAAAGTTAAAAAAAAATCTGCTACAGCTATCCTACTCGCCCCGGTGTCGGCGTCTGTGTCCCCGTCGGCGTCCGTTAAACAAAAAATTCACTTTGGGCCATAACTTGAAAACTACTTATGAACTTATCAACTTGAAACTAGGAATATATATTCACCATCAAATTCTACATAATTACCAACACACCCATAACTCTGCTACATATATTTTTCAAGTTATGCCCTTTTTTCACTTAAATTTTGTGTTAAGGAAAATATGCACTTTGGTCCATAACTTATAAACAACTTGATATATCAACTTTAAACTTGGAATATATATTCACCATCAGATTCTACATCATAACCAACAAAACCCATAACTCTGCTGTCAATATATTTCAAGTTATGCCCCTTTTTTCTTACATTTTGTGTTAAGCAAAATATGCATTTTGCCCGTAACTTTAAAACTACTTGAGATATTGCCTTGAAACTTGAAATATATTTTCACCATCAAAATCTACATCATAACCAACAAGACCTATAACCCTGCTTCTAATATTTTTCAAGTTATGCCCCTTTCTCACTTAAATTTTGTGTTAAGCAAAATATAACTTTAAAACTACTTGAGCTATCACCTTGAAACCTGGAAAATATATTCACCATATAAATCGAGGTAACTCTGCCACCAATATTTTTCAAGTTATGCCCATTTTGCACTTATGCAATTGTCCCATAATGTTGAAACAACAGGATATATTAATTTGAAACTTGGAATATATGTTTGCCATCAGTTTCTAAATCATTAACAAGATCCATAACTCTATTGGAAATATTTCTGTAAGTTATGTCCCTTTTGCATTTAGTTTTTACCTTGACTATTCGATATTTCATTGAAACTTTGAATATTTTTTCACCATCAAAATCTACATCATTACCAACAAGACCCATAACTGTAATATAATTACTCTACAAGTTTAGCCCCTTCTTCCACTGTTCCTTTTTTCACTTATATTTTCACTTAAGTGCACTTCATCGATAACTTTGCAAATACTTAAGGTATCAACGTCAAACTTCAATTATATTTTCATTTCAGTTCTTTTTCTGTAACATTACTGAAGTGATTGATATTGAACTAAAAGTAAATGTCTCTAATTAAATATTAATAACAAGTTTTCTAACAAATCTAAGAATATTTCATAGTTATTCCCCTATTCTGTTTAATATTTATGGTACATTAAGGAATTATGTCTGTTATTTATCCCCCCGCCAAAGGCGAGGGGGATATTAGAAATGCCCTTCGTCCGTCCGTCCGTCCGTCCGAAACAATTTTGTCCGGAGCATAAGTCCAAACTACTGGAGGGATTTTTTTCAAACTTCATACACTGACAGAGCACATTGGTAGGTAGTTCATTGTGCAAGAACAATAACTCTACCTTGCCTATTTTAGAGTTATTCCTCTTTATCATATTTACTTGATAAATTTTGTCCGGAGCATAACTCCAAAACTACTTGAGGGATTTTATTCAAACTTCATACACTGACAGAAACATTGGTAGGTAGTGCAGTGTGCAAGAACAATAACTCTACCTTGCCTATTTTAAGAGTTATTCCTCTTTATCATATTTACTTGATAAATTTTGTCCGGAGCATAACTCCAAAACTACTTGAGGGATTTTATTCAAATTTCATGCACTGACAGAGCACATTGGTAGGTAGTGCAGTGTGCAAGTGCAATAACCCTACCTTGCCTTTTTTTAAAGTTATTCCCCTTTATCACATTTACTTGATACATTTTTTCCAGAGCATAACTCAAATACTACTTGTGGGATTTTATTCAAACTTCATACACTGACAGAGCACATTAGTAGGTAGTGCAGTGTGCAAGAATAATAACTCTGCCTTGCCTATTTTTAGAGTTATTCCACTTTATCAGAATTACTTGATAAATTTTGTTTGGAGCATTACTCAAAAACTACTTGAGGGATTTTATTCAAATTTCATATACTGACAAGAGCACATTGGTAGGTAGTGCAGTGTGCAAGTCCAATAACTCTACCTTGCCTATTTTTTAGAGTTATTCCCATTTATCAGATGTACTTGATAAATTTTGTCCGTAGCTTAACTCCAAAACTTAAAAGGATTTCATCTCCAGGTAAATTATACGAAAGTACAACCTTCATGTTACTTTTTTCCGGCGGGGGGATTAACCATGTGTAACATGGGTCTTATTTAAAATGAATTTCTCCCTTACCATTCACTTGTTAATATTTTTTCCTGATTGCACATGAATGTATGGCCATAGTTGTTATTGTGTTAATCTTCAACATTGCATTTGTTTCAAATGATTCGAATAGTTGAGCGCGCTGTCTCCTCTGACAGCTCTTGTTGGTGTTCGCTTTTAATAAAGGTAATTCACTATAATAAACAAATATCCTCTTTATAACTTTTTTCCAGTGGTTATAGCAACAATGAGCCCGAGTCTTGGAAATGTATACAAACATTGTTCCATGGTGGATGTTTCTCAAATCATGCAGTCATTAAAGCATCCTGCATTAACTGGTCCATTGTTCACAATGATTCTGGATAAAGTCAAAGAAAAGAAAAACTTTCTTGTAAACACAATCGAGGTCAAATTTTTATCCCCCGCCGTCCGTCCGTCCTTCCCTGCGCACACATTTCGTGTCCGGTCAATAACTTTTCAACCCCTAGAAGGAATTTCATGAAACTTTAGGCAAATGTTCTCCCCATCAAGACGACGTGCAGAACCCATGTTCCAACATGGCCAACTCAATGTCAAGGTCATTAGGTCAGATTAAAGCAAAAATGTTAACGCAATAGAGGTCACATTTTTTGTCCGATTGTCATCAAATTTGGTATGAATATTGATATTGATGATTTCTACTCAAATTATTAAAATCATGTTCTTGAATTGCCCAGGGGCCCCGCCCTGGGGATTTTAAATTTTTTTCTTATAAATTCTGTTTTTTACCTTTGATTGTCTACAGTTATCATCCAGATTTTGACACAAACTTTATACCATCTTAAAATTCAATATTTCCTGAACAATTCATTCACTGGTTGTTCAGTGATAAAATTTGAAACAAAAATTTTAGTAGCAGAATGAAAATTTTAAGTATCAAAATTCCCATATTTCTACCTGTCTTCAGCTATATTTAGATTCAATGTTGAGAGATATTATTCCTACAGTTGCTGGTCAATGGCCTAATGAACTTTGCTGTTTATTAGATCTGTGTTATGCAATATTAAGAACTTTGCTCTGGATGATTTTACAGGGTAAATTTTGTCATTTTCTATGGATACTGACCAAATAAACTTTCTTACTTTATAGCACTTTGAAAATCAGGCTTTTCTGAATATTTTATTAACTGTTTTTATGTAAAACAACAACAACAACAACAACAAATTTGTAGCACATTCTCAAAATGTTAAGACTTAATTCAAGAGAGTAAGAGAGGTCTCAGCTGTATACAGTGTATGTACACAAACTGGCAAGTTAATTGGAGGTCTCTGAACCCCTGGAAATAATATCATGAAACTTTAAAAGTGAAATGTTCTGTTCATGAACATGATGTGCTGAACCCATGTTCCAAGCTGGCTGGCTCAAGGTCAAGGCCGCCTGTGGTGTTTGAGCATATTTCGTGTCCGGTCCATAACTTTTCAACCCTTAGAAGGAATTTCATGAAACTTTAGTCAAACGTTCTCCCCATGAAGACGACGGTGCAGAACCCATGTTCCAACATGGCCGCCTCAATGTCACGGTCACCAGTGGTGTTTTTTGAAAAGCCTTGAAGGAATTTCATGAAAGTTGCATGCTTTGTGTCCGGTCTATAACTTTTTAACCCCTAGAATGAATTTCATGAAACTTTAGTCAAATGTTCTCCCCATCAAGACGACGAGCAGAACCCATGTTCCAACATGGCCGGCTCAATGTCAAGGTCACCAGTGGTGTTTGAAGATTTGAACCATGCATTTCGTGTCCAGTTCATATCTTCTGAACCACTGGAATGAATATTATGAAACTTAAGTGAAATGTTCAGTTCATGGACCTGATGTGCAGAACCCATGTTCCAACTAGGCTGGCTCAAGGTCAAGGATGCCTTTGGTGTTTGAGCAGGCCAATAATCTGAAACTTATCTGAACATGACATACCCTTGCACTTGAATTGGCTTCCACCTGCCTGCCCGTTGCCCAGAGCTATTGTTTAATATGCTCTTAACATCCATAACCTTTCCCACATTCACGTCTGCAGCGGGGATATTGCTGTCGTTCCGACTGCCTTGTTTTTGTGGCATCAACTATTCGTTTTCTTTCAACTTTTACATGATCAGGCAAAATATGTAGGTGGTCATAAAGAAAATATTTTTCCTGCAAACATTTTTCCAAAGGTCAAGGTCACTCTGGGGCTTCCAGAGTCATAGGCTTCAAAATCGTATATGCTCAATAACTTTTTAACAATTCATGTTTCTTGTATTTTACATATACGGTGCTTGTCTTTTATGCGAGACTTTGGTGAACTATATGAGAGCAGCACTCAATTTGTATATTTTCTGTTGAGATATGGTCTACAGTTATAATGCACATAAAATTATAAAAAAATATTATTAGGCCATTTTGACCCTTTGTGAACCTACCCCTTTTCAGCATAATGACACTATGGCATGTATGGGCAAAAACATGCAATTAAGCTGACCTTCATTGAAGTCAGGTTCAGACTTGGGCTTCCAAAGTTAGAGAACCCAAAATTGTGTCCGCACCATAACTCTTAAACCCCTCGAACAATTTAAAAATTACATGATAGCAGGGTTTGGCATAATGACACGATGAACAGAATATACAGTTACACTGACCTTCAAGGCCAAGGTCTGGCTTTTGCTTTTATTGTCATAGGGCTAAAGTCTGCGTTAAGTCCTCACTGAATCATAATCATTGCACGGTGATGATGCACACAAAATGTTTGGCGAGTGGACAACGTGATCTGTCGCCAACTACTGTAAACAATCCCGCCGTCTGGGCAAGGACCTCCAAAATTTCTGGCTTAGGGAGAGTGAATCCCTAATTAACCGTCTTTCACAAAGAGGTAAGCAAAACGATCAACGGCCAGTATAAGATTAGTAAGACATAAAAATAAAAATAAATTTTAAAATCAATTGTTTTTTATGGTAGTTGTGTTTAGAAAATTTCTTCACATGTTAAATATTCTTGATCATAATTTAAATTTTACACAGCGCTTTTTCTTATTTAACGAGCAAACCCGACAATTCTGTTAATCTCCGAACATAATTCTTCAAAGGGATGTAATTTAGTATCCATACTGTACGGTACAATGACCACAGTATGACATTCTATAAATAACGGTCACGTCATCAAGCTATAGACCGGTGTGTACACAATGACAGTTTGAACCTTAAAATGTAAGAGATTAGCTCCATTTAATTATTGAAAATTAAACTACTTAAACAATTATGTACATTTATATAAATATAATGTATATAAATGTAATATAAATATACATTTTAGACTTAATTTGTTTACCGAGTGTTAATTACTGATTTAGATCCAATTAACATACTCCGAAATCATAAAATGTTTGTCCCTACTGAAATATTATAAAGCTTATGATTGTTCGTATATTCTACGAGAGTTCACGGTAATGCATGTGTTTACCGAAAACCAGTATAGTTTGTCTTTGGATGATGTTATTAAGATTATCCTAAAATTAAGACTATTATCTTTAATGTCTGTATAAAACGACTTGAGTTACTTCCCTTATACAAATATTGAATAAATTTATGCACATGTCTGCTTTTAAAGAAAATAAATAAAATTGCAATTTTATCTTGTTTCTCAAATATATTTATGTTTGTCATTACCGTTTATTAAAATGTCAAAAGTTAAATATTATATGGCAACAGATATGCGGGAATTGTAAAGAATATTTTAACTGTTAGCACGTCTGAATTTCACCGTACTTCAATCAAGTGTAGTTATTGAATGACCAGAACGAGGAAAACTCTCTCGCTCGGTGCAAATTAACATTTGGAGTTCCTGTCGAACGACAGGGGCATCACGTGTGGATAAGGACGTCGTGTAGATTAAAAACGTATACAGTCCATTCGCGATTCTACGACTAATCGGATCAAGCAAATTGTTCGTAAATTCGCATTTTTCTTATTATCACACTTTTGGTTGCCTATACCGCCGCTTTTCAATGTCGTTATGTGACATAATAAGTTATCAATCAATCAATCAATCAATCAATACGTCCAAACAAATAGCACATTTTTCAAATAACAAAAACAAACGCACAGCATAAATTTTCAATTAAATGTATAACATTATTTTTCTACTACAACACATTCAAGTTCATTCAGCCCAAACTATATACAAGAAGATACGACACTGTCGCACATTTAACGATTGCTTGTTCAGCAAACCTCGCTAGGGATTATTGTTTTCGATCGCACTTAATGCGAATTAGTTTATTCATCAGTTGTGTTGACGTCGCGGCTACAGCAGCCAGCTGGATCTCTCTGCTGGCTTGCGTCTTCCAGTACTCTTGGATGACATCTAGTGCGTCCAAAGCATCGCCAAGCGTATGTCGAGAGGGGTGTGGGGTGGGGGCTGGTGGACACTCGTCATCATTGTTAGAGGAGTAGGAGGAGGGTAGGCGAGCGTCGAGGATGTCTGCGACATCAGTGGCGGCGGCTGACGTCGGCAGTTCTTCTTTGTTTACGTATTCGGCTAAGTTAGCCCCATCACCTTGTGATGCCAGGCTGCTCGGCGAAATGTCGTCTGGCTCGCCCTCGTCATCGATCTAAGCAGTTGATGAAGGTTGCCGTGGTTACACGATCCCACGCGGCCTTGAGAAACCGTAGAGCATCCAGATCACTGATCTGCAGTTCATTGTTTGTCTCTGTAGTCCTTAACTTGACATTCTTAAAGCAAATAGGCTTTTCACTCTTTCCAATTACCAACAGAAATAATTAATCCGTGCTCGTCATGTTTGCAGTCACGGCAGTCTTTCTTTACAACGCTTTCTGCCATGACAGTCGATATTTTTTAAATTTGAAAGTCTTATGAGGGATCATCATATAAAAGATGCCTATTTCGTCCGCAATATAAACATCTGCACCGTATTGCTGCAGTACAGTTCTCAATCTGGACTCCCATTGCTTCACAGCCTCTGTGTTGGTGGCGACATCTTTCGATTCACTACACACAGATTTGAATGTTATGTCATTACGATCCTTGAATCGTGTCAGCCAGCCTGGTTTCGCCTCAAAGTCTTCTATGCCTAGGTTTTTAGCAAACTTTGACTTTTATAGCATTATATCCCCTGATATAATTGCACCTTGGCATTGGTGAACCGGAAGAGCAGTTTCGATCTCCTCCTATTTACTCGTCTTTATTGACTTTCGTTTTGGACCAAACTCAAGATAGCCAGATTTGAGTTTGTCTTTTTTATCTATCAAAGCAGCCAAAGTGATGTCCAGTTCATAAGCGATAGCTGTCTGTTAACGCCCCTTTTCAACTTTTATAATCGCCTGGTACTCGAACTCAATAGCATGCACCTTTCGTCGCTTGTAGTCAGGAGAGTGCAGTGTTTGATGATTTTACCTCACATAACGTGTTGATTCGTTCGATTTTAGTGATGATCACTGTAAGAGACACGCTATGTCTTTAATGCCATGTGCTGGTTTTTGCTTGTGCTTTCAAAAAAAATCTGACTAAGTATTGTTGCGTACAGTGTAACATTGAAAGATCCCTAATTGGCGGGTTTTCGTTGTTTTTAATAAAGGCGTTAGCAAGATCATGCCTGAAGGTTATAAAACTGAGTTTGGAAACCAGTCTCAAATCTCAAGCATCTGATTGGCTGAAATGGCGACCAGACTGGTTTCCAAACTCAGTTTTATAACCTTGGGCACAGATTGCAAAAAGAAATTGATGACGTTGAAATCATTCGCTATGGCAAAGTATCACTCGTACAGCCAATGATGTTAAAGGCTACCTTACGTTTTCTTCGCGCCACGGATTTTTTTAATGATTTCTTTTAACACGTTATACTGTTAAATTGATCAAAGTTCGAAACTTTGAACTTTGAAATAGATGACGACAGTCGGGAAATTTACCGGAAAAGGCTTTAGGGGAGCAACTAGAAAAGTAGCAAGTTTTGATTTTTCATTTCATTTAATTTGTTGGACAATGCGTACTCAACAAGCATTTTATACTTCAAGTCTATCTTGCAAAAAACCAAATGCAAAACTTTATGATAGATATGTAACATAATTATAAGATGCAGAAATGAAAATACCACAAATGCGTCAAGTGTAAACTTGTAAATGCAGAATTTTTTTTATTATGTCACAGTGGTAAAATTCTGAATATAAAACTTTGTCAGAAGTATCCCTTGTAAAACTTTTAATGCAAACCCATTTTCATGCTCAAAAAATGAGATCTATAAGCATTGTAAATAGATATAAATGCTAGAAAATTCTTGTTGCATTGGCCTCTTTGTTGATCTGTTGCCTACGACATAGGGATCCTAATCATCTGGCGGCGGCGTCAAAATTATTTTTCGGCTGTCTTAGCTGGCTTGTGTTTTTTAATCGGTGAAGTGATGTGTTCAGTTATTTTGCAGAGGGTAATTGAAATACTGGCTGTTTTTTTTTACCAGTGTGGCATCTGGCAATCCACAATAAGTCTAACCTGTTTGAAACTATTATTACTGTGAGTAGAATGGAATAATTTGTGACTTGACACCGTTTTTGCAAGGAAACAAGGGTGCTTTAGTAGGGATTGGCAGGGATTGGGGCAGCTGGTTAAATGCCAGTGCAACAGGTTTACATAAACTTCAGTATGGGCTGTAAGGAAACACTTGTTTGTGAACTGAACAATAACAATGTATTTGGTTGCTTAACTAATTTCACTCGTACATGATAACCAAATCATAAAAATGTTCGGCTATTATTTTCCCTTTCCTCTTCAGAAGATTTAAAGATGGCAAGAACAAATTACGATCATTTCCTTGTTGGGTGATATTTTACATAGTCCGAGCAATTTAGTGTTAAATATTTTACTGAATATCGAAACAAGATATTAGTCATGAATAAAACGAAGTACATATATTGCAGTTCAGCTGTTTAGTTCATCCCTTAATGGTCTCTTCCGGTATGTCAAACAGTCATTAAACGATATAGCTTCCGGTTTCCGATCGCGAATGCTTGGGGAAATATGGCTGGGAAAAGATGTGTTTTTTACAGTTTGCTATGGATTTTAGGTATTATTACTATTATTTATTGTTTTGAAATACAAGAAATTAATATTTATCTTATAATGACATGTTAAAACCATACGGTATCATTTAATTTATACTGAAATGATCTAAAAGACATATATGTGATAGTCTGTGATTGTTATGAACCGAGCATTTTGATCGTGTATTAGATCAACTCACTTCGCACATGGTAAGTACGTGCACATTATTTAAAACAGGCTTTTCTTTACACCTTGAGCATCCAGTGCTGGCACACACGCATAATTTTTCCATTATATTTTGAGGTTCAAGTTTTCGTGTAAACTTACGGATATTCCAAAAGAATTTCACTTTTGTTCAAACCGTACTTGTTATAATTAAATTTGGTGTGTATACATGTAGGTTACTGTGTTGCCGATTTAAGTTCGATATTCTTATTGTGCAAAGAAAACAATACACATATGCAAATTTATTTTCAAATACGGTTCAAACCATATTAATATGGTTTTAGTTTTAGAAGCAGCCTAAATTTATTACCGTCGCTAAGTTTTGTTCTGTTTTCTGTATACAGCACTAGCTCTCCTATCGGATGCGGATGACACCTGCCCTCAGAAGCTATGGTGTAGCGACTGTATTACTGCGCCTGAACAATGTGCTTGGTGCAATCAGAAGGTAAGCAAGTGTACTCTAGGTTTTGGTTTTTTTTAAGGACAGTAAGCTGATCGGTAGTGGGCTGAGATATATGTATCAAGGCGCTCAAGTTTGAGCCCCGGTCCGAGCAGGTAGAAATGTAATAAACGTGTATGAACAGTTTTCAAATAGCCGATAAGAGAAACGTTTTCCTTAATTAGCCTGATAACTGAACTCTATAAAATACATATTGTGGAAAAACATGGAGTGTAGATAGATCAAGTCTTGTTAGTCTGAATAATAAATCGTGCATTTTTATCATTTAATCTGAAATATATTTATATTAAAACTATCATTTCAAAGACAACGTTCAGCAGTCAAACATACAGCCAACAAACCTCAAGTTGTAGTATTTAAAAGTGTTTAAATAATAATCGAGTCGTGTCCTTCTACTTGTGAATCATACTGCATGTATTCACCACTTAAATGTTTTGAGGAAATAGTGGTACATAGCATACTGAGTGTAACAGGAAGAAAACTTGCATTACAATACAGAAGCTTACACTAGCATCAAGAACAACGTGACGGATCAATAGCGCATGGATAGCATGTATAATTACAAAGCTGGTATGGTAAGTTCTTCCAGGCTGACACCACTTACATTAAGATTCCAGGACGAATCTGGCATTCTGGAAAATCATCCAAAAAAGGAAATTACTAACTCATATGGAGGCTAGCTAATATGGACTTCCTTTAGTAGCGATAAATAAATTCAAACAAAATAACATCGAAACACGAAAGACAGTTGAATAACGCAATATTTAACCAAACTTCCACATACCAGTGAAAATTCGCAGGGAGACAAATATTACAAATATTTTGTCGTACCTTGATAAAACAACACAACTATTCTATGTTAACGAAATAACAAGTGAAAACTGCTATCACCAGAGCATATAAGAAAGTATATATATTTTTCAGGACTATGATGGAACACGCTGTCACACTGTAGAAAAGCTGAAACTTGCCGGCTGTACAGACATTAAATTCCCTAACAATACAGTGCAACTAACTCAGGTATGTTTACAATACAAAGGAGAAAGCCAAGTTAATAGGGTTATGTAAAAATCTCTTGTGAAATTTACGAAATGAATAAACCTTTTACTCCATAACAGTTAGGCTGTGTAAACAATACATAGAAGTACACTCTGTGACTGAAACTGCGTCGTACAGACATTTTATTTTAAGATAAAAAATACGTAGGTACTGTTATGTTATGTCGGTTAATGTATCTGTTGATTTCAAGAATACCTGCAATAAGCACAGAAATGTTTATCTGGCATCCGGCTTGATGGTTCTATTTTAAATACATGTACTTTTAATAATATTTTTTCACAAATATTTTAGTTATTTCAGTTCTTGCTTTCTTTTTCTGATTTCTGTCGAACCATCTATGTTATAAGAGCGAAGAGAAGGTACACAAAAAATATTCAATTTTCTTGGTAAAATTTTTGGATGAACATAAAAGAACATAGTGACGGGAGCCAGTCTACAGCAATGTAAATATATTCGTGGCTAAAATTTGAGGAAATAAATTAGACTAAATCATGATCAATTTATACTCACACAAAAGTTCAAGAAGTAGTCACCTTATCAAGGACATTTTTCTGAAAAGGTAAATCTTATAATGAATACTCAGCACTGTTTTGTTTTGGCAACATTCTCTGAACATTTCGTTTAAATCGAAATATAAAATAAAGGTAGAACCCAGTTCATATGTGATCAGCATTCAATCATAAAATCGCATCAAAACTGAAAAAAAATTGATAGGGAAACAAAAAATATCATTGTTTTAGTATTTAAGAAATGATTTTCCTCATGCCTTGTTTCACAAGGGTGGTTAAGTTGAATATCTATTTAAACTAATTTAACCGTTTATGATTCAAGCACACACATGGTGTAAAATGTCATTTCAAAGATGTAGTCGGCTCAATCTTACCACTCATGTCATGATTGAAAATGTGAAATAACTGGAAAATACCCGAAATATAATTAATTTTACCTGGATTATTATCAAACTCTCTGGGATTACTGATTTATTTCCTGTTGAAATCTTGTATATTATAAACCGCCGGCTTTTTATCATGCGGATATTGCCGAACTTTATCATTGTGTCATGTTAGAAAATAGGGTAATAAATGCAGCTGTTATACAAATGAAACAAGTTATTGATCTCAATGAAATAGCTTTAAATCTAATTATAGTTACATGTTTGTTATATACCAAAACGTTATAATAATGTTTACACGAAAAAAGATACGTGAATACAGTTAGATCTGAATGACAACAGCTGTGTACGAATATATGTACCAACCGTTTGGAATCCTCGCCTGACCGGGCTGATATAAGAATGGTGTTTTTTAAAAGGTGTATAGACCGAGGAATTTACATTTTTAATTGCTTTATAACTCTTTGCTCCGATATTTTGTCTATGTAGTTTTATCAGAAGTCTTTTTTGTCAGTCCTTTATTTAGTGGTAACTTCAGTTTCAACGAGAATCTAAAAAGCTTAGCTTTTAAGTTTTCTAGATTCCTGATTTGAAACACTGTTTTTTGCAGGTTCACTGAATACATCTTTAAAGAAACCCTGGATGGAAGTTTTTCCTTCTCTACATGTTTTTATTTTTGTGATTGATTGAAGGTGTCGTAGGAATTGGAGTTCGAGGCATCTGAACGCAGTATAGAGGTGTGATTGATTGAAGGTGTCGTAGGTAGTGAAGTTCGAGGCATCTGAACGCAGTATAGAGGTGTGACTGATTGAACGTGTCTTAGGTAGTGAAGTTCGAGGCATCTAAACGCAGTATAGAGGTGTGATTGATTGAAGGTGTCGTAGGTAGTGGAGTTCGAGACATCTGAACGCAGTATAGAGGTGTGATTGATTGAAGGTGTCGTAGGTAGTGAAGTTCGAGGTATCATACGCAGTATAGAGGTGTGATTGGTTGAAGGTGACGTAGGTAGTGCAGTTTGAGGCATCTGAACGCAGTATAGAGGTATGATTGATTGAAGGTGTCGTAGGTAGTGAAGTTCGGGGCATCTGAACGCAGTATAGAGGTGTGATTGATTGAAGGTGTCGTAGGTAGTGGAGTTCGAGGCATCAGAACGCAGTATAGAGGTGGGATTGATTAGGGTGTTGTAGGTAGCGCAGTTCCAGGCATCTGAACGCAGTATAGAGGTGTGATTGGTTGAAGGTGACGTAGGTAGTACAGTTCGAGGCATCTGAACGCAGTATAGAGGTGTGATTGATTGAAGGTGTCGTAGGTAGTGAAGTTCGAGGTATCAGAACGCAGTATAGAGGTGTGATTGATTGAAGGTGTCGTAGGTAGTGGAGTTCGAGACATCTGAACGCAGTATAGAGGTGTGATTGATTGAAGGTGTCGTAGGTAGTGAAGTTCGAGGTATCAGAACGCAGTATAGAGGTGTGATTGGTTGAAGGTGACGTAGGTAGTGCAGTTCGAGGCATCTGAACGCAGTATAGAGGTGTGATTGATTGAAGGTGTCGAAGGTAGTGAAGTTCGAATAATCAGAACGCAGTATAGAGGTGTGATTGATTGAAGGTGTCGTAGGTAGTGGAGTTCGAGGCATCTGAACGCAGTATAGAAGTGTGATTGATTGAAGGTGTCGTAGGTAGTGAAGTTCGAGGCATCTGAACGAAGTATAGAGGTATGATTGATTGAAGGTGTCGTAGGTAGTGCAGTTCGAGGCATCTGAACGCAGTATAGAGGTGTGATCGATTGATGGTGTCGTAGGTAGTGCAGTTCGAGGCATCTGAACGCAGTATAGAGGTGTGATTGATTGAAGGTGTCGTAGGTAGTGAAGTTCGAGGTATCATACGCAGTATAGAGGTGTGATTGGTTGAAGGTGACGTAGGTAGTGCAGTTTGAGGCATCTGAACGCAGTATAGAGGTATGATTGATTGAAGGTGTCGTAGGTAGTGAAGTTCGGGGCATCTGAACGCAGTATAGAGGTGTGATTGATTGAAGGTGTCGTAGGTAGTGGAGTTCGAGGCATCAGAACGCAGTATAGAGGTGGGATTGATTAGGGTGTTGTAGGTAGCGCAGTTCCAGGCATCTGAACGCAGTATAGAGGTGTGATTGGTTGAAGGTGACGTAGGTAGTACAGTTCGAGGCATCTGAACGCAGTATAGAGGTGTGATTGATTGAAGGTGTCGTAGGTAGTGAAGTTCGAGGAATCAGAACGCAGTATAGAGGTGTGATTGATTGAAGGTGTCGTAGGTAGTGGAGTTCGAGACATCTGAACGCAGTATAGAGGTGTGATTGATTGAAGGTGTCGTAGGTAGTGAAGTTCGAGGTATCAGAACGCAGTATAGAGGTGTGATTGGTTGAAGGTGACGTAGGTAGTGCAGTTCGAGGCATCTGAACGCAGTATAGAGGTGTGATTGATTGAAGGTGTCGAAGGTAGTGAAGTTCGAATAATCAGAACGCAGTATAGAGGTGTGATTGATTGAAGGTGTCGTAGGTAGTGGAGTTCGAGGCATCTGAACGCAGTATAGAAGTGTGATTGATTGAAGGTGTCGTAGGTAGTGAAGTTCGAGGCATCTGAACGAAGTATAGAGGTGTGATTGATTGAAGGTGTCGTAGGTAGTGCAGTTCGAGGCATCTGAACGCAGTATAGAGGTGTGATCGATTGATGGTGTCGTAGGTAGTGCAGTTCGAGGCATCTGAACGCAGTATAGAGGTGTGATTGTTTTAAGGTGTCGAAGGTAGTGCAGTTCGAGGCATCTGAACGCAGTATAGAGGTGTGATTGATTGAAGGTGTCGTAGGTAGTGAAGTTCGAGGCATCTGAACGCAGTATTGAGGTGTTATTGATTGAAGGTTTCGTAGGTAGTGCAGTCCGAGGCATCAGAACGCAATATTGAAGTGTGATTGATTGAAGGTGTCGTAGGTAGTGGTTCGAGGCATCAGAACGAAGTATAGAGGTGTGATTGATTGAAGGTGTCGTAGGTAGTGCAGTTCGAGGCATCTGGACGCAGTATAGAGGTGTGATTGATTGAAGGTGTCGTAGGTGGTGCAGTTCGAGGCATCAGAACGCAGTATGGAGGTGTGATTGATTGAAGCTGTCGTAGGTAGTGAAGTTCGAGGCATCTGAACGCAGTATAGAGGTGTGATTGATTGAAGGTGTCGTAGGTAGTGCAGTCCGAGGCATCAGAACGCAGTATTGAGGTGTGATTGATTGAAGGTGTCGTAGGTAGTGCAGTTCGAGGCATCTGAACGCAGTATAGAGGTGTGATTGATTGAAGGTGTCGTAGGTAGTGGTTCGAGGCATCAGAACGCAGTATAGAGGTGTGGTTGATTGAAGGTGTCGTAGGTAGTGCAGTTCGAGGCATCTGAACGCAGTATAGAGGTGTGATTGATTGAAGGTGTCGTAGGTAGTGCAGTTCGAGGCATCAGAACGCAGTATAGAGGTGTGATTGATTGAAGGTGTCGTAGGTAGTGGTTCGAGGCATCAGAACGCAGTATAGAGGTGTGATTGATTGAAGGTGTCGTAGGTAGTGCAGTTCGAGGCATCAGAACGCAGTATAGAGGTGTGATTGATTGAAGGTGTCGTAGGTAGTGAAGTTCGAGGCATCAGAATGCAGTATAGAGGTGTGATTGATTGAAGGTGTCGTAGGTAGTGAAGTTCGAGACATCAGAACGCAGTATAGAGATGTGATTGATTGATGGTGTCGTAGGTAGTGCAGTTCGAGGCATCTGAACGCAGTATAGAGGTGTGATTGATTGAAGGTGTCGTAGATAGTGGTGTTCGAGGCATCAGAACGCAGTATAGAGGTGTGATTGATTGAAGGTGTCGTAGGTAGTGAAGTTCGAGGTATCAGAACGCAGTATAGAGGTGTGGTCATGATTGTTTGAAGGTGTCGTAGGTATTGAAGTTCGAGGCATCAGAACGCAGTATAGAGGTGTGATTGTATGAAGGTGTCGTAGGTAGTGAAGTTCGAGGCATCTGAACGCAGTATAGAGGTGTGATTGATTGAAGGTGTCGTAGATAGTGAAGTTCGTAGCATCAGAACGCAGTATA
Organism: Corbicula japonica; assembly: GCA_038501625.1. Lineage (NCBI taxonomy): Eukaryota > Metazoa > Mollusca > Bivalvia > Venerida > Cyrenidae > Corbicula > Corbicula japonica. Next base: position 6,378,095 of record JAZAYU010000015.1, read on the forward strand.
GAGGTGTGATTGGTTGAAGGTGTCGTAGGTAGTGGAGTTTGAGACATCAGAACGCAGTATTGATTGAAGGTGTCGTAGGTAGTGCAGTTCGAGGAATCTGAACGCAGTATAGAGGTGTGATTGATTGAAGGTGTCGTAGGTAGTGGTTCGAGGCATCAGAACGCAGTATAGAGGTGTGATTGATTGAAGGTGTCGTAGGTAGTGAAGTTCGAGGCATCTGAACGCAGTATAGAGGTGTGATTGATTGAAGGTGTCGTAGGTAGTGAAGTTCGAGGCATCTGAACGCAGTATAGAGGTTTGATTGATTGAAGGTGTCGTAGGTAGTGAAGTTCGAGGCATCTGAACGCAGTATTGAGGTGTGATTGATTGAAGGTGTCGTAGGTAGTGCAGTTCGAGGCATCTGAACGCAGTATAAAGGTGTGATTGATTGAAGGTGTCGTAGGTAGTGCAGTTCGAGGCATCTGGACGCAGTATAGAGGTGTGATTGTTTGAAGGTGTCGTAGGTAGTGAAGTTCGAGGTATCAGAACGCAGTATAAAGGTGTAATTGATTGAAGTTGTCGTAGGTTGTGGAGTTCGAGGCATCAGAACGCGTAACAATAGTGAAGTTCGAGGCATAAGAACGCGTAACAATTTAGGGGTGTGGTTCTTTTCTTACAGAACGAAGATCTACGAGATGGCAGTACTAACTACGATCCCATTCAAATCGCTCCTCAACAAGTACAGCTCACTCTGAGACCGGGTATGTTGTTGTTATAGCTGCCCCCGTTAATCCCGCTCACCTCTTAGTATTGCGTGGAACTTAAACATGTATATGTATATTCTTAAACATGAAGATTTTAAGTCATACAGCAATGATATTGAGAAACTTAACAAAACATAATTATTGAATACAATCCCCGATTATCATTTCCAGTTAGCTAGGTATTTCCCAACTTCTATAAAAAAATAACAAGTACATGCGCTTGTGAAAAAATAGATTGATACAAGACTGAAAAGTCGGTTAGTAAATTACAATTTGTCTAATGGTAGCAGATCCTAAACAGAACTTAAGATCAGTGTGTGGTAAAGCGTTGTATTTGAAAGCTACACATCTGAATAAAAAGCAATATCATACGTGTATATAGACTGTTGGCCTTTTGCAAAAAAAAAGTCATTTACCCAACAATGCAGTGGCAAAGTCGTTGTGGTTAATGTATTCATATACATGTAATTCGAAGATTCTCTTAATGCTGCGCGACTTCTTAAGACAGCTTTACTGAACCTGAGTCTGCTTTAGAGCTCCTAAAATGATAAAAACAAGATTCTAGTCGTATAGTTGTGTTAAAATAATTATTTTGTATTTATAATCCTGATATATGTTGAAGTCAGTCCTTAGGTATCGCTCATATCTTATGATGATTTTGGTTCGATGCAAGTAGTACTTGTATAAGCCGGGTATAAAGTTCTATCATTTCTCTGTCAGACGTTGCAGTGGGTATTGTGTTGTTCTAGGTAGGACGTTTGTTCTGGATATGAATTACAAGGTGGCCGCTAATCTGCCCATAGACATGTATTTTGTGCTCGACTTTTCTACCACCATGAAGGGCAGGATACAGCAGCTTGCGGATCTCACAAAAACACTTAGTAAGTGCTAACTCATTTTATTGATTTAATTGACTTATTTTATTTTATAATTTATTGCACTGTCTACAAATTTGACGCGGTGACTTTCACGTGGAACCCCGGATGTATTATTTTAAACGGAGCCCACTTTGAAATGCAAACATATGTTAGTCTAACCCTGTGCTTGGCCGTGAAGGGCTATGTGTGATTTTGGCAAATACTGTGTCGCGTATATATCACTAGCTTACGCTGGGCATCTTTAAAATCGGTGGGCCTGGCTACGGATGCGTAAGGTCAATTAAGACTAGTAAAAGTAGTTATTGTCCAACAATATTGATCTGGCACTCTTGGATTTGACCCCGTATTCGTTAAATTTCCTATGTGTTACGATCTACTTCGAATCGGTAGTCCGGCATCTACACACATCACCGACGCGTAAATTGGATAAATATATCGGTGTATTCGCTGATACCCGTGTTTATCCAAAGACCTTTACGAAAATTAATGAAGTGCCAGGTCAATATTGTTGGACAATACGGTCAGATAAACTTTTACTGTTATAAACAGCAATTAACAGCAACGACATCCTTTCTACCGTTGATTCCGCTGCAGCACAAACAGCGGTTACGACGGTTGTCCATTGTTACTGATACTAACAGCGTAAGATCACTAATAAGTTTGTGCTAGAAGCAGGTTAATATTTCAGGATCGGCTGCCCTTTTAAGGATATGGTAAACGATGTCAGATGTTAAACTAATTCTATATTGTATTTGATATATTAGAAAACCACACTATTAAAAGTTCAACAACATTTGGAGTTTTCAACCAAGTGGATTTAAGTTTAAATTTCTCTGCTGCATGATTATTCGGGTAAGGATACTTTAGTTACCGAGTGATTCTAGCGGCCCCAGGCGCACAACTGCAACCTATACTTTTTATGCATTGTTTCAAAAGTATTTTTCTTAACTTTAATGTTTTAGATAATGGTTTCTGGTTCCAAAAATACACAACTCCTGTTTTAAAGAAGGATTTATTTTTTCCTTTACCTTTATGACTAATCAGCTAATGTTTATACCTAGTCTAGATCCCTAACTTTTTTCAACAATCTGGAAAAATATCTTTTATTTTGTGTACTATGATTAGAAGGCGAGATCGCGAAAACAAGATTTCGCGTTTTCGTAGTCTCGCTGTCCTGAGGACGAGATCACGAAAACGCGAAGACACGATGCGGGAAAACGATGCGAAGTTGCGAAAGTACGATGCGAGAACGCGATCGTGTTTTCGTGTTACAATGTATCGCATCGTACTTTCGTTCGCGATCTCGCATCGTGTTTTCGCGTTTTTGTGATTCACCCAAGACGTCGACAGCGCGTAACAACGATGGCCCCAACGGATTTCCCAAGTCATGATATAATGTTTAACAAGTTATGTAGCTTTTAGATAGCACCTTGGTGTTGTAAATAGGCTAAATTTGTCTTTCATGAAGTGTACAGCTTTTGTCTGCACATTGCTATCTTAGGCCAACATTTTTTTATCTTTTGTTTTACAGGAATTATTTTGTTATAACTGAGTCGGGGGGGGAAATAAAAATAAAAACCACTTTTTTGACGAGTCGACTGAAAAAAACAAGAAGTTGGCAAGCATCTTTTTATTTTTTCATACACCTCATTTTGTTCAATTTTATGTTTTGAATAAATCAAATGAACAATATCGTTAACAAAAAGTCAATTTATACAGAATCTATTACATGTGTAACACCATAAATAAACAAATTGCAAACAAAAAGAAAACATTACTTCAATGTAGATTTTCAGTTATTAAAGACAGACTAGAATAGAAACAAATGACTAGAATTATGGATCAGGACCCGGTTTACATATTTTTAACTTCACGAACAACTTCAGCTATCGATTTTTTTAGTAATATTTTGATGATTGACGAATTTTCTTTGTTATTTTCAATTATTTTAATTTTAAAATAATCTGCGTCCGATTTGTCGTCTACATGTGATTCGGCCATCTTGGATCTCTTGACGACATAGCTCAAACTGCACGCGCCGGTTACTACGTCACACTACGCTACAGTCTCCAATATCTGTAAGGGGAGGTCACTGCGTAGGAGATTGGACATAGCTATGTATTCGATTAGCTGAGTGGTTGAATGGGTTATTAGTAATTATCCAATCAAAACTGCTGATGCAAGCAAATGGAATTATAATACGCAGACGGATATGTCGGTCGTCGTCAAACTTTTTTTTTTGACAAGGGGGATTTTATCAAGTCGGCGCTAAGAACGAAAATAAAAGCAGGAGAGCAGTCTTTTATTTTTATTTCATTTCATCAGAAATAAGGGTCGGCGCTCCCGTAAAACAGAAAATAAAAAAATGTTGGCCTTACCTTAACAATTGACAGAGATAACAATAAAACGAAGTGTTTACCTTTCCGTGTTGTCACACAAGGCCAAAGTTTTATGATTTTTGCCGTACACTGTTACCACATAGTGTGATTATCATTTATTTAAACTTTCAGGCTTTTTTTAATCACGAGACTTCCATAAGTTTAAAATTTATAGATGGCCATTTGATATTTGGAAATACACTTGATTCAGTTAAAATCTGTTATGCGAATGAAGCATTTCCTGGTTAGGGAAGGAGTACAAGGGTCACTTTCAGGAAAAAGTTTTGTAACACCTGTATGTAAAACTCGAAAGAGAATTCCGGGCATCCCCCTTGTTCTCCGGGCATCCCCCTTGTTCTCCGGGCTGACCCCTTGTTCTCCGGGCTGACCCCTTGTTCTCAAAACACTTGACAATATTTTTGTCATCGTCAATAGACATTGAAGATTTTCAAATAAAGAAAATGCAACGTTTTTATTTTAATATAAATGAAAATGATATTTGATATTCCTTAATGCTGATGACAGACTGTAGTGATATTAAATAACAATAAAAATCAACGTGCGAGAGTTTTGTGAACGCAAGGACTGTTGCTATGTAGGTAAGCCATTGTCTTCAATTTTGTGTAAATAGATGTACACTTGTATGTTGTTAAACACTCAACACCTTGTTAATAAAATTATGATAATATTATGATCTGCCTCACATAACTTAATGATATATTCTGCCTGCCACATTATTAAAATTATTAAATACTATTCTAGTCGAAAAACTACAGGAGGAGTTTACACAGAACATAAACATTGGTTTCGGATCATTTCTGGACAAACCCATCCAGCCGTTTCATATAACAACAAAGCAACAGTAAGTATGTTTTGTAACTTTTGTTTTATATATTGTCAACAGTCCCAATCAATCAGTCCGAGTTTGGACTTAACTACTCAGTTGTTAACCCGATGACAGAAATAAACCATCAAACTGGCCAAACAATTATGTCATATATAAAAAGCTTTTGGCCGTTTTTGGCACTTAAGACAAGATTTCAAAATAAACCAAAACGGTATAAAATAGAGAGGCTTGAAAGCTATTTTGTTTTTAGTTAGTTTAAAACAAAATACATAGAACAACCCGTATTTAACTGTTCATCAGGGCTCTGTTCTCGGGAAGTTTGGTTTAAGTCGATGTAAACGATATCACTGAACATTTACTGAGCATTTATCGTCTTTTTGTTACATTCTTGTCCTAACCCATTAACTAAACACAAGAGGCATTAAAATATGTTTGCGCCTGCGGGGAAACTTGTGTAGGAAACAAGAACATGAACTGCCCCTTGACTTCGCGCAGGTCTAACTTATTGTGCACTCGAGGAAAATACGCCAAGTCTTATACTTGCAAAATTGAACTCGCCATAATTTGTCTTATCAATATAAATAAATCTATTGCAAGAAGTGCCGTTTGGAGCGTCTGCTCGAAAATTTGTCTATTTAAACGTAAATAGTACCACAGTAGTACTATACGTTTCATTTAGGTGTCCAAACCCAGTGGCGACCTTCTTTTTATTGGAGTGTTGTCTCGTGTTTACAAATTAGCGACACAAATATAATGTACGGAAAAAGTTTAACTCAGATATAATTTATCGCGATCTGCCTTAATTTCCTCAATCGGAGATCGCTACAATGTCTGCTAAAATATATTTACAGCTATAACATTTATTGCCGTTTCAACTGCAATACAGCTAATTTCACATAAGATAATTCCAAAATTAAGACCATACCGCTTCTAACGCCAATATTTTACAGTCCCTTTTTAAATTTTGTAAAATTGTGTACATCAAAATAAAACCACTCCACTATCAAGAACACTTTTGCAAATTCCCAAAGGTGGTTGTAGCAGTGGAGCTTAGTTGTATTCGTTTATATTGTTGTATTACAAAGTTATTTTACTACAGCGCATAATGTTTCCTTCAAGCAAGCCCTTTTCACATGGTATTTAGTTTTATTCTCATAGTTTGGAGAACCCATGCATTCTACAAAACGAGAAGTGCGACCCGTCCTATGGATACATACACCGGAAACGATTGAACAATGATATCAACAAGTTTATTGTAAGTATGAAAATCATTGATCTTTTCGTCTTACTTTAAAATTAAAAACGGTTGAAAGAGGACACATACACAATTGCACACCTCATCACTTCGACCAGCAGAGGGACAATGTTATAAATAGTTCACCTCATTTATTTTAAGTGAGAATATTATGAAATCATAGAAAATCCGTAATTCACCATACCGTAAAACAAACTTCGTTCTGTTTTATTCTCGTCGATTATATTTTCAGGCTACAATTAGAAATGCTAACACATCTGCCAACTTCGACCCAATGGAGGGAGGACTCGATGCCGTGATGCAGGCGGCCGTTTGTCCCGTATGTTTTCTTGTATTATGGGAACACCCATGGAAGGCGGGGGGGGGGGGGGGGGCGTCCGCTCTTTAACACAAACATTGTTGTCCGATCTTCATGAAACTTACGGAATGTTTATTGGCATAATATTTTGACCAAATTTGATAACCAGCAATATCGCTTTAGCCACTTTAGAGTTATGACGTATATTCAAAAAATGGCAAATTCGGTTTGTCTGCTCTCTAACTCTATTTGTTGTCGTTCGATCGGCATGAAACTTGGGGAAATGTTTATGGACATAATAACCAGCCAAATTGTTTCAGCCACTTTAGAGTACTGACCCTTTATTTATACAAAAATGGCAAATTCGCCTTTTGCGCTCTCTATCTAAAACAATTGTTGTCCAATATTCATGAAACTTTGGGATAATGTTTATGGGCATGATAAATCGGCCAAGTTCGATAACCAGCTAAATCCTTGTAGCCACTTCAAAGTTGTCCCTTTATTTATACAAAAACGACTTTTCCGCTCTCTGAAGTATTTAATTGGCTGGTTATCAAGTTCATTATGGTAATAAGGGTTACCGTGATTTAAATGTTAAATGGTTCCTGTGATATTTGTGACTTCTCTGCAAATACCCGATAATTCGTTGGTATTAAATTGGCTAATTATCAAATCTGTTTGGGTTATAAGTATTCCTGCAACATTAAACCTGTACACACCCTGACAAACTTTTCAACCATTTGCCAAAATTTTCTACAGCGTACTTTGTGGCACTTTGGCACTCTTGTTAGGGGCATGGGAAGGATTGATACATCATCAGTCTCATTGGTAATCGAAAGTATTTTGTCAGCATTAATCTTAAATGTTCTTTAATATGCATTTTCTATACTTCATTAAATTTAGTATATACCTTGTAATGTCCGTATTTTATGTTGATTCATCAGGACATCATTGGTTGGAGAAACAAGTCTCGGCGGGTGTTGGTTTATATATCCGACAGTGGCTTTCATTTTGCTGGAGACGCTAAGGTTTGTGTTTGATTAAATCAACAACTTGTCTATGTTGGGGTTTATAAGTTCTTTTAAACAATATCTTGACCTCTACGAATTACTGTCATGTGTAAACAAAGTCCTTTTCTTGTTGCACAATTCTTCACGTGGTCGGAGCTAGCCTTCGTATTATATTCAACTAATCAAATTATAAACTCTAAGGTTATAAGAGACAATACACATTAATAAAATCAAATTATTCGCTTGCTCCATGGTGCTGACAGAGGCACTTAGAACGGTAATACAGCAGTGCCTGCAGGTACTGCAAATGACGATAATTTTCTTTTGTTGCATCTTGCAGACATAAATACTCCAAAATGACGATATTTTCCTTTCTTGCAGCTTGCAGGAATAGATACACATAATGACGATATTTTTCTTGTTGCAGCTTGCAGGGTTAGATATTCTAAATGACACAATTTTCCTTTGTTGCAGCTTTAAGACAAAAATCCTCTAAATGACGATATTTCCTTTGCAGCTTGCAAGAATAGATACTTTAAATGACGATATTTTCCTTTGTTGCAGCTCGCAGGAAAATAATTATAATTTAAATGTCGATATTTTCCTTAGATGCAGCTTGCAGGAATTGATACTCAGATGACGATATTTTCTGTTCTTGCAGCTTGCAGGAATAGATACTCCAAATGACGGCTTGTGTCACATGCAGCGGTTCAAGAATAGCGCAGAAGAATACGAATACACACATTCTACCACTCTTGTAAGCAAACTAAAATGACTTCCCCATCGAATGACACCTATTATCTGTCAGTTTAGGTACAAAATATATACAAGGCATAGACCGAAAAGGTTTTAAAGGACAACGTTTTTTTCGGAGACAAATTAATCAAAACCTGTGGCTGGGTTTTTTTTTGTCTCCAACATCTATCCGAAATTTGTCAACATAGATAGAACTATTTTATTTTATTTTAAAGGACGTTTGCATGTTAATCGGCTTTTGTTACGGTATAAGGGAGACCTGTTAAGTTAAACTAAGGTAATTCTCGTCAAGAAATGAAGTTGTATAGCCCATGTTTGAAACTCAGTTGAATATACAGACGTTTTCAATATTCTATATAACGTTTATGAATTCTTGTTTACTGAAATCGTGTTATGATGATAGCGTTAATCAGGCTTTTTGGGCTAACCCGACTTGCTAATCGGATTTACTTGGCTAGGTGCTGTCGTCGTACGGCGCGGGTTCAATTCCCAGTATGGGCAATATCGTTTTTAATTTCCTAGAATTTGCATATCGTGTCAACATGATTTTCAGATTTAGAGGTAACCCAATACAAACTGTATTTTATAACACGATTTACTCAAAATAACTCAGAGTGTTGCCTAGAGATGTAAGGTGTCAAATACATTTAATTGTATATTGATTAGGGGTTGTACTTGTCAGTTACGTAACTTAACTAAGTGACCAGTTACATCTTGATCTGTTGTATTATTAATTTTTTCCTTTAAGGATTATCCATCATTTGGACATCTGAAGAAAGTTTTGTCCGAGAACAACATAAATGCTTTCTTTCTTGTTGAACAAAACGATAAGAAGATATATGAGGGGTTGACTAGCATGATTGGTACTCAGGCAATGACGGCAACAATGGAGTCGGCAAGCGCTGGAATAATTGTTGACAATATCGTCAAATACTATCAAGTGAGTAGTATTGCAAAAGATGCTAGCTTTTTAAACTCTGAATGTGGACATGGTGCTAAGATCTCATACTGAATGCAAATGCTGTTGTTTTTAAATGTTCAAACTTTTTAAAGACTAGACGTAGGTTGTGAAATCATTGACATCAGCTAAGGATTTCGCGCAAAGACGAATGTGCGAATTTTACATCATAATGATAAATTCACCTCAGCCTCCATCGTCTGTGAATTTCTAATATATATACCAGACCAATAGATTTAGATAATGACCTTTATCAACAGACAATAACCGTTTATCAATACGTTTTTCAGGACTTGAGCAAAAAAGTTGAAATAACAGCTGACAACGTTCCTCCAGAACTCGACATTATTGCGGAAACAAACTGTACCCAGTAAGTAACTAGGTAAATAGGTACTTAGGAAAAACCAAAACCAAAAGCACAGCATCACGGCCAGTAAGAGAATATTTGCCACAGGATGTTTAAATTAGGTTCTGTGGAGAAATACCTCCCTTCTGCCCCGCCAGATTCTCATCTAAACATACATGAACAAGTTACTTGGGTGAATCTACTCCAGCTGAAAAACGTACTTGACAGTGTTGCATACACAAGCATGCACAACAACACCAATAGCAAAACAACTGACAGGTAAAGGGAGTTCAAATAATTACGAACTTTTAGATATGTATTATAATGAGTTAATATTTTAAATGTGATGTGTTTTAATACAATATGAGTTCAGCTTTGGTTGACATTTATTGCATTTACATGTATATTAAGCAAATTTTCTAACATCTGTCTAAAATGTGAACAGCATGATCAATCATATCGACACTCTGTCTAAACATCGTTGTATATATAATCAAACATTGTCTTTGCCAGTCGTCAACAGTGTTAACGACCCTAAACATTAACCAAACGAACAATTTTGTTCTATTGTTTTAAATTTAGCAATCTTTCCTACTGAAAGTAGTGAAAATTTGCTTACACTAAATGCAAACTCATGTTGGAAAGTTTCAATCACGTTTTGGCGATGTATTTTTGCAAAAGTAAAACCCACAATGTATTATAGGGTCGCCAACATTGCAAATGGCGAAAACTGGCTAAAATTTCAATAATGGATCTTGGGGGAAATACTTATTGCCACCTAGATTTTAGTAAAGAAATGTATTTAGCTAAGGTTGTAGTTAATGTTTTTGCAAGTTCAATTTAGTCTTATTCATTTTCTAATTACCAAGCACATACTAAAATAAAAGAAAGACCATTTGCATGAGAACTCTGAAATTCATTGGCAATATACCAAAGCAACCCATACCTGAAATAAGTATATGATGGTCTACAGTGTTTAGTGCCAATTCGTCAGTATAATGTTAGGGTTTTCAAGAAAATCAAGGAAAACTTACTTCCGGGTTTCTACTTTCGGTTTGAAGTAAGTACATTAGCTCAATACATTTCTTTACTAAAATCTAGGTGGTCTCAAAATGTCGTTATGAGGATATGGGAGAAAAAACAAGTAAATACTTCTTAAATTTAGAAAAGCGGAATTATATAAGTAAGTCAATTAATAAATTGATAGACGATAATAATATAGAATACAGCGATGTAAGCGATATTTTAAGTTATCAAAAATCATATTATGCAAACCTTTATAAAGATACTTCAACTATTGACGATACTCCTCTATATAATATACTAGGCATAAATCCAATACAGTTAAACGAATCAGAAATACAAAGTCTTGAAGGTGAAATTACAATAGAAGAATTAAATATATCGATCAAAGGAATGAAAGACGAAAAAAGTCCTGGTTTAGATGGTTATACTGTGGAATTTTTCAAATTTTTTTGGAAAGAATTGTCATATTTTATCTTAAGATCATTAAATTATGCATATACGGTCGGTAATTTATCTGTAACACAAAAGCAGGGGGTAATCACATGCTTGCCTAATCCAAATAAAGATAGAACCTTATTAAAAAAACTGGAGACCGATTTCGTTATTAAATGTGACTTACAAATTAGCATCGACCGTTATAGCAAATAGACTCAAGAAATTATTAGCAAAATTAATTCACTATGATCAGAAGGGGTTTATTTCCGGTAGATTTATTGGCGAAAACATTCGATTAATTTACGATATTTTGTTCGAAACAGACTCACAAGGATTACCTGGTCTATTACTTTCAGTGGATTTCCAACAAGCTTTTGATTCTATTTCCTGGAAGTATATCCATAAAGTTCTCGATTATTACAATTTGGGACAGTCGTTTAAGCGTTGGATCAAACTATTTCAAAATGGCTCCGAATCGTGCATTTTACAAAACGGGTATTTGTCAGACACGTTCTTTCTGTCAAGGGGCTGTAGACAGGGGGACCCTATTTCCCCTTACATTTTTATCCTCTGCGTAGAAGTTTTAGGTTTAATGATTAGAAGTAATAATAATATACAAGGAATTACTATTTATAATAATGAACATAAACTAAGCCAATATGCTGACGATACCCAAATTTTTTTAAATGGTACAGAAATGTCTCTTAAATCGTGTCTTACAACATTGAATGATTTCTACCGTATGTCCGGTCTAAAAATAAATATTGAAAAAACAAAAGCATGTTGGATAGGGTCTATGAAAAATTCAAAAAATAAAATATGCGAAGATATTGCTTTAGACTGGACCAACGATCCTTTAAAAATACTTGGTGTATACTTCACCCCTGATGTTTCAAACATATGGGAAATAAACGAAGTCGAAATATTTAACAAATGCGAACAAACATTAGAAACTTGGTCAAAACGTAACTTAACATTGTTTGGGAAAGTTGCAATATTAAAATCCTTAATTTTGTCAAAGTTCATACATATTTTTATTTCCCTTCCAAATCCTCCATTAGATTTGTTGAAACGACTCGAAAAAATGTCATATTCATTTTTATGGAACAATGGACCAGATAAAATTAAAAGAATTATATCTATAAAAAATATTGAGTCAGGGGGTATTGGTATGATTGAGTTAAAAACATGTATCAAAAGTTTAAAAATCACCTGGCTTAGAAGATTATTATCACCAGGCAGTATAACATGGAGCTCCTTAACACGTATTAATTTTAAAGATCTTATATCTTTAGGTCAAAATTATACAAAAGAAATGACTAAATCTATTAACAACCCATTTTGGAAAGATGTTTTAGAAAGTTGGACAGAATACTGCTCCACAATAAATGTAACGGAGTTAGAAAGTATACTGTTTTCCCCAATATGGTTAAACCCAAATTCGTTGGATAATAACCTCTTTATAAAAAACTGGTATACAAAAAATATTGTAAATATTATAGACTTAATCAACATTAATGGTGATTACTATACCTTTGAACAACTAAAGAATATTTATGGAATACAAGGTACTTATTTAGAATATCATAGAGTGATTTTAAGTATACCAAATGAATGGAAAAATAAACTTACAAGAAACAAACTAGAGATAAACAAATTTAAAGTTAATCTACACTTAAATTTGTATTTAAAGACACTTAACAAAGATAAAAAGGGAAGCAGAACCTTATATGACTCTTTAGTAAATTCCAGACTTGTAGATTTAACATGTAAATGGCAAGCTGAAATTGGCAATATTTCAAACGACGAAGTTAAAACCAGCTATAAAAATTTGAAACTAATAAACGAAATTAAACTTAAGGACTTTCAATTTAAAATCAATCAAAAAATACTTGTAACAAAAACATTCTTATTTAAAATCAATAAATCTGAAAATGATGTATGTTCATACTGTAATACAGCGCCGGAAACAATTTATCACATTTTTTGTGAATGTCCAAAAGTTAAAGTTTTTATTCACACAATAAAAACTTGGTTACTTAATGAATGCGAAATTAATATAACGCTGTTAGACAAACCGTTTTTACTTTCAACAAGCAAAGAAAGCGATATTTCTCAATATATAACACTTGTGCTGAAGTATTATATATACAAATCTAAATTTCGTGAGAACTGTTGCACTTTCCTTAGTCTTCCCTTATTTAAAATATATTTTAAACAAAAACTGCAATGCCGAAGATACATTTTACAAATAAATAAGCTAAACGAAGCCCTGCAAACAACCATTTCAAATATATTGATCAATATATAAGCGCTTATGAACCTGACAATATCTGACATCAAACGTAAAAACTAGTAGACTTATAAAAATTGGTATACTGCGCAATCTGATAGGATGCTGAAGTAAATACTTGATAAGTTTGTTCGTCCGTTAGTTCTTGTCCACTGTTTTATTTATAAACGTTTCTGCCCACAGGCTCCACAGACTCAGTAAAAGAAGCATTTGTGAATGTCTTCAAATATATTGTGGTATCATATTTCACGCGGGTTTAAATTTCACGTATTTTGCGCTTTCAAGAGTAAAATGCGTTAACTATAACCCCGGTGAAACGAATTTATTTAATAAGGAGAGACATTATAAAAATATCTTTGCGTGAATTTATGCTCACTCGAACCCTCTCCTCACAAAAGTGAAATGATTCCACAGTCTCCAGTAATGGCTAAAAGTGCAGATGTTACGGATGTACACTCAAAATATTTAAATATTGGCTCTTGATATTTAGATGTTTATAATTTACTAATTTACAATTGCAAATAATGTATAATGTTAACTTATTATATGAATAAATGGGGTTACCTTGGAGACAAGGGCCTGAAAAAAAAAAAAAAAAATCAAGGTGGCTATAAATATATCCCCCAAAATTTATTTTTGAAATTTTAACCAGTTTTCGCCATTGGCAATGTTTGCGATTCTTAAGTAAATATTTAAACTTTCTATGGACATAAGCGACAGATACACTCGTGAATTATGTGAAAGCAAATACCTGAACCGCTTTAAAATGTTACTTTAAAGTAAAATCTTTCAAAATGAATATGAAACCAGTTAGTCAAGACAAATACTTGCGTTCTCTGTACTTGTCTGGACTTACAGACTTACCGGTTTCCAATCAATCTGACGATCATAGTTTGTATTTTGTTAAGAACAAAAGAAATTCAAATTGACATGCTCTGATGACTACTCTTCCATGTCAGCACGCCAAGTCGTACAGTAGTCGTTTATATTTCAGACGGACGACAAACACGTTTGATCTGCGGAAGTCTTCCATCATATGTACAGATTTAACTATCAAAAATCAGGTATTTGTTTGAAGTTTCAGCCAATATTTGACACCAAAGCAGGCTATGGCAAGTTAATAACTAGGAGATATCGGCCACCTTTGATATTTTATCAGTACATAATTGTACTAAAACACATTTGGGAAGGAGATTTTTTTTCTTATGTTAAATATGTCTTTGGTATTAAAAGCAGTATACCTAATTGTAACCCCTCCTTTATTGTAGTCTCAGCCGTATTGGTTCTTGTACCGATAGTAGATCGCGGTTTCTTACACCTGTTTGTAATACGCATCACGTCCTGTGATGTAGTGGCAATAGATCTATAATGAATGAGGAATATTATATAAATACGAGAGGGCCGATTCGTAATGCCAAGCGGGCGTATAGGTAATGTCAAGAGGGCAACATTACGGATTGTCAGCATGTGACGTCACATTACTCTATATAGTAAACTAATCACGTGAGGTATAATAATACTCAATGTGTCCGGTTATTAAAATAAAAACTTTTAAAAAGGTAAATCGACAAATGACATTTATATACGATACTCTGTTCAGATGGGAAAATATTGTTTTTGGTGGAAACCTGTTTACCGCCTAGAAACAGATCCCTCGAGTCGGATTCTCCCATCTGAAGACTAGCACATGTGAAAGATACTTTGTTCAAATGTGTTTTCTATATTTGTGATGCCAGTTCTGTTTGCTGTCCGACAGCAAAACAAAATAGCCTGCATAAATACCCTAAAATACGAAGGTTTTACCCACAAGTATTCCTTGTACTCCTGATTCAGGTATACATCAAGTTGTCTATTACTGCAAAAGAATGTCCTAAAGACAAGCAGACGGTGAGAACCGTAGAGCTGATACCATCTGGCCTTCAGGAATCTCTCACATTTAACATTGATTACATCTGCGACTGCAAATGTGAAACCTTGCCGGTAAAGTATAGTCTACACTACTGTTTGGCTGTGTGTGGAGGCTGTGTATGCTTGATGTGGCCATTCCTGATATGCATATTTCATTTTTTTGGTCATGTAATGCATTGTAAAACAAGTTGTGCCAACTTCTGAAAATCCCAGTAGACAAATATTTCTTGGTTAAAAAAGTGAAATAAAAAAATTCCTCGTTGAGACCTTAGCGGGCGAGAACATGCTGCTTGCAGGTAACAGGCTTTATCAAGAGAGCTGTCAGTTAACGAAAAGGCCGTTTGCTGAACAAAAATATTTTTAAGCGATTCGTGTGAATTTGTTGACGAAAAGTGTTTGCATTACAATTGTGTTACATTTTTTCGCGAAATTCATAATTTCATATATCGATATGGTCTGTTAAACTGTATGAGTACATTTCCACAGGAGGCTTAGATCTGTTGTTACAGGATTTAGACTACGAAAAATGTACGCTAGGGAACGGTACTTACGAATGTGGAGTGTGTAGATGTAATGAAGGAAGGAGTGGAGAAACCTGTCAGTGTGACAACACGGATTCTTCTACAGATCTAAGCATCGATGAAGCGAATTGTAAACGGTGAGTCAGAATTAGAAAACCACGTGAGCAATTTGAAATCACGTGATCAAAGGGAAGTGACAAATGAATGAAAAACAAAACTTAATGTTAATGGTTGTTAACAATTTAAAGCTGGATGAGTTTCTCTATTAACCTCTTTCTCATAACAAACACCAGAGGTATTTGATGTCTGGATTAGTAATTTAAAACTTCTGATCTATTTTGGAAGTCTTTGTTTAAAGGCTGTTGATCTTACGTTTTTCGACCGTAGACGATAAACTGCTTTTAAACATAGACATTTCGCATGTTTATAATAACATGAAATATTTGATTGTTTGCAATTTAGTTTTAAAAGTTTTATTAACTTTCAAGAGATATATGATATAATTGTTGTCCCATTTTAATATTTATGACCCCACTGTCAGTGTTGGTGAAAATTTGGCGGATAAAGACAGGTGACTGACAATTAAAGGTGACTGATGAAATGGCATTTTATTAATAAAGATTTTCTTAAGGCAAAATTAGAATAAACACAGAAATATAAATGAAATCAAATATAAGCTTTTACTGCAATGAATTGATACTCTGTGTTAGAATACTAGATTAATTTTAGAGCACATTTGCACGGTATGGGACCGAACACCGGATATATACGCGTTTTTGAGTCAAAACAAAGTTTTAAAAAGTTAACAGAAGTAAGAAAAATAGATTTCTCAGCTCATATGACACTAATCTGACCTGGGTTTGATTTTATGTTTCCCTTACTAAAGGCCAGATATCATAAAAGTACAAGTATCAACCAAAATATCAAGATCTGTTCAACTAGATGTAAAAGTTCGCCGTTGCTCGCGGGAAAAATTGATGCTCAAGTACCAAAATCTAGTTTCATTATTAGTTTGGTCCAAAAATGAAAATTCTGAATCGGCAGTTTTCTTATAATCCTCCTCATGTACTCACATTTCAATTTTTAGCAAGATCGACCAAACATTGATGTCTACAGCGACAACAAATGCACGCGCCTAGTGTACTGGGTATATTATTGTAGTGTACTGGGTATACTGAGTACTTTGAAGCTTACTGTACTGAGTATAACTAAAAAACTCACGACATAAGTCAACGTTTGAGACGTTTTCTGATACTGTCTTTGATATGACAAAAAATAAGTGATTTAATATTAAGATCTTGCTTTCGAAAAAAAAAACGTTTTTCCACTCAGAACATAAACTATGATAAATAAATTTGATTCATTCTCTTAATCGATAATCACCATATGCTTAATGATGTTACATCAGTGTACCTAAAATTATTACAACTCATTGCCACTGTAAAAGGGTATAATCTGGAAACCATGTTTAGGTTTTTAAAAATAGGAAAGGGGCCATAACTATGATAAATATTAATGATATGAAGTCCAATTTAACCGTGATCTCTATTTTATTATGTTACACCTATGTAACAAATCATTTTACAATCATTTGCCCTTATTAGAGGTAAGATTAGTTTTCTGAACCCAAACACGGACTTGACTTGTTGATTTGATGTATATAGAGCTATCAAGCGGAAACCATGTGATCGACCGACGAGCTCACTTCTATATTCCCATGGGAGTCTAGTTATCTATCGTACATTCAAAATGGATATCCCTTCGTGTGCCAGTGAATAAAATGAAATAATATGCAATTTGTAATTTGTTGCTATAGTGTACTTTTAGAAAACTATAGCGCTGTCTTCCCATTAATAATCATTGCACACGAAACATGATTAAATTTTACAAATGTCGGTTTATATGCCATATGAAACACATTTAGCTTTTATATTATTTTAATGAATAAACTATTAAAATTTACATATTTATTCTTTATATCAACATCTTGAAAAATAAGCGTGTGTGTCCTTTGTGTAACCATGACAAACGACTTGTGTATAACTTAATAATATCAAACTATAAGCCTAACTGCATAAATATAAGGA
This sequence comes from Corbicula japonica, assembly GCA_038501625.1. Taxonomy (NCBI): domain Eukaryota; kingdom Metazoa; phylum Mollusca; class Bivalvia; order Venerida; family Cyrenidae; genus Corbicula; species Corbicula japonica. The sequence continues at coordinate 6,395,834 of JAZAYU010000015.1, forward strand.
TTTATGTGGCGTATTTCCCACCTTTACAGAAAAATTAAGTGCAATGTGTTATTTATTCTTGCATATATGCTTACCTACATTATACATTCGTAACAAACAAAATACTTACTCAATCTCTGACACAACGCTTTCCGCATGTTCCATTTCTTTTTCTTGCATATCGGATAAGTATTTCCGCGTGTTTTACCGGGGAAAGAAAATATTATCTTTTCCCCTAGGGAAAAGATAACGTTCGCGTGCTACACGAGTGACGTCACGTCTTCAGGTATCTGACGTAATGTATTCAAGCTAGTGACGTCATTTAGAAAAAAAGATTTACATTAACATCAATATTTCAGCGTAAGCAAACAAAATTTAGTTTGTTTACATGTACACAAATGTTAGGAACAGTAAAAGGTATGCAAGAAAAAGTATATTGCATGGGACATTCGGTAAAGATAGAAAAATCTGTCACCTCGGGTGAACTGTTTTGGCGGGAACTCGGCAGAGCCTCGTTCCCGCAAAACAGTTCCCCCTCGGTGACAGATTTTTCTATCTTCACCTCACAATCATGCAAGATACTTATACTGAAAATCAAACGATACTGTAATTGATGTTTATGATTATGATGACGACGACGATGACAATTATAATGATAATGAATGTAATTATGGTATTTTATCAATGTCATTTATCATTTTTATAATGTATACTCAGTACAGTTGCTCAGTATACCCAGTACACTTTTGAGCAAAAGATTTTGTATACCCAGTACACTAAGCGTGTGCATTTTTTGCCGCTGTAGAAGTCAATTTTATGTCGATCTTACTAAAAATTGGAATGTGAGTACATGAGGAGGAGTAAAAGAAAACTGTCGATTCAGAATTTTTATTTTTGAACGAAACTAATAATGAAACTAGACTTTCGGTAGTTGGGCATCAATTTTTCTCGTGAGCAACGGTTAACTTTTACAAATAGATGAACACATCTTGATTTGTTGGTTGACACTAATAGTCTTGTACTTTTATGATATCTGGCATTTAGTAAGAGAACCATAAAATCAAACCCAGGTCAGATTAGTGTCATATGAGCTGAGAAATCGATTTTTTCTTACCTCTTGTAACTTTTAAAGACTTTGTTTTGACTCAAAACGCGGTTATATCCGGTGTCCGGTCCCATACTGTGATTTGGACAACTGTAATAATTAAAATAATTTACTCGCACCCGATTATAGATTAGTCTAATACATCAAATAAATTAATAATGTTGAAGAGAGATTTAATTGTCTTATTGAAAATTACAGAAACTTGTAAAATTGTGGAGCCTGTTTTATATTTCATTGTGTTTATTTTGCAATGGAAGGAAACAATCAAGGAATAGAGTAAAAACAATACCAACCAAGATATAAACGAACTATTATAAACAAGCGCTGATTCAATAAAAGAAATAAAGACAAAAAGTGACAGTTTAACTCCGCAGAAATGAATCCAAATATTTTAAATTACAGAAACAATGAGAGCAAGTCAGTTTGCGAGGACATTGGTGCATGCAAGTGTGGACAGTGTAGCTGCCCGAAGGACTTCGGAGGGAAATATTGTGAATGTGATAACTCCAAGTGCTTCGCCCCAGGAGGAAGTACAGAAAAATGCACCAGTAAGTATAGGAACAGCGGGGCCGTTTGATAGGGACTAACCCCGCTGTTATAAACTGTTAGGCTCCAAGTAATCTATACATTCAAAACTGGTTTACAGGTGTACATATCACTGTATCGCAACACAACTTCTAAGTACAGGTGTACATATCACTGTATCGCAACACAACTTCTAAGTACAGCTGTACATATCACTGTATCGCAACAAAACTTCTTAGTATAGCTGTACATATCACTGTATCGCAACGAAACTTCTAAGTACAGCTGTACATATCACTGTATCGTGACACAGCTTCTAAGTACAGCTGTTCATATCGCTGTATCGCAACACAATTTCTAAGTACAGCTGTACATATCACTGTATTGCAACACAACTTCTAAGTACAGCTGTACATTTCACTGTATTGCAACACAACTTCTAAGTAAGCTGTACATATCACTGTATCATAACACAACTTCTAAGTACAGCTGTACATATCACTGTATCGCAACACAACTTCTAAGTACAGCTGTACACATCACTGTATCGCAACACAATTTCTAAGTACAGCTGTGCATATCACTGTATCGCAACACAACTTCTAAGTACAGGTGTACACATCACTGTATCGCAACACAATTTCTAAGTACAGCTGTACATATCACTGTATCGCGACACAACTTCTTAGTACAACTGTACACATCACTGTATCGCCACACAACTTCTAAGTACAGCTGTACACATCACTGTATCGCAACACAACTTTTAAGTACAGCTGTACGTATCACTGTATCCTAACACAACTTCAAAGTACAGCTGTACATATCACTGTATCGCAACACAACTTCTAAGTACAGCTGTACATATCACTGTATCGTGACACAGCTTCTAAGTACAGCTGTTCATATCACTGTATCGCAACACAATTTCTAAGTACAGCTGTACATATCACTGTATTGCAACACAACTTCTAAGTACAGCTGTACATTTCACTGTATCGCAACACAACTTCTAAGTAAGCTGTACATATCACTGTATCATAACACAACTTCTAAGTACAGCTGTACATATCACTGTATCGCAACAAAACTTCTTAGTATAGCTGTACATATCACTGTATCGCAACGAAACTTCTAAGTACAGCTGTACATATCACTGTATCGTGACACAGCTTCTAAGTACAGCTGTTCATATCACTGTATCGCAACACAATTTCTAAGTACAGCTGTACATATCACTGTATAGCAACACAACTTCTAAGTACAGCTGTAGATTTCACTGTATCGCAACACAACTTCTAAGTAAGCTGTACATATCACTGTATCATAACACAACTTCTAAGTACAGCTGTACATATCACTGTATCGCAACACAACTTCTAAGTACAGCTGTACAAATCACTGTATCGCAACACAACTTTTAAGTACAGCTGTACATATCACTGTATCCTAACACAACTTCCAAGTACAGCTGTACATATCACTGTATCGCAACACAACTTCTAAGTACAGCTGTACATATCACTGTATCGTGACACAGCTTCTAAGTACAGCTGTTCATATCACTGTATTGCAACACAACTTCTAAGTACAGCTGTAGATTTCACTGTATCGCAACACAACTTCTAAGTAAGCTGTACATATCACTGTATCATAACACAACTTCTAAGTACAGCTGTACATATCACTGTATCGCGACACAACTTCTTAGTACAGCTGTACACATCACTGTATCGCCACACAACTTCTAAGTACAGCTGTACACATCACTGTATCGCAACACAACTTTTAAGTACAGCTGTACATATCACTGTATCCTAACACAACTTCCAAGTACAGCTGTACATATCACTGTATCGCAACACAACTTCTAAGTACAGCTGTACATATCACTGTATGGCAACACAACTTATAAGTACAGCTGTACATATCACTGTATCGTAACACAACTTCTATGTACAGCTGTACAAATCACTGTGTCGTAACACAACTTCTAAGTACAGCTGTACATATCACTGTATCCTAACACAACTTCTAAGTACAGCTGCAATAGCAGTTTATTAAATTATTAATTTATAAATGAATAGTTCTTTTTTTGGTTTGGTACTCAAATCATCTATAATTCTAGTTGTTCTGTGGGACTTGGGGTCGAAACGTTTTTAATAAAAACAAAAAAAAGAGGGAAATTAACAAGAAAAACACTAACAAAGAATCAAAGAAAGCCATCTTTTCAGGTTTTATGTGGTAGCAGTGACATCTTTTCCTTGGCAAAATTAATATTCTATACCTTCTGGTTTGCAATTTCTGTTTTAAGTATTTTTAATTGTTGAGACTGAATGTTGACAGTTCTCACGGAGATTTCAGTTTAACCGACAAATAATGGAAAAATTCACTTTTGAAAGGTACATAAAACATTATTTTTATATTGTATTTAGTGTATGGCCATGTTTGTATTTTTTAAAGTCCTAAACTTTGGAACAAGCAAAGAAATGAGTCTTAAGCCAATTTCATTATTAATTCAAAAGTAAATTTTTAAAGTATGTAAGGGGCAAAATTCATACATTTTAATATTTACAACGATCTCTATGGATTGTTTAATTATTTTTTTACCAACAAATTTCAATAAAATTTTCATATTTGAAGTATTTCGTACTCATATAGTAAAATATAATAAAATGATATTTTAGCGTGCTCGTTTGAATCTTATTAATCCCTTATTTTTGGAATATTGTCAGCTTGGTATAGAAATATTGCAGGTCAAAGTTGAACGTTGAAATTGGTTACATTTTGAAAATCTTGAAATGCAATGCCTTCTGGATTGTTTATTGTTGATCGTAATTTATTATCGTTTAAATATCTATTGTTTTTCTTTTTCGAAGATAAAAATCAAGGAGATTGTGTTTGTGGGATCTGTGCTTGTAAATCCGGGTATCAGGGAAAATACTGCGAATGCCCAGTTAATGATGTCTGTCTCGCAAAAAACAATGTAAGTCAGCCTGTGGTAACACATAGAGGTTGTTAATATGGTATGACAGGGATTTCTTGCACAGCTAATCGCATTTCCCGGGGCCGGAAAGTCATCTTACAGCCCCCGAAAAAGACTTGTCGCAGGCTGTGACATATTTGCTATTTACACAAATATAAATAAGAAATAAGTTCTTCCTCTGCTATAAAAATGAGTTCGGATATGAAAAACAATGCAGAGATAAAATGCATATTGTGGGCAAGAAACAGTATGTATCGCGTATGCTCGGTTTGGATGAGGAGATCCAACTCTGATTGTTGGGGGTTAACAACTTGCCAGAGCCTCGTTACCACATATAACCTCGACACATTGAGGATATTAATTTTATAGTCCTGTCTTAAATGCTGGATCTCTGAAGACAGGGATGCACGGTCGATAAAGTCTGTCTCGCTGAAAGAAGACAATACTCAAAATCATGTCTCGGCGAAAACAAGCAACAATAAAAGGAATACAACTTGAATGCTGAACCAGGGATTACATGTATGCCCCAAGTTATACTCTTCTATCTTGGCGGGAATGCCCGTTTTATCAAATTAATCATTTTCAAAGTTTTACTGACAGAACTCCTTTTGTTTTATTTCTATGACTTATGTTAGAAGGTAAGTTTTTCCATCAGCGGCTATTATGATACATATTGCACAGACTCGGTAATTTTTTTGTTTTAGAAAGAATGTAGCGGCAATGGACAGTGTGAATGCGGGACGTGCAAGTGTAATCTTGGATATAACGGCACGTTATGCGATACTTGTCATGTAAGAACTTGCCCTTTAGTTATTTAAAATATGTTAGTTAATTCGAACTCGGTAACCAACGTTCATCAACGTCTTTATACCTTTTCACAATCATATCGATCTAAAGTAGTTGATGATGTTAACACAATTTACACAATAAATATTTTTAAACAAAATCAACATAATGAAATGACAAAAAATAACAAAATGAAAAACAACAACAACAATATTTTCATTTTGAAGTAAGCAAGTAAAATATTGTTTTAAATTGCTCTGAACCACCAGTATGCAGCTTTATCAAGAACTAAAAGTAGGTTGAAAAACTCCTATAATTAGATGTATTATGAGACAGTTCGAAAAATAACCCCACATTTTTGCGTGGCCTTTCGAAGAAAAGACAATACATAGGAATCCCTTTCTCCTAAATTGGTCCGTTCGTCATATGACGGAGTTCTGCCCCATTCATGTTCTTGAATATGTACTTGTCACGAAAACTTAACGTTGACTACAACATCGTTATTTCCTAATACCTTCATAAAATTTAGAATTATATTGCTTCAGACTACTGTGACGTTATTATGCAAAATTTAGGTCAGGGTCACATTTCACAGAGTTATACCTCTTTTTTATGTTATATTTTGTGTTGTTGCTTAGGATATTGATTTATTAGACTTAACACAATGCTTATTTTAGCGCTGCGACAACTGCAGGAAATGTGGCAATGAGGCTCAACAGAACTGCATTATGTGTCTAGATAATCACAGGTCTGTTGAAAACTCTACGTATACTAAATGCCTAGACGACTGTGCAAGCATTCAAGTGAAAATGGTAGCTAAGTTTTCCAAAGGTGAGTGTTATCTCGGACAGCTTATTCGAGATAAGCTGGTGCCATGATCAAGACAAACAGCGTAAGATCATATTACTCAACTAAATATTTGTCCACTAACGACCGTGTCTACAACTTCAGAGACAAGTTTGACCATATATAATAAGGTTGTAGTTTTTGTGTGGTCGGCTTTCGAAAAAAAAAGATGCTTAGGGATTGCTTGGTCCGTCCATCACGAAAACTTAACGTTGACTATAACGTTGCAGTTTCTTAACATTTCTTAATCAAAATTTCTTAATCAAACTTTTAAATTATATTGCTTACGACAACACGGTGGTGATGATGCCAAATTCTTTAGGTGAAGTTCACATTTGATGAAGTAATGCCCCCTTTTGTACTTGCATTTTTATTCCTACATAGCAACAGAGGGCGACAAAAGTGTTCAGCTGAACAACCATCCAGTGTTAAATGTAAACATGGGTCGACAATTTAATGGGATATGACTAAATGAATAGCGAAATGCGAAAATATGTCTTTGGGAAGATCATTCTGTGAAATAACATAATTCTATATGTAATATGGTTATAAAATAACTTATAAGAAAACGATAAACAGTTGTTGTTTGAAGTTTGAACTTGGCTCTGTGAGATTGAACAGCAGTCTGATGGAAAACAGTCTGTTTTAATAGTAACACTGAATCGCTAATACCCCAAGTTTGTTCCTGAAGGCGCCTGTTGTTGCTTCAGATGTGCAGCCCTGTGGGACGTATGATAAGGAACAATGCCAGATCAGTTATATGATCACGTGTGATAACAACACCGTTCTGCTGCATCTTGCCAATACAAAACGTATGTATACAACGTTACCAACATCAATTACCTAAATTTCTGAACTAATGTGAAAACTTACGTCGTTTTAGATTTTAGTCGGCGAACCTTGAGTGCACAGACTATATTGGGGATTACTTAAAAAATTGACCGTTTCGGGACTTAAAAGTTTAATTGCAGAAATGTTGATATGTTCACCGGTGCTCTGAGGCTGGGTCTTACCATTTAAAGTTTCACTTAATAGTCTATTTACATTCAAACACAAAATTAAGGAACACAAAACATCATTTAAAATACCAACATGAGTAACGTAATGCAGACAACAAGATGTGGTGTCCGTCCGCAGTTTTGGCCGTCCATATTTACGTAATCAGCGCCGTGGGTTCGACAGGATTTCTTACCGATTACGAATTAGTAGACAGTTACGTGATACTCTATATATCGTAGATGTTTGCAATATCCTATTGCAAAACTTTATACTGATGAACTACATAAATATTTAAATTGTAATTGTCTGTAAAGTGATCATTAATGTACTATTCTGAATAGACGCTCACACGTGTCATGTCATGTATTTTCGGACTGTTTACAGTGTGTTCGAACCCTCCAGACCCCGTGCTGATCGCCATGCCGGTGCTGGGTGGAATCATCGGTGTCGGATTGTTATTACTGATCATCTGGAAAATCCTCACCTCGTTCTATGACAAGATAGAGTACGCCAGGTTCGAGCACGAGATCAAGAACCCCAAGTGGAGCAAGGTCAATGCGATGTATTTGTATTAAGACGTCTTACAGTTAATTACGGATGTTCATTTCTTTAATTCCCCACATAAAAATATAATCGATTCTTCATGAAAAATATTTGGGTCGTTTTAGTCTGTGACGCCCGAAAGCTCTAAACAAACCAAATGTTTTTCACAGCCAGATGAACGCAGTAAATTATCGATTTACCCTTTAACATTCTAATTCTTACCAAAATATTGATTCTTACAAAAATATTGGAAATACTTTGTAACGGATAAAACGACCTTTTGGAACAGCTGTTGGAACAGCAACGGAGCGAATGGCGGCACGCTTTTTCCTCCTAAAACTACACCGCCTTGCTGTGCTTTTGATTAAACTCTCGAACGCACACCAGAATGAATACGCATACCTCATTTTGGGTGCTGTTGGCTGGCGGTGTTTTTATGACAAAATTCGTTAAAATGGTAGTTGCAAATTTATCCATGATTGATATAATCACATTAGTATAATTACATAATGAAATATTAATGTTTTTATTAATTACAGATATTTGATTTTTAACAGCAAAACTTATATATCTTTGTCCTTTTACAATAAATGCATAAGGTCGTTCAGTTTTGCCGAGTATTCAGTCTTGATGTTGAATTGTTTTGTATTTTGCAGACTGACAATCCAATCTACAGGACTCCCCTAACATCCAATCAGAATCCTGTCTATAAGGGCAACGTAGATGAATGAACGGGGATCGAGTGTCAAAACTGATTCGTCGTTTTTTCCAGCCGTTTTGTTCATAGAACAAGTTTCAGTGTATAATAACAACTCAAATATTCAAATATTCTTTAAACGTGTAACAGGAATGTTTGATCATGTATTTATATCATGTTTGTAGACCAAAAATACCATATCCATACCATACCATTAGCTACAATGCTTTTTCAGTTATGAATCGGGATATCTCGAATTGAACCCCGAGAAAAGACAAATATGCCCCGATAGACCCTGAAAAAAAACCCTATTAATTTACTGTTGTGGTAAATACCGGTCGGATTAATGGCACCTAACGTCCAGCTCATTAAATACTGCACGGTTTTTATTGTTTACTGTTCGCTGATTATATTATTTATTACTTTCCGTAAATGTTCTTTGATACTTGGTCGACAGTTCTCATATTTTACCTGTGCATGAAAAAGTAATCTAAGACAAGGACATTTTGTTTCTAATTGTAGGGCCTTCATATCTGATATATACTACTCAAAATTTGATAAAGGCCACTTTGTAGACCGTAAGTTTTCTCGCTTAGATAATTTTACATTCATGTTTCAGTTCACAAATTTAACTAAAGTGACAAATTCAACGGTTATGCAGCACACAAAGAAATTAATCTATCATAAACTGTTTATAATGTTAGCATAATCAATAATTGGGGACTACAAAAAGTGGCACTTATCAAATTTTGAGTACTGTATTAAAAAGTATGCATGTCAGTGCATTGCCATCAGTAAATCGGTCGTTCATATAGACACAACTGATGGCTAGATGCCTTTTTATGAGGAACCAGCATCCTGTAACAGGCTGCAAAACAAATCCCTAGAACAAACAGAATATTTCCACTGTGGCAGACAATATTACCACTGTGGGTTTACATCAGGTTCTATGGTGCACCAACCACACACTTCACTCTGTAATTTCTTATATGAACAAACAAGTACAAGTTGCCTTTGTGTTTAACTCCACCTTACCCACCAACTCGACGACGGTGCATACACAAGTATACAAACATACAACTCCACCTTACCCACCTACTCGACGACGGTGCATACACAAGTATACAAACATACAACACCACCTTACCCACCTACTCGACGACGGTGCATACACAAGTATACAAACATACAACTCCACCTTACCCACCTACTCGACGACGGTGCATACACAAGTATACAAACATACAAACACATTAGAAGCTAACGTCTCCGTCAGGTGAAATGGGCGGGTTTGGAATAAAGTATATAATTATCCATCACCTCATGATTTGTATTGGTGCTGCAAAATCCAATATTGTTTTTCTCCAAGTGTTGAGAAATGAATATAGACAGATCTATCTTTCATAAACTTTAATATCACGGTAATATTAGATATAAATTGTACACTTCAACAAAGCTTGTTGCAGGTTTGCATATTTTCAACACATCAGACATGAACAGAACTTTACAAATATTCACCAAAGCTTGCGAAGACGAATATCTTGACTACGTTTAAACTTTCTTTAATTTTAATATGTTGGAAAATATGGGGAATAAAAACAGCAGTGTAAATCAATAAAGCATGGTTTCAGTAAATTTAGAGTAATATTGTTAAATGTGTAGTTCAATGTGTAAAGTTCAGTTGCTAATTGTTGGTGTAGAAGGTATGTTTAATATTTTTTCAGCTGTTACCAAAGATTTCATTTGATGCTTGTTTATTTTTAGGGATTTCTTTTTTTTATTTTCAATAAAAAAACTGTTGTCAAAATCACAAAGTTCTTTTCCACAAAATTCAATACATTCTAAACATGTTTTTAAATGAAAACAGCATGTAGATTCATTGTTGTGTAAGACTTTCTGTGTAAATTGCCCTATCTTAATTGTTTATACATGTACTTTCAATATGCCTTATTTCTTTCATTTTATGTTTATCATATTTGCAGTGGAAAAAATGTTGTAAACATGTACCCCATGAACAGTTGCAAGTCTTACTGACTGACTGACTGACTGTCGACTGTCTTTCTACTGACTGACTGACTGTCGACTGTCTTTCTACTGACTGACTGACTGTCGACTGTCTTTCTACTGACTGACTGACTGTCGACTGTCTTTCTACTGACTAACATAGAATACTCTAGTCAGCTCTTGGCCTCTTGCTTACCATACCATACTGCTCATAAAATAAACAAATGTTGGTCAAATGCAGTGATCAGACTGTATGTCCATCAGTGTGAATAAAAAAAAACTATTTTTTTATTATTAAACTGAACAAAACTTAAACATTTATGCAATTAAACTGAGAACATAGACTTGTTTCACAGGCAACAATATGAAGCAAAATTTGTACAGTGTATTCTACTGCATTCCATTGTTACTGAGCATTTCTAGCACAACCTATGAACATGCACCATCTTGTTAAGGCATTTCTAGAAGGTCATTACATGCAGTTTAAATTAGAAAACTTGAACACTTATCACCAAGAAACTTTGTTTCCTACATTTCCTACACAAGGTCTGGTGTATAATACCCACCAACAAACCAATTGAAGATCACTATTAAAACTAACAATTTTAATTTAAAGCCTGATCAATAACAAATTGAAACTCACAAGTGCTTATTGATAAATCCTGTAAGATCAATGCAGCATACAATAGCAAATAGCCAAACATTTCTCTGGAACATGACACAATTATCATGGTGTATTTTTTCAAGAAGCTTTAAGAAATTGTAACTACATGCACAGAAGTGACAGCTTATAGTGTATCCTAGCAATAACCTTCGGAGGTTGAGGTTGTAAGCATTGACTGTCAGATTATAATCATTACTTATGATTACCAATAGAGAAAACATTAATTAAAATGTAATGGTCGGTGATAAAACTCCTGTTATTTACATTGCGAATGCTGGAATAATATTGTGTGGGTTTTAAGTAAAACTGCATTTTTTGCATGTTGCTGAATTCTTGGTTTTCATTTTGTTCATAAAACATTTGTTAATTTCCTTATTGTTTGAATGGTTTTCAATTTTCACAAAATCAAAGAAAATGAGTCCTCCATTAATAATAATGACTTCACGTGAATATTTTTACTTCATTGCCTGTGGTACTAATATATAGTTTAAAATTACTAAATAATTACATTGGTGAATAAACTTGTCTGCCAACAGCTGGTTGTCTCTGTTATTTTCCAAACGTGGTAAATTAGTTTAAACTAAGACATTTTAATTCATAAATGTCACTGGTGAAACAATATTTCCAATAAATTCCTCTTAAAAATGGTGTTTACTAGTTGCCACTTTAATGCATTCAATAAACCAAACTAGAATGTTGTGTTCCGCAGAACACATGTGTCGCCTGCATGCAGAAAGTTGAAATGTGGGCCTATGTTTAATTATCTATAATAAAAATATTTTATTTAAGTTGATTTCAATACTACGCCACAGAACACATGTGTCATCTAAATTGCATTTAAAAGGGGAAAAATTGGTTTGTACACGCAGATGAGTTATTCAAAGTATTAAGTGAATCGAACAAGTACTTTGCATTTTACAGGCAACACTAAGTTTCATGTTAAAGTTGCATTCGAAAGGGACATAACTCGTAAAAAATTAAACAGGAGTTATAATATTTCTCGTCGATGGCACTGTTCATGTTGATGATACAATCCAAGTATTAAATGAATAGGACAAGAACTTTCAAATTATATGCAACATTAAGTTTCATGTGAAATTTGTATTTGAAAAAAAAAGTCAAACAGGAGTTATGATTCTTGTTGTAAACGATGTTGTTGTTGTTCATGAAGATGATATATTCGAAGAGTGAATAGGACAAGTATTTTAAAAGTTATAGGCAACATTAAGTTTCATGTTAAAGTTGAATATTAAAGGGACACAACTCATAAAATAGTCAAATAGGAGTTATCATTCTTGTTCTTCAATATGATGCTGTTCATGAAGATGATTTATTTTGAATATTTAGTGAATAGGACAATTACTTTTAAAGTTAAAGTCAACAATAAGTTTCATATTAAAGTTGCATTTGAAAGGGGAATAACTCAAAATATAATCAAACAGGAGTTATGATTCTTGTTGTTACCAATTTTGTTGTTCATGCTGATAATGTATTCCAAGTATGAAGTGAACAGGACAAGCACTTTCAAAGTTATAGGCAACATTAAGTTTCAGGTTAAAGTTGCATTTGAAAGGGGCATAACTCAAAAAATATTGAAACTGGAGTTATCATTCTTGTCGTCACAGATGGCATTGTTCATGCTGATGATATATTCCAACTATGAAGTGAATAGGACAAGTACTTTCAAAGTTAAAGTCAACATTAAGTTTCATGTTAAATTTGCATTTGAAAGGGACATAACTAAAAAAATACTGAAATTGTAGTTATCATTCTTGTCGTCACAGATGGCATTGTTCATGCTGGTGAGATATTCCAAGTATGAAGTGAATAGGACAAGTACTTTTAAAGTTATAAGCAACATTAAGTTTCACGTTAAAGTTGCATTTGAAAGGGGCATAACTAAAAAATATTGAAACTGGAGTTATCATTCCTGTCGTCACAGATGGCATTGTTCATGCTGATGATATATTCCAAGTATGAAGTGAACAGGACAAGTACTTTCAAAGTTATAGGCAACATTAAGTTTCAGGTTAAAGTTGCATTTGAAAGGGGCATAACTCAAAAAATATTGAAACTGAAGTTATCATTCTTGACATCACAGATGGCATTGTTCATGCTGATGATATATTCCACGTATGAAGTGAATAGGACAAGTACTTTCAAAGTTATAGGCAACATTAAGTTTCAGGTTAAAGTTGCATTTGAAAGGGGCATAACTAAAAAAGATTGAAACTGGAGTTATCATTCTTGACGTCACAGATGGCATTGTTCATGCTGATGATATAATCCAAGTATGAAGTGAATAGGACAAGTACTTTCAAAGTTAAAGTCAACATTAAGTTTCATGTTAAATTTGAATTTGAAAGGGACATAACTAAAAAAATACTGAAATTGTAGTTATCATTCTTGTCGTCACAGATGGCATTGTTCATGCTGATGATATAATCCAAGTATGAAGTGAATAGGACAAGTACTTTCAAAGTTAAAGTCAACATTAAGTTTCATGTTAAATTTGCATTTGAAAGGGACATAACTAAAAAAATACTGAAATTGTAGTTATCATTCTTGTCGTCACAGATGGCATTGTTCATGCTGGTGAGATATTCCAAGTATGAAGTGAATAGGACAAGTACTTTTAAAGTTATAAGCAACATTAAGTTTCACGTTAAAGTTGCATTTGAAAGGGGCATAACTAAAAAAAGATTGAAACTGGAGTTATCATTCTTGACGTCACAGATGGCATTGTTCATGCTGATGATATAATCCAAGTATGAAGTGAATAGGACAAGTACTTTCAAAGTTATAGGCAACATTAAGTTTCAGGTTAAAGTTGGGGACTACCGGACGACGGCGACGACGACACCGCCGGACAATAGGATCCCTATGTGTCTACCTGCTGTCGCAGGCGACACAAAAAGTAACTGAATCCTTATTATGGACATTAAATATGGCCAATCTTCAACATCCTAGTCTCACATGTGGTTGGCTTGTATGGCATCTCGTTGCAATACAGGGGTAGGTATAATTGTGATAAGTCTTAACTTCATGGATACAGCTTTTAGTGTGGATCCATATCAATGCAGACTGATCACGATCTACACTATTCATATCTTGTTCAGAAATTACACAAATTAATGTATTAGGCAAGTTATACAAGACATTGGAAAATACTATACAGAACAAGGTTGTGCTCTGTATGTTGTTTGGTTTATTTCTTAATAAATTCAGGCTCAGATAGAGCGGAATATAACATATATTTACTGTTAACAAATGTTCTAAAATGCAAAAAACAAAAGATATTTACTGCTAGAGGTGTAGAACACGTGACTAAATCAGTTTCGCCAGATGTTGTTACAGGGGAGACAATTCAGCTAAGAATCAGCGACTCCATTATAATTTTGTAAAATATTCCTCCAGTATGATAGCATCTGATTTTGTGTTGAATTTAATGAATTATATGGACAGAAATGTTGTGTGTGTGCTTAAGACATTCTGGGTTTTGACTGATCCTATTTCATGAATCCTCAATACTCATAAGTGAATGTCTGCATCTAGGAAATTCCAATTTTGATTTTTGAAAAACTGAAAATGGCCGCTTTGTTGCTGGTGTTGATTTCATTTGGCAGAAGAAATAAAATGTTAGATTGCTAAAAATTAATATAATTAATAATTATAGAAGAGATATACAGTCTGCCTTTCTAAAGTAGTCAACTGCCAAAATTGTTACTTTTTAAAAACAATTAATCCCCTAATAAACCTAGGATAACATTGAATGACGTCCAATAAAGTGGTGAGGGTAAGGTAAAATCTGACCAGACGACCCAGATGTTTAGGCGGATCTGGTCGTACATAGGATATTATTTATATCCCATGGAGTAAAGTAATAAGGAGCAGGGTTTCGCTGAGTAATGTGGTTCAGTATAAGTATCATTCACGTGTGTTCGGTAAAGATCGCGTGATCCGGCCCGAGTGAAATATGCACAAGGGAGGTAACGAGGCTCTGCCGAGTTACCGCCTAAGTGCATATTTCACGAGGGCCGGATCACGCGATCTTTACCCAACACACGTGAATGATACTTTTTCTTGCATACCGTATTTTTTGCGCATTTTTGTTTTTCCTGTAAATTTTTCTTTGCACTACTTTTTTATAGTAGCGGAGTGATACACGCGACATTCCATTGTTCATTCATAAAGTGCGCAAGACGTCGTGACGTCATATAAGGCGCGTGACTCATTCTACATAGGGGGTGTAGGATCGAAATTTCCTACACGGGTGAAAACACCGGATGACCTGATCTGGTATGCAAGAATACTCAAGTAAGTACTGAGTACTGGATGCTTAAGATGTACTCGAGTAAGTACTGAGTACTCACTTTTGCGAGTGTAGGCTACTTAAGTAAGTACTGAGTACTACTTAAAGTACTCATGAGTATTTTGCGAGTACAAAAACATTTAGTATTATTTTTATTATTGTATAGCATACACAATGTACTATTCACTTATTCAAATGTGGTATGCTCGTATTATTTAATTTATAATGAAGTAGTTATAATTTTATCATTGACACTGTCACTAGACAAAAATATATAAACACACACAGTGCTTTTTTTCCTTCTTTAGTAGGGGCCGTTTATGGGCGCCTTCCCATCAAAAAATTACTTTAAAATCATGCAGTTTTCCCCAAAACATAACTTTACATCAGGTTTTGTTATTCCCCTTCAGAGAAAAAGCACACTATTTTCCCCAAAATTATAGGGCGTTGGCCCCTTCCCCAGGTTGTAATAAAAAGCCCTGACACACAGAAATCATAAGTATTCCTTTATTGAAAAAAAAAAGTTACCATCAACATCTACTTCAACTGACCAATTAGTCATGTGCATTGCATAGTAACATCATTATAGCCTTTCAAAAGTGCCATCTACACCTATGTGGTCTCAACCATTTATCATAATTGCAAAGATGAGAAAACATGTTGTCATCTTCCATTGTTTTATAATAAGGTCATAATCAGTTCTGTTGACTCCATTGCTAAATCTTAATATCGAGCTCTAGCTCGGGTCGCGAAGCGACCCGAGCGTTAAGCTCGTCTTAAGGTCGCAGGAATGCCCATTCACTAACGAGTTTTTTTCGTTGTCACGGAAGTTTGCTCTGGTTACCGGCTGTGCAAAGCATAAGGCAATGTAAACACGGGAAAAAAACTGACCGGTAAAAACTTACGGCAAAGTATTGTTTTGACAAATTTTGTTTGTTGGTCTTATTTTATAAAACGCTAATTGCAAAATATCTTTAAAAATTAAAATTTATTATTCGTAAGCATTATTATCGGACTAGCATTTTGGAAAGCAAAACAAAATTTTATAAATCGTTAGTTTAGAGAGTAGGTTGTCGTTCGTTGTAACCAATAGCAATACCAGCTATCGGCCATTTTTAGACTTAGGAAATCAAGATGAAAACTACTGAATGGTAGCTTGTCAGTGGATTATTAATTTATTAGGCCTTTAAATTCAATGGAGCATAAGGCCCAGTGACGGAAAAATCAGATGCATGGAGTTTTTCTTGAAAACAAGATGAAAGGCTGGTGAGAACCAACTTTTATGTGAAGTTGAATTGTGAAATGGGCCTCGCAATGATTGCTCAGTCACTCACAGAGTGAGACACACAGAGCTTAGCGTAGACCAGCGCCACAATTCAGTTTTGTATAAGAGTTTTTTGTCATTGGTCATGTTCGTCATTCAGACATGTATGCCCATGGTAGTCGAAGATATTGTTTGTGAAATAGCTGAAAACTGAACACGAGGTAGGCCTATGAGATTTCTTTTATAATTTTTATAAAACACATGACACAAGAGCAAATCTACACCACAGAGTCTTTGAAAACTGATCCTGTTTTCTAAAAACATTGAAGAAACTGGCCGCCCCTGCCCTACCCCCCCCCCCCACACACACACACAAATGAGGGTCTACTCTGGGTCTACACTGCATAAACATAATGTTTATGTTTATTGTTTTAGTTGATAGATTGGGATCGTTATCAGTCTATCCACACCAAAATTTACAATCAAATACCATGGATTTGGTAGATCTATATGGATTACAGTCAATAGGCCACAAACAAGTCAAATGGGCCACACTTTATTTTGAAAAGCTCAAATAGGCCACAAAAATAGGCCACATTTTTATTTTATTCATAAAGATTTTATTATTATTCTGTTAATATGTTTTATGTCAGTTTATGATGTTTTATAAAATATTTTTCAACAAGTTGCTTCATTGATTGGACATTTTGTACAAAACAACATACATGTACTTTTTCCAGATTTTTGTCCAAGACTATCATGACTAAACAGCAGGGAAAACAATTGACAAAATGTTGCAACAAAAGAAAAGAACATTATAATTATTTCTTTTTTGTGATAGAAATTTAACAAGAAACATTAACATAGATAAATATAAAAATCAGAACTACAATTTACATCATTTATGTGACAATATGCTCTTTTGATCTATGACCTTAGTCTACACAAGTCACTAAGTCTTGCTCTACACTAGCACAGAATCTTATATTAAAATTTGATGCAGTTGCAACATAAGCTGTGTATTTTGCATTGTCCAACATGGAAATTGGTTTAGAAATAAATTTATTTGTTTATTTAATATGACACCTTTGATTTTGCATTAGCACCTCTGACTGTTACTAGAAGTGTTGTAAATTGTGATCTTATATAACAATGTGACACCCTGACAAAAATGATAGAATCAACATCTTGGGTAGGTGTAGGGAACAGAGTATGGCTATAAAACTAATTAATATACTTTTTGATGACAGTCTAATTTTTATCACAGTCCAAATTTTAAAGCAAAAATGACAAACAGATAATTTTAAAGCAAAAATGACAATCAGATGATGTTTTTATTTGTTCTTGAGTTTCAGGATGACAAGCACAATATTTTAGATATCAATTTAACAATGATACTATTTTTTAAAAGCTTATGTAAATCTAAAAACAAAACTAACTCTACAGTGATTGTCATATACACTTGACTTACAAGTACTACCTGAAATGACTTGTGGCCTATTTGACATGATACCTCAAAAATCACATTATTATATCATGCATAAGTAAGCAAACAAATGTTAGACACACTTTTTATATATATTTGGCCAAATACATGACAGATGTCCTAAATGTATGAACTTTCAGGTTTTATAAATTTTAAAGACAATAATTTGCTTAAAGTAACTACTGATTAAAACCACTTAAATGTTAATACACAGTAATATGAGATTTTAAATAAAAGAGAAATTTACCCTTTTACTCCACAGACATGCCTGTTTACCCATATGAGACCAGTGTAGATCCAGATCAGCTGGCACATCTGTGCAATCTGATCAGGATCTGCACTGTTCACTTTTGAGTCAGAAATAACCTAATGATTTAAACATGTGAACATTGCAGATCCTGATCAGTCACCATGGATGTGCTGGCTGATCTGAATCTACACAGTTCTTCCATGCCATAAAGGTGTGTACATGAAGGGAAAGGGTTAATCTCCACATAAATTGATAATATTATCAGTTATCAGTTGGGACCAAAATGTTTGACCAGAAAGCAGACTACATGTGTATCAAATATTAAGTTAGTGCTCATTTTGGGAATTAAAAGTGTTCTATTATTACCATTTTTTTTCTGTCATGTGCACATTTCAACATGATTTCATAATCAAAATTTGTATGTGAGGTACATGTATAATCAAATACACTATTTACAAGGTGTCTGTTTTGTTTTGTTGTAGGTTTTTTTGCAAATTTTGTTAAATATGCATGGTGTCACTACATTTGCTCAGCATCAAAAAGTTGTGTTTTAGAAAATAAAAAAATCAAAGCTTTTATAATCATTTAAATTGTTGAAACAAAAATGTAGATTGCTGTGAAGAAGAAAAACATTTGTTGCTATGTCAGTGGGTTTTTGGCCTTATTAAATACATGTGAAAATCTGAAAATACCGGTACTTGGATCTGCTTAAGCTGGACTTTAAAACAGAAAACTTTTTTTTTCAGAGAAATTTATCTATTTTACAGTAGTGATGCCTACTTTTCTGCAATAAAAAAATACAAAATCAAGAAAATACCAACTGAAATGAGCTTCAGAACTTGAAATTCACATTTTCCAGTATATATATTACATGTATAAAGTACTTACCAGACAGAGATCCAAAGGTGGTTATGAATAATGTCATTTTTATTTCCAATTGATGTGTTCCCAGGTTTACATTTTTACAATAATCTGAGTTCTCTTAACATTGTTATACATTTTAAAAAATGGACCAAAAACATTTTGAATGCATGATTTGATTGGCAACAGCAATTCATTTGGTAAAGAAAATAGATATAAAGAAGCATTTTGTTTCAAATCACTTACTAAGACCTGTAAAGGAGTGTTACATATGGATAATCAGACTACATGACATTGTACATGTATATTTTTAATTGATTGAGATTATTTATCTATTTTGGCACAATAGCTGAACTATTTTTCAACTGAAATGAGTAACTCTATCATGCACATTCAAGTAACTTTGCTAAATTATGTACCATATTGTCACAATATTTTTCACACAGCATCTATAGCTTCAATATCACTGTTGTTAATAACTGAAAATTCCTAAGGCATTGTCATTCCTGCAGATATTTTCAAGTGACTGCACAAATATGCCTCAAAATCTAGATGATGTATTACACTATGTATTGAAGTCTCAATGTGGTGTTAATGTGATGTATATAAAAACAGTACTTTTTAGGTCTAGATTTTAACTTAATGCATTTACATGCAAATATATATTTTTGAATAGCATGGCACAATTTTGTGCAATTACAAGTTACAAATTCAAGTTTAAACAAGGAAACATTCTAAAAAATAAACTTTATATTTTAGCCAATAATAAATCACGCACAATGTGACATAATTATTAGAAATTACATGTATCAATAAAGAATTTATCAATATTCAATATTGCGTTAATCGAGGTAAAGGAAAACATTTGGGTTGTAAAATTTTAGCAAGAAGCCATTATGTTTTACACATTAAAAAACCCAAATGTTAAGTAAAAGTAGATTGCAAGTTGTGCAGCTGAATTCAGAGAAAGTTGATGCAGACTTAAATTCTTTCCAAAAATCACATAATTATATCATGCATGAATAGACTAACAATTGTTAGACACAATTTATTTTTTAATATTTTGGCCAAATACATGACAAAATAAAACATTATCCGATATTATTACAGCTAGAGCTCGATAAGAGGCTGTGCCTTAGTTCATATTATAATCTTACTGAATGCACTTTGAATTTTAGTAAGGTACAAATGTATTTCAACCATTGACAATTATAATGATTTATTTAATGATTTAATATAATGTATGAAATAGTTTAAAAAAAAACAAGTAAGTACTAGTATATAACAGCATTTAAAAAAGTGTTTAAATTGCCCTGCCCAATATGTGATATTAATGAATTATTTCTTACCATTTCATTTTATATATTATGCACTTCATTTGGTTAAGTTTTATTTAATTTCATATTATTTCATTGAAGTGTGAAAGTACTCATATAGTACTCGTAAAGTACTCATAAGTACTGACCATTTTTCGACAGAACTTAAGTAAGTACTCGTACTTGTACTCGTAATTTAAGATGAGTACTGAGTCCTGCTGAGTACTTAAAAATTGGTACTCGAGTAAGTACGAGTACAAGTACGAGTAGTGAAACCCTGATAAGGAGTTGCTTCTCTAAGTGAAGGTTGAGCAATAGTGACTGCACATCATGTCAAGGTTATAAACTAGCAATAACATCAATTCAAACAAACTATACAACCAACATCACATTGGATAATATTAAGATACAACAAATTATCACAGAACATATTGCAGGTGACTTTACAGAAGTAAATAAAGCACAATTGAATATCTTAACCCTTTTAAATACATGGTTATGCCTATTATCAGATGGGAGATAGGTGTAGATCCAGATCAGCTGTAACATCTGTTTTATCTGATCTGAATCTACTCTGTTAACTGCTTGGTAAAAAATAACACTATTAAACAAAAAGCAAACAGTGTAGATCCTGATCAGCCAATATGAACGTGCCGGCTGATTTACAGTGTAGATCCTGATCAGCCAATATGAACGTGCCGGCTGATTTACAGTGTAGATCCTGATCAGCCATTATGAACGTGCCAGCTGATTTACAGTGTAGATCCTGATCAGCCAATATGAACGTGCCGGCTGATTTACAGTGTAGATCCTGATCAGCCAATATGAACGTGCCGGCTGATTTACAGTGTAGATCCTGATCAGCCAATAAGAACGTGCCGGCTGATTTACAGTGTAGATCCTGATCAGACAATATGAACGTGCTGGCTGATTTACAGTGTAGATCCTGATCAGCCAATATGAACGTGCTGGCTGATTTACAGTGTAGATCCTGATCAGACAATATGAACGTGCAGGTTGATTTGGATCTACAGTGGTCACCCATGCAATGATATAAGTATCATCCACGTGTGTTGGGTAAAGATTGCGTGATCCAGCCCGAGTGAAATATGCACAAGGGCGGTAACTCTGAGTTACCGCCTAAGTGCATATTTCACGAGGGCTGGATAACGCGATCTTAAACCAACATAAGTGAATGATACTTTTTCTTGCATACCATATTTATTTTGCGCATTTTGGGGTATTTTCCGGTAAATTTTTCATTGCACCACCTTTTTATAGTAGCGGAGTGATATACGAGACATTCCATCGTTCATTCATAAATGCGTAAGACGTTGAGACGTCATATAAGGCGCGTGACTCATTCTACATGGGGGGTGTAGAATCAAAATTTCCTACACGGGTGAAAACACCGGATGACCTGATCTGGTATGCAAGAAAGCCATATCCCAAGAAGTGTTAACTTTTATAATATATAGTTCAGTGGAACAATTTATTTTCTCAAGAATCAAGGGATTAATCTTCATGAAAAACAATTAACAAATAACAATATATCATCATACCATATATAAATATCTTGAAACTGTGCCAATATTTATAAATGTCATAAAAATTAAAAAATTGTCATTTTGTGGCTGTCTGTAAAAATTAGTGCTAGCAAATCTTCAAAATACCACAGTCACTTACCCATCGATACATAATATTCCCTCAATGTACAAAAATAAATAAATATTTTCTTATGAAAGCTACATCTATTGTCAGCATAAATATAAGGTTACATATCGTCAGTGAAAAACGCAAACATCATATGTATAATTTCAGGATTTTTTTCTCTTTAAACTATATAAAGTTGTATCTAACCCCCATAAAATGCAAAAATACCTGACAACATAGCCAATTAGAAACCTTTGGAATTATCAAAAATCATGTGATAAAACAATGTAAAATGATTGGATGATAATTTGTATTGTCCAAAAACATATCTTAGAAAAAAAATGTGTATTGTGGTTATTTCGACGGTTGTTTAACACAAAATTTAATTCTGTGATACTCGGACAAACTGTGATGTTTTTTATTTTGAGACTATTTATGTGAAACAAGGTGTTTATACAGATCTCTTTAGATACATGTTTTTTTAACATACATTGTAATTATTTAAACATTAATTTTAGAAATGTGGATTTGAAGTTTTAATATTGAATAAACACCAAAATTAAACTATATTTAACAATAGCATTTCATTTGTTTCCGAGCTGCTATAATTGTACTATGGGTATTAGGTATTTTGTACACTACAGACAGCATGGAACCATTGGAAAAGTTTGAAATTATCATATCTTAAAT
The DNA here is from genome assembly GCA_038501625.1 of Corbicula japonica. Classification (NCBI taxonomy): domain Eukaryota; kingdom Metazoa; phylum Mollusca; class Bivalvia; order Venerida; family Cyrenidae; genus Corbicula; species Corbicula japonica. The sequence goes on from JAZAYU010000015.1 coordinate 6,418,800, forward strand.
GTTTATATTAAAACTACTTTGGATGTTAAAGGAGATATTAAATATGTATTTCTTGATAGGTCATAAACACAAAATTGCTTCAAAATGCTAGCTGCATTTTGTCAATAAAAAGTGAAAATGTTTTTTGGTCTCCTGAAAAGTGGACATTTTTAGGTATGATGTTTGTGTTTTTTGCCAATGATATTATACATGTATTACACACAAGTATAAAAAATTGCACTTTAAAAACATCTTCCTCAACTTCATAGTGCTAACCTCATTTTGTGAAGGTATCAAGGTCACAGTATGGTCAAATCTATCCTGTACAGCACAGCAAATGTGATCATGTTAACAGAAAGTAATACAACAGTTATTGATGTGCTTCTTTTGAAATCCTGCATTAGGGTTGATCAGAGTAGTTTTAAGTCGGAACAATTTACTGATGCCCAATCAGTACTACAATATAGGGTAACAACAAGAGACATCTCAAAGCTCGTCAGACTGGTCGCCATTTCAGCCAATCAGATGCTTGAGATTTGAGACTGGTTTCCATGCTTAGTTTTATAACCTTGGGCACAGATACTTGAGATTTAAGAATGGTCTCCAGTCTGATTTAATGATGATGGTTAAATACTGTAAATTGGGATATTTTGGCCTTGGTTAATAATTGGCCTAATTGGCCACCCTTAATGAAAAGGCAAAAATTAAACACACCAAAATATGCCACAGGTAAAAATAAAGCTCAGGTAGTGCAAACACAACAATACAGATTGTTTTTCGCACTTTGCCGACGTTGATCACAGTTTAGCGATAATAGAAACAACTCGATAAATCTCATTATTTTAAATTTCAATTAGTGTATTAAAGTTTGTTGGATTATTGTTTGTTGCAATAAATGTTGTGAAAATGTGAGATTGGTTTTAGTGTTTTAAATATCATATCGTTATTTGCATTACACTTATATAATTTTTATGCATTTTAAATTTATATTTCTGCATGTGAAGTTTTTTTTTTTGTTTTAAAATAATAATATAAATAAGTGTGCTGTCTTTAGTTGTTTTCTACTATATTTATCGTTTATAAATATGTCTAAGATAAATGCTGACCAATCTGATAAATTAGCGTAGATGACATGACAAAATATTGTATTTGTGTTTATTTTTCGCCACACAATGATAAATGGCCAAAATTAAACTGGCCAAAATAAAACACAGACACTTTGGGGCAAAATGGCCAAAATTTGACGACGCCAAAATATCCCAATTTATGGTAACAGCTTTTTCGAGATATGACCCCTGGCAAACTGGTCTGCAGTCTCAGTTTTATAAGACACTGGGTCCTGCAGCTGATAAATTTAACTTTGTGATTGAAATACATCAACAATTTACTTATCCACTCGTAATATATATCACTTTTTAGAATTAATAATGGTTGTTGGTTAATGCTGCATACATTAGTTGGTGGATGTTGATCCTTCTGGTATTATCTGACATGTCCACTAGTTAACTCTACAAATGTGTTTAATATGTAGAAACTAGGCAAATATTCTGTTACTTCTGGATATCTATCATCTGATTTTACAAGAACACAAACTACAGATAGTAGTTTTCATTTGAGAAGACCTTCAGTATCATTCCTATTGGTTCTTTCTATCAGCAGGTACATCATCCTTTTAAATCAATGACTCTGTGACTCTATTTCAATCCCCATAAATTGTTTGTCTTGCACAGCCACAGCCTCAGTACAAGGTCACCTGTTCATGGCCTCTGTGTATTTTCTCCTGTATAGATGGGGCCTCCTCATTATAGTCACCTGTACATTGTGCCTTCCTCTATTTGGTATCTCATGTAGTCAGGGCCTCTGTTTATTGTATCCAGTGTAGCCAAAGCCTAAGTATAGTCACCTTTATAGAAAGGCCTCACAAATTTACAGCTTGGGCCCCAATGAAGACTCTAGGTGGGAAACATACAGTTCTTTCTGGCTTTTATTAAGGTTTAAGCTCTGGGGACATCTTGAATGACTAAAACTCTACACTGGACTATCGAGTCACCTCAGTCAACTCAAGTTGGAGAAATGGTAGCATCTTTCGAGTCTTTATCTTGTGAGGATTTCCATGTTGAGAACCAGGATGACAATGATGTCTTGGCTTGTGTCAATGCTCCACCTGAAAACAATTGTATATTGTAAAACTCTTAATGACAGCCCCCAAAACATACTGTCCTGTCCTATACTTAGATTATATTATCTGCATGAAAGTGTCCTATGCTATCTCAAAACGTCAAGCAGTTTATGATGTCAAAAAATATGCAAGGAATTGAGATGTTTGAGTTTTTTAATTACACTCTCTAATGTAGAGCCTACACTAAAATCTATGATGTCTTGTTTATGTGTATTTAGCACTTGTACAAATTAGCAAATTTTAATGCCAGCTAAATTAAAATAAGCAATATTTTGTCTTGTACGTGTAATCTAATTGTGAAAATTTGTGCACACATGCAAATGCCATTTGCTGTTCTTGTGATAATATTCATCCTTGTGTAATTATAAGATAGTACAGTATAAGCAACAGCTGGCTGAAAGGTTACCCTGCTGATCTTACGCAGCTGCTGTAATATACATACCTACAGCTTTACCCGTCTGAACAACATATTTCCCTGTCGATGTGACCGCAGCATTAATCTTTTTACCACCTTCAGTGTTCTGCATTGTGCTGAAAACAATTAACAGTGAAGTATCAACATGGTAACAAATGGAAGCAAACTTTCAACAAAACAGGAGAGAAGCTCATGGCATTGTCTACCTTTCCGGGAACAGAGCACCTGTTAATTCACCTGTAACATGGTGGCAGGTATAATATAAACAATAATCAAGCTTCTATAGAAACCTGTATACACTCTTAATCCCCTGCCACCATCCAGCAAAAAAACAGGTAGGCAAAGCAGTCAACTGTAGATTGCTCAATCACCAAGCATGCAGAGCGCTGTATAATATGTTCGTAGCCTTCCTTTTTGAATTTACAGAAGTTTTTTTACGAATAGCGAAGAGAAATGAAGATTGCCGTCTATTTCTTTATAAATCAGATCTCCATAAACGCTGATTGAGAAATACCATTTTGCAGTAGGGATTTTAAACTTCCATGACATTAAAACTCATAGTTGAAAGGTAAAACTGAAGCAATCATTTAGTAATTAAGCTATGTGAAGTTTGAACTACAAGAAAACCGTTGTTAAGCTCTATTCCCCAAGAGTTTCTTAAATGTTAAAAGTGAACATTAAAAAATAACACTATCACTAAAAATAACTTAAGAAGTAAAGCTGTGATTAATTTAATTTGCTGATACACGTCACGTCACTTAGATATATTATTTGAGTGGCGACATTCTGCAGTTCCAAAACCTACCAACTTTGTAAACATACTTATTTTTCTTCATTGTATTTTTAACCAATATTTCTGCTCAAGCCTCTAAAAATGTGAATAAAAAACATAATTTAAACATTGTATTCAATAGTTGTTGGAAACCTTGGGTACATCTGATCACCGCTAAAAATACTCTGATGGGGTTCTTCAGCAGAACAGGACCCCTTTAGAACATCAGTTTTGACAATTTCCTAAATTCCTCTTGCATCCAAATGAACCAAAGGTCACAGTTTGGTGGGATTTAAAGTACGGTAGAAAAAATCAAAATTGCTTGCATCAAAATGCAAGTATCTGCATCCATTAAAATCCCTGTTTAATCAGTTTCTCACTTCCACATATAATGCCCTTGCTTGTCACTATTCTCACTTCCACATATAATGCCCTTGCTTGTCACTATTCTAATATACAGACAAATTCAAAGATAAAGTAACTCCAACCAATATAATGTGCATGCATTTATATACCTGGGCATGTAATTTCATGTTGTTGTTTTTTTGGTAAAGGTTGTCAACATTTTCATAAATTCTGAAATTTGTGGCGCCAGAAAATCACTTTTGTGTACAATTCTTTATTTCCTTGGCCTTTAAAACTTGTGGATCAATGTGGCCACTAAATTTACAACAATGAATTCACAGTAACTATCACAAACCTGCCCATACACTCCTACTCTCATTGTGATGTTGTCAAGATAAGCTGCATGATCGTACCTAGTAACTTAACCCTTACTGCATAGAATCCACTGTTATCACCTGGACAGTCTAGATCCAGATCAGACGGTACATCTATGATGTTTAATCATCATCTTACACCGTTAATTAGGGTTCTTTCTGACCAAGAAGCGAACAGTGCAGATCCTTTTCAGTTGTGCCAGTTGATTTTGATGTTCACAGTTCACCCTTCCGTTAAAAGTTGTATATATAAACGGTTAATATTATTTTTTAAGCTTTTTGAAGATCAAGAGTGGACATCCTAAAATCTATTTTAACCCTTTACCATTACATTTGGGATGTGATGGTCAAATATAATGCAGGGTTTAACATATGATTTAATAATGAGAATGTTTACCTGAGGTAAACAGCTGATACTTACTGTGCCAGTCTCACTTTGATGTCAGCTATACTGAGGTGACCTTGACACGGATGCCCCGGCTGAATGTCCTTATAACCTGGATGTAGTGCGCTAGACCAGACTTTATAATTATGGGTTGTCTTCCAACACTGGATAAATGAAACACCATAATCCTCCAGCAGCTTAGGATCTATACAACAGAAAAACAGAAACCAACTACCAATTAGGGAATTATTAAAATAAAAAAAATTAAGTCAGAATCGTCTAGACACTTCATGGATCACATGAGATCAGCAGTGCAACATTTGTGCAGTTCTTTAAGGTTTGATAAGGACTGGCATTGCGTAATGTGTGTTTATTTCAGTGCTGATTTAAATCAATTCATTTTGCTATATCCCAATTAATGCAAAAAATAATAGATTTAGTTCTTAATATTTATTTTCCTAAATATTTTCACTTCTTACCAAAATATTTGGTAGATTTGTGATGACAGCTTTTTGGAACATCTTTCAGCAACATTATTTACTGACTAAATGAAGGCAAGCTTCTTCACAGCAACTTGCAGCAAAATGTGCATACAAAATACTGTTTTAAGTGGTCATAATATTACAGCCACACACAGGAGCAAATGTTTTTCATTTCAAAATGAAAACTGTCTTTTGACAACATTTTATCACAGCAAATATTAAGTGATTATAAATATTAAATCAAAGTACTGAAAGAACAGAAAACCAGCGAAGCCATTTTGCTTATTAAGAATAACCAGTGCCATGATTCTCATACATGTTTCCATTTACAAAAAAGCAAAAGAACTTGGTTCGCTCGCAAAGACCTTCATCTTGTCTATATGATAGAGGAAATAAGGGTTTCCATGATTGTATCATCTGGATGAAGGCTTCTGTTAACCCTTTACTCCATAGGTATACCTTCAGAGCTTGGGCGAACAGTTTAGATCCATATCAGCTGGCACATCTGTGCGATCTGATTAGGATTTAAACTGTTCGCTTTTAGAATCATTAATTTTTTTCTGACCAGTAATCACAAATTTTAGATCCAGATCAGATGGCACTATTGTGCCAGCTGATCGGGACCTGAACTGGTCACCTATGTGATGAAAGGCGTATATATTGAATAAAGGGTTTTAAGCAATAAATTATAATAGTGAAATCTGTGTACTGACATCCCAAAGACAGAATGAACACGAAAAATGATATAAAAAGTGAGACCCCATCGATGGAAAAGATTATGCATTTATTTGAAATAAGAAATATATAATTGTTTCCTTCATTGTGAATAACATGTAAAGCAAATCATAGAATTGAGAATCCTACATATTAAGATAAAACAACCGAGAGTCATAACATTTCCGAAAGCATTGGAATTTAATGCTAGATAACACACATGTAAAATTGAAGACGATTTCAGAGGAAAATGAATTACTATAGCTTATACCATAAATTTCCACCGTATTAGGTTGTATATAATAACGGACTCGATGGTTTTTTTCATGTAGCTAGTATATTATTAGAAAAAGGTGCCAGATTTACGACATTGGAAAACATATTGTAGCAAATGTTTGGATGACACTGTGTTAAGGGGCAGAATAATCCCCGTGCATCCAATTCTGTTCTAGCAACAGACATGTTCATTTCAAAGTTGAAATACTCATACATATATACATTAATAAGTTAAACTGACAATATGGTAATATTAACCTATGCCTGTTTATGACATGTGTGGAGTGATTCACAGAAGTGTTGTTTTATCAACTGACTCACTTATACATTAATTTATGTGTGCATTATTTACATTTGTAAAAGTCATGAAAGTACATTCATATGATATTTATGCCTACCTGTTGAAGATTTGTCTCTAGAACAGACGTTAATCCATAAATTTCATTTCATTTCATGCTGATTCTATCATACACTCAGAATTATTAATGTAAAAGTTATTCTTGTTCATGATTTTCAGCAGCAGTGACATTTTAGGATTTTTCATGGAGGCCGCCATATTGTTTAGTACAGCGTCTGTAGAAACCAGCAGCGATTTTTCCTTCTAGAACTTACTATGCTGTAACATTAATTTAGATGTGTTGAAAGTGTATAACTTTGTTAGTTTCTGCGCTATTTAAATCCAATGTTCACATAATGTCTCGATAAAAGCACAAGTTGGCGTGATTATTTTGTCGCTGCACCGCGTAATAAAGTTAGGAAATGTACACTGCCGAAATTCACTTCTTACTACTGTAAAGCACCTTTAATTGCCATAAGTCCACATGTTATTAATGCTAGAGTATCCAGCTGATTGTTGTGTTATGAAATTGTTGTATGTTATATTATTATCACATGCATATTATGTATTTGACTTTGTCAAACCGCGCTGCAGCCGTTTTAGGAACTTCTTTCCTAGCCACGTCAGACTGGTCAGCCGAATGTAACGACTTATTTGATTGGCTGCTAGAGAGATTCCTAATTCCTAAACAGCCCGGTAGGGTATATATTTGGCGCTAGCCTCATTTCGTCGACAGTTGCAGACGCGCCAAATTTAAATATAAACAAAGCGTAAAATAACAGATCCTAAAGTAAATCCAACTTTGGTAAGGACACTAATTTTTGTGCTTAATATTTTATATGAAGATTAAATATTTTGATAAGCACTAGTCTATGATATTTGAGCAACTGTCCACGCAGTGAGAGAGCCGGCGCACTTCAAAATTTATACTTCATTGGCACTTTCTATTATTTGGCGAAATATAGAACTATTATGGGAAGAGCGATACGTTAATAGATTATAGGAACCTGACAGTGATTTAGTTTGTTTTACCCCCGTTTACTTGACGTGAGAGTCTTTCAACTGGTGTCAGAATTGCGGTGTATATGCGTCAAAATACACCGTTCACGAACACACTGCCTTTAACAACTGTACACAGCTTTAACATCTCTTCAAGTTTTGCTTAATTGCGGGTTTATTTTGCTACCTGTGTGAGAGGTCCGTGGTCTATATATGAATACAATGGCTTCGCCTGACCCGGAAGTTACATTTCGTGTTCTTCAAGATGAACGAGACGAGAATACCGGCAATAGGCTGGACAATGCGTGCCCCATCGATAGAGATGATAGTGATAACGAGAGTGTATGTGGCTCCGTTCGCAGCCGCAGTGTAGATGGTGATCGACGCTATGTTCGTGTTAGAGACTGTCATTCTGAGCACGATCTCTCAAGACAGCCTAGCCCTAGGCACAGCCCATTTTTCAGCAATAGAACAAATAACAATCATTCCGGCGATTATATCCCCCACCCACCGATTCAACCAAGTGGTACACACACAATTAAACCAGATACATATGACGGCTCTCAAAATTTTGAGCAATATCTGTCGCATTTTGAAGATTGCTCTGAACTTGCTTGCTGGTCTGCCCGAACCCGAGTCCTCATTTTGTCAGCAAGTCTCCGAGGCCCGGCTCGAACCTATTACATGACTCTGCCTGTTTCTGAACGCAGAGACTACCACACCTTGGTTGTTAGATTACGGGACAGGTTTGGCCATCTGAAACATCAAGCTCTGTGGTTACAGAGATTGGAGAGCAGAAGGCGAAACAAGGGCGAGAGTGTTGCGTCTTTTGGCGATGATTTAAGACAGCTGGCACAGAAGGCATACTCTGACCTTGACATTAGAGCCCAAGAAAAATTAGCGTTAAATCAGTTTTACAAGTCACTGACAGCAGACATGAAATGTCGTTGTGTTGACAACAATTGCACTGCTGTTAATGATGCTGTCATTGTTGTGGAACGCTACGAGAGTATTTTGGGCGTCCAGAACATTGCCCCAGTTAGAGCTTTTGATGTTTCCGCCCCACAGAAAGCGGAAACTGAGGAGCTGAAGGCTATGATCAAGAAGCTTGAAGCAAAGCTGGAAAAGATTGAGCGAAGCTGCAACAGCTCTGCCCAACAACCCAAAAATGAAAGGCTTTGCTTTGGTTGCAATTCTGCCGGTCATCTGTGGAGAAGCTGTCCGCAAAACACAAACAATCGGGGAAATAATGGACAGAGGGGTAGACAAAATCAGAACAGTTCAACTGGCACAGTACAAAATAACAGCCAACAGCAAAGCTCTAACACAACCGCACCCCAGCACCCAATTATTCCAAATGTCATGCACCAGGGAAACTTTGCATAGCTGACTCTGCGGGCAAAGGGCCAGCACAACATAATTTGCCCAAACAAAACATTGACATTCATACCGCGAGAGCTGGACTGAACTTAAATAAATACGATAATGGTTTTTACACAAGTTGTTATGTTAATTCAGTTCCAATTGATTTTCTTATTGATTGTGGAGCAACCTCCTCTTTAATTTCAAAGGAAAAGTTGCTAGAAATTGACCCTGGTCAGTGCTTGTTTCCGGTATCTCCAATCACGCAGACATTGCACACAGTAAATGGCGAGCCAATGTCTGTATGGGGTAGCGTTAATCTCGTGGTCAAACTAGGAGATGACCGCTATGACATAAATCTCATCGTCTGCAACATGGATACCGACGGTATTCTGGGGCAGGACTTCCTCAGAGAGCATGTAGATACGATTAACTACAGGCACTGTTGCCTTCAAATTGGAGATAATCGCGTCTCTCTCTGGAGTGGTGGTAAGGCATTTCAGATCAGCCGCGTTGAAATGAGAGAGACAGTGCGTGTGCCTAGCCAATCCCGAATGTGGGTCCCTGTGCGAATCCCTCAGTCTGATCATCTGCATGAGCATGGTTTCCTTGAGCCTTCAAACACTGTAATGGCTAAAAAGGAAGTCATTATGATGAGTGGTGTCGTTAAGACGGAAAGAGAAATGGTAGTAAACGTTGTTAATTATGGTAAGCAAGCAACAACGTTATACAAGAACATGAGTATAGGTACCTGTGAGTCCTACTTTGAAAACAAAATTGCAACCACAGACCGAGCTGCCCATGTTTATGAGCTGCATCAGGAACCGCATGTTCCTGAACATTTACAAGATTTGTATGACAGGAGCTCACTGCACCTTAGTGACACTGAGAAACAAGGTCTCATTAGACTCCTTTACAAATACAAAGACACTTTCTCCAAGTCTTCTAGTGACATCGGCCTTACTAACCTCGTCCAACATTCTATCAATACTAAAGATGCAGCTCCAATACGCCAAGCCCCTAGACGTCTTCCTCTTGGCAAGCGTGCCATCGAAAAGGAAGAGGTAAATAATATGCTTGAGCGTGGTGTAATTGAACCATCCAACAGCGCTTGGGCCAGTCCGGTCGTATTAGTAACCAAAAAAGATGGTACTCCCAGATTCTGTATTGACTACAGAAAACTCAATGACGTCACAGTAAAGGACGCATACCCACTGCCGAGAGTGGATGACTGCATTGATTCCCTCTCTGGAGCAAAATACTTTAGTTCACTAGATCTTAATAGTGGTTACTGGCAAGTGGCCATGAAACCGGAAGACAAAGAGAAGACAGCGTTCGCTACAACTGCTGGTCTTTTCCAATTCACTGTTATGAGCTTCGGTTTGGCCAATGCTCCGTCCACATTTGAGCGGCTTATGGAGAACGTGCTCCGCGGCCTTCAGTGGGAGGAGTGCCTACTTTACATGGATGACATTATAGTACCCTGTAAGAGTGTCTCAGATGGTCTTGAGCGCCTTGACCACATTTTTCAAAGATTGAAAGATGCCAATTTAAAACTGAAACCTTCAAAATGCATACTGTTTCAGAAACATGTTAAGTTCCTAGGCCACGTTGTTTCAGAGTCTGGCATCTCCACTGACCCAGAAAAGATTTCAGCCGTGGTCAATTGGCAGAAGCCTAAAAGTGCTAAAGAGATAAAGAGCTTTTTGGGTCTTTGCTCATACTATCGGCGTTTTGTTGAGGGTTTCGCGAAAATTGCTAAACCATTACATAAAGCAGCCGAGAAAAGTAACCAATTACAGTGGACTGATGAATGCGACAAAGCTTTTGTCACTCTGAAGCAAAAACTAGTTTCTGCACCAATACTAGGTTATCCTGTCCCTGGTGCTCAATTTGTCCTAGACACTGATGCAAGTGATGTATCAACTGGGGCTGTCTTATCACAGATTCAGAATGACCGAGAAGTCGTCATTGCATACCTCAGTAAAAGCCTTAATAAACACGAACTAGCATACTGTGTTACTAGAAAAGAGCTTCTTGCTGTTGTGCATGCTCTTAATGCATTTCAACACTATTTGTACGGCCAGCCAATTTTACTGAGAACAGACAACGCAGCGGTTAGCTGGATGAAGAACCTAAAGCAACCTTCAGGTCAAGTAGCCCGGTGGTTAGAGGTTCTTGGTACCTACAACATAACCGTGAAACATCGGTCAGGCCTACAACATCGTAACGCAGATGCCTTGTCTAGGGCACCATGTTCGAAATGCGCAAAACAGCAGAGCGGTAACGAAGCAAATGACATTCAAACAGAACCCTTACCTTCGGACTCTGTCAGTAGCACTATTGAAACCTCTGACCTTGAAGCGGCACCTTCTGCTGACGAGGCAGATGAAGCTGACCTACAAGCAAAATCAATAGGGGGTCACCTTTCCCGAGCCGTTACGAGGTCTCAAGCGATGTCAAGCGTTTTCAAGGAGTCATTAGGTGCGATACCTGGTTGGAATGTCAGCGACATCTTGGAACAGCAACATGCTGATCCTGGCCTCAAAATTATCATTAATGCTCTAGAAAGGTCTCATGTAAGGCCCAAGTGGCAAGAGGTTAGTTCCCATTCCTCTTCAACCAAAACTCTATGGCGAATGTGGGACAGACTTTCTTTGGAACAGGGTATACTTTTTAGGACCTGGTATGATGACGAAAAGAATCGTCATAAACAGCTGATTGTCCCTAAAAACAAACAAATTGAGGTATTGCATTACTTACATGACATTCCAACAGCTGCACACCTTGGTGCAGAGAAAACACTTGAGAAGGTCCGACAAACTTTCTATTGGTCAGGTATGAAGGATGACATCCAATCCTATTGTTTGCATTGCTCGCAATGTGCTGCCAGGAAGACAGTAAAACCTGCTAGATCCCCTCTTGGCTCTTCTTCCACATCAGAGCCACTGGAACGATGCGCTGTTGATATTTTTGGTCCGTTGCCAAAGACCAAAGATGGTAACTCTTACATACTTGTCATCTGTGACTGTTTCACGCGATGGACAGAAGCAGTCCCCCTTCCCAACCAAGAGGCAGGTACAATTGCAAAAGCGTTTGTTGATCATTATGTTTCACGGTTCGGTGTTCCAATGGTAATACATTCCGATCAAGGTCGTAACTTTACTTCAAAGCTCTTCAGTGATATGTGCGATCTCTTGCAAATACATCACACAAAAAGTACACCCCTCCATCCGCAATCAAACGGCCTTGTTGAAAGATTCAATAGAACCCTTGCCACAATGCTGACTATGTACTGTGCAGAAAACCAGGGCTCATGGGACACATATCTTCCCCAAGTGATGCTAGCCTACCGGTCTTCTATTAATTCGAGTACCGGTCAAACACCAAACAAAATGGTATTTGGTCGCGATGTCATTCTTCCAATACAAGCATGTATTGGGCTCCCTCCAACTGATGCGATACCAACAAATCTCACTGATTCCCCGGAAGATTATGTCTTAGAGCTGCGTCAGCAGCTTGCTTTAATACATGGCAAGGCCCGCGAAATTCTTAAAACCAAGACTGAATACCGGAAGCGGCATTATGATCTACATGCTAGGCGAAGGTTGTTAATGATTGGCGATCTTGTTTGGGTGCATGATCCCACCAGACGGCCTGGCATCTGTAGCAAATTATCCCCCAGATGGAAAGGACTTTGTCTCATTACTTCAAAAATTGACGACTTAGTATATTTAGTCAAGCGTTCGGCCAAAGTAAAGGCTATGCCGATACATATTGACCGGCTCATGAAGTACACTGGCTCTCAACTGCCTGCGTGGCTGAAAACAAAACAAAAACAACAGCAGTTAATCAAGAATGATTAAAACAGTATGAAATCAGTATCGTTATTATTTGTCATCGTTGAAGGCTGTTGAGCACGATACATATATCTGAGCAGCTCTTGATTTGGGGCTAGGCGGTAAAGACAGAATGATGCATCTCCATGGCTGTCTATAATCAGGCCGAAAAAAAAACTGAGTCTGCAATATTTTGTTCGTCGTGCTCGGTGGCTTCCAAAGTTTCTTTGTCATAGGTCATGGTAGAAGGTTCTACTTGCATCGTTCATGGCATTGTCGATGGCTGGTCCATCTAAAAGGGTGCATTTAACCGAGAAATGGAGAGCTCTCTACCGGGTAATGAAGGTGAACTGATCACTCACCAGCGATTTACTCCTCTGCAGTGTGTCTTCTGTCGCAGATGATGCAAGAGACCATGACCTGTTACAGTTATCTCCAACGTTTATAATTTAAATCTATACATGGTGGGTATGAACGCACAAATATATTTAAAAATCCATTAGTTAACAAAATGGATTATTCATTTTAGAATGGCTGCCAGCGGAGTCAGATCCACACTTGGTACCTTCAAGTGTGCCCAGTGCCCTTCCACGTTCCTCGCCAGAGCTGATCTCGCAAACCACAAGAAGTCAGCGAAGCACGATATCGTTAGGGTCATTTGTCCGTACTGCACGCACGAGCGGCGGGAGTTTCGTCGCGTTGGTGACCTTCGGTTTCACGTAAAAGGGAAACACCTGAAGGAGCTCCAGCAAGGGCCAAAGGACCTCTTCGCTACTCGGTCGGCGTTTTACTTTGCAGTTGACCCTGCTGAGTACATCAAGGACCATAAACCGGAGGACTTTGACCACCCTACCGCGGTTTTTGCTCGGGGTCTGGTGGAGCAATGGCTCAGTAGACGGTCAGAAGATTCTGGCAGCTGGAGAGCAGGTTGGGAACTCGGCAAAGCGCCGTCCACTCCCAACCTAAAGAGACCAGCCAACTCCCTGGAGTTGTTAGACGTATTGATCTCTCCTAGAGAGATCAAGGCACATTTCAGCCTGGGCGATGATTACATTATGGTAAAGGTAAACCTTACGATCTGTGAAGACTTCCGGGGGATGGACAATCTTACCAGGAGGCAGAAAGCCCTACCACAACTCTTCAGGATCCCTAATGGGTCCTGGAAGGTCTTCCATAACCAGGAAATTAAAGCAGAGAGCGCTGCTCTGTTGGGCATTAAGGAAGAGTACGTGTCCATCGTGCTGAGGAAGCCACAACCAACATTCACTCCTAAGGTACAGAGACTTGACGATCAAGTTGTAGGGAGTGATGCCCCTGCAACCAGCCCCTCCCTCCCTACGAGTGGACAAGACGTACTTGGGGAGCTCATGAAGTTGTGTGGGGTTACCGTATCCCCACCACCATCCCCGAGCTCTATCCGCTCCCCAACCCCAATCCACTTGGAGGAGCTTGAGCAGGATGCAAACCAGTTTGAGGATGCAGAGGAACCTTTACCACAAGGCGCAGTAGTTAATACCGAGAGCAATGAAGTAACTCAACCCGTCTCTAACAGCCCTCGGGAGTCAGACACTGTGTCTGACAGCACTGCCCTTCCCTTGCCAGATTCAACCAACAAACAAACCTCCCCATCAGCGGTTAGCCATCCAATTGTAACGGAGGGTGATAGTCGTGCTGACGACGAACCGGATCCATCACCTCTTGACACCCAACCCAGTGTGGCAGAGGGACTCTGCACCAGTGTGGTATCTAGTCCACCACCTCTGGTTTTGACAACGCCAGATCTTTCTAAGGCAGCCGTGTCCAGGGCAGTTATAGATTCCCAATCAAGCACTGAGGTGCCAAAGGTCACATTCAGCCTTCAGGAGAAGAAATCAAAAACAGTTCACTCCTCAGCTGACACTTTGTATGAGCCCTCCTCGGTTGGCCTTTTCCAGCCCTGCAAGCCATATAAGCCGACTCCGACCTTGAGTCCAGATGTAGTTAGACAGAGGGCGAAAACACTCCTCACGAGGGGCTGTATGCCTCTACTGCCGCCAGGTCGCAGAGACTGGTCTGTGGTGCCGGAAGAGAGCATTCCGCTATGCCAGAACCTGCGCTGGCCACCAAAGGGATGGCAACTCCTCACCAGGGACCAAAGATCAATGGCGGTCGAGTATGCCGCCATGACGGTGTTACAATCAGAAGGGGCTACCCTATTCAAGGACAGGTTACAACTGGTCCAAGAGTTTAATTTTCTGGTGTTACCAGGCAGTGGCCAGTATAAGGCTGATCCAAAGGCCAAGGCCAGGATTTACAATTATGAAGTTGTGGCGGCCATTGCTTCGGGCAGGGATACTTCAAACCTCCAAGAACAAATGGATCTCTTGTCATGCTTTTCAATGAGGACGGATGGCAGCCATGAAGATTTAATTAAAAAATTGACACATGTGCCACTAAGGCTCTTATAATGAATATTAGTCTAGGGATTATAACATATTTTATTATAAAATTAAATTTACTCAGGAACTAAAAAAAATCATTGAATAGTTTCCTATACTTCAGGAGAAGTATTTGTCTTTAAGGTAGGGAGAATTGTAGCAAATGTTTGGATGACACTGTGTTAAGGGGCAGAATAATCCCCGTGCATCCAATTCTGTTCTAGCAACAGACATGTTCATTTCAAAGTTGAAATACTCATACATATATACATTAATAAGTTAAACTGACAATATGGTAATATTAACCTATGCCTGTTTATGACATGTGTGGAGTGATTCACAGAAGTGTTGTTTTATCAACTGACTCACTTATACATTAATTTATGTGTGCATTATTTACATTTGTAAAAGTCATGAAAGTACATTCATATGATATTTATGCCTACCTGTTGAAGATTTGTCTCTAGAACAGACGTTAATCCATAAATTTCATTTCATTTCATGCTGATTCTATCATACACTCAGAATTATTAATGTAAAAGTTATTCTTGTTCATGATTTTCAGCAGCAGTGACATTTTAGGATTTTTCATGGAGGCCGCCATATTGTTTAGTACAGCGTCTGTAGAAACCAGCAGCGATTTTTCCTTCTAGAACTTACTATGCTGTAACATTAATTTAGATGTGTTGAAAGTGTATAACTTTGTTAGTTTCTGCGCTATTTAAATCCAATGTTCACATAATGTCTCGATAAAAGCACAAGTTGGCGTGATTATTTTGTCGCTGCACCGCGTAATAAAGTTAGGAAATGTACACTGCCGAAATTCACTTCTTACTACTGTAAAGCACCTTTAATTGCCATAAGTCCACATGTTATTAATGCAATAATTGGTGGTGTGTAACCTATAGGCTGTACCATTTTCGCGGCTTCCGAAAAATAAAGTTTTAAGTAATTAAATGTCGTTTTAAATTCAAACTTTTATGATATCGTCTTAAAGGAATAAGTATTCTACAAATTAGAAACAAAAACAGGTGGTAGAAACGACAAAAAGTGTGCTTATTTGACTTTTTATTGCGATCACGATCATCAGACGCTTTCTATTTAGAAACTACTCTTCAGGGACGTAGATCAGCACACGGTGTCGATATAAACATGATTTTTTATGTTATTTTTACTCACGTTCTTATACTTTGGACAACAAGTGTCAGAAATGAAACTATTGATCAACGTTCTTCAGATACATGGGATTTTTCGGTGATTAACAGTATATATACACCAGGATATAACTTCGTCGTCTCCAGAAATGTTTTTATTGACAATCAGACAGCAATATTTTATCATGTGAAACATTCCAGAGCACAATCGCTGTCAATCCCACTCGAATTCAAACAGAAGCAACATCGCATTTTGTTTATTATCATTACGAGCGGAGACATTTCTCTAAATCCAGGTCCCTCTACGCATAATATAGTTCCGGATGTTATTCCGCCCACGAGCTCTACGGGAACAGAAAAATGTGATACTTCATGTAGCATTTGTTTTAAAACAGTCTACAAGAATCATCGTATTTTATATTGTGAATCTTGTCACCATTGGGTCCACAAGAAATGTTCGAGCGTGTCAAATGATTCTTATCAAAACCAGAAGAAATCTAAAAATATACTCTCATATAAATGCAACAACTGTGATACCATTCCCGAAGTTACACTGACAACTCCTCAGAAATTTGACCCAGATGTCTCCAGAACAGAAATCAACCCAACTTCATCGGGGCCACAGACTCCATCATGTGCATCAGATGAACATTTTCAGTGTTTTATTAAAAAAGGAATTCATTTTATACATCTTAATATGAGATCACTTTTACCTAAACTATCTGAACTTAAATTAATAGCTACTAAAACCAGAGCTGCCATAATATGTGTTTCAGAGACATGGTTAGACAATTCAGTAAATGATGCCGAAATACATATTGACAATTACTCTGTTGTTAGAAAAGATAGAGATAGACATGGAGGTGGGGTTTGTTGCTATATTAGGGATGATCTGGCATATAGTGTTAGGCATGACTTAAATATTTTAAATGATGAATTTGTTTTTATAGAACTTCTTTTACCCAAAACTAAACCCATATTTGTTGGTACATTTTATAGGCCACCAAAACAGCCAAATTTTATTGAACATTTAGAACAAATTTTGTCCAACCTAAGGGCAGATTGTGAAACATATCTTTTAGGTGATGCAAATATTTGTTTTAAACAGAAATCTAGCACTTCTTTAAAATCTTACTTAAATTGTTTGAGAATTTTTGACCTACAACAGATTATTAGTGAAGCAACCAGGATCACTACTACTTCTAGTAGCATTATAGACCATATTTTAACAAATTCTAAGGATAGACTTACGCAGTATGGTGTTATTTCCATTGGCTTGAGTGATCATTTTATGACATTTTGTACAAGAAAAGTTTCCAAACAGACTTTTCATAAACACAAGTTTTCTAAAGTTAGGTGTATTAAAAATTATACCAAAGAAATATTTGTTGAAAAACTACAAAATGCTGATTGGAGTAAATGTTTTTATGCTGAGAATGTTAACAGTGCATGGATAGCTTTCAAAGATATTTTCATGTTAGTTTTGAACTCAGTTGCACCAATTAAAGAAGTAAGACTTAAACAAAAGACAGAACCATGGATGTCAGCTGAAATTTTAGATATGATTAAAGTTAGAGACTCATATTTATATAAGTTTAGAAAACAAGGATGCCATGATGACTACTCTATGTACTGTAAATATAGAAATAAGGTACAACGACAAATTATTTTTGCAAAATCTTCCTATTTTTCTGACCAGATTGCTGAAAATAGAAATAAACCGAAAAGTCTTTGGCAACAACTTAAACAGCTAGGCTATAAATCTTATAAAACTGGTAATGATAATATAGTATTAAATATTGAAGGTGAAAACTGCCACAGCCCCAGGAAGGTAGCCTCTCATTTTAACAATTTTTTTACATCTGTTGCATCAAAACTTGTTGAAAAGTTACCAACTTCTACAAAATTGTTTGACCTAGAATCTCAATCTTTGCTGGATTTTTATAGAAATAGAAATGTCAACAATAACACTTTTGTTTTGAAACATGTATCTGAATCGTTTATTTTCAAAGAACTCAAAAATTTACAAATATGCAAAAGCACTGGCTTAGACGAGATACCTGCCAGGTTCCTGAAGGATTCTGCCTGTTTTATGAAAATACCTGTGACATTTATTGTAAATCTATCTATTTCTGAAAATTGTGTTCCTGATGATATGAAACAAGCCAGAGTGAAACCACTATACAAAAAGGATAGCAATCTAGATGTTGGCAACTATAGACCTGTTAGTATTTTAAGTATTATATCAAAAATTTTAGAAAGAGCTGTTTACACACAATTGGAAAGGTTTTTAGTTGAAAATAGTTTATTGTATGAACTTCAGTCTGGTTTTAGAAACTCTTATTCTACAGATACTTGTCTTGTTCACTTAATGGATCATGTTAGAAATAATAACTCTAAGGGACTGTATACAGGCATGGTCATGTTGGACTTACAGAAAGCCTTTGACACTGTAGATCATAATATTTTATGTGGTAAATTAAAACTAATGGGTATGAAAAATACGGACTGGATTATGTCATATTTGTCAGGTAGAAAACAAACTGTGTGTGTCAATAATGCCTTTTCAGACTTCAATCACGTTACATGCGGGGTACCCCAAGGTAGTATTTTGGGACCCCTTCTCTTTTTGTGCTATGTAAATGATATGGTTATAAGCATTGACCCTGACTGCAAATTGATCTTATACGCTGATGATAGTGCTATCCTGTTTGCACATAAAGACCCAGATGTAATTTCAGACAAATTAAGTAGTGTCATGGATTCTTGTTCAAATTGGTTGATCGACAACAAATTATCCTTACATCTAGGAAAAACGGAATGTATTGTATATGGTTCAAAGAGAAAACTAAAGAAACTTAAAGATTTCAAAATTAGCTGCAAAGGGCATATTATCAAGTCAACAAATTCTGTTAAATATCTTGGTGTTGGTATTGATAATACATTATCAGGTGAAAATATAGTTAACAATATTGTTAGCAAAGTGAACTCTCGTCTTAAATTTATGTATAGAAATGCTAAGTCATTAGATACAAGGACTAGAAAATACTTATGTTCTGCTTTGATTCAGTGCCATATAGATTATGCTTGTTCTTCTTGGTATCCGAGCTTAAACAAAGGTCTTAGAGACAAATTACAAGTATGTCAAAATAAAATTGTTAGATTTATTTATAGCATGGGTCCCAGAGAAAGTATTAACCAACATAGACTTTCAGATATGAATTTGCTAAATGTAGAAAATAGAAATAAACAACTAAGACTTAACCATGTTTTCGAAATTGTACAGGATAAGTGTCCATCATATATGAAAGAGAACTTTGTATTTGTGAAAGAGACTCATTCCTACTCAACTAGGGCTAATACATATAATTTTAGAGTACCTAAATGTCATGGTAAAGAAAACATTACCTTTTATTACAGTGCAATAAAGGATTGGAATGCTCTACCAGATTCAATAAAGAAAATTGAAAATAAATTTAGATTCAAAATGGCTGTGAAGAACCATCTCTTGGACACAGCCAAGATACATTAATTCAATGATCACATTTTGTGAATATTTTACTCTCTAGTCACCATGGTAAATTTTATATATATTATAGAAACATGAATGTAACAACTTACTAATTCAAATTATGAATCAATAGTTCTGTATTACACCATTTGTTGTTTTTTTTTTTTTTTTTTTGTTTTTTTTTTTTTTTTTTTTTTTCGCCCTACAGGTATTCTATACTTATTGTAGTAAGTATTATCCAAGGACCCCATTGGAAATAAGCTTTCGAGCTTTCATGGGCTATCCTAGGTTTTACACACTATATATAGATATATATACATTCATATCAGTACAGTTCATATAGGGCTTTTTTCGAGGTTGTTCATGTTTGTATAATATACTAAGAAATGTTCTGAAATTTTCTGTGATAGCCAAGTAATTTGGCATTTGCAACTGTGATAAACAGTAGATTACAAACATGTAAAAATATAAGTGTAATTGGTTGTTTTTATGTGTGGGGTAGTTGCTGATCAGTTCCCTTCAAATTTTATTGGAGATGACGCACTTTTATGACTTTTTAGTAGTCTCATACTACTTTGTATATTTCCTGTGCTATTCTCCTTAATTTAAGTATATTTTAAGGCAGTTTCTAGGCCTCAGGGTTTCGATCAGTAGTGATCCCACAAACGCGTCTTACTTGCTACATTAATATTTTTAGTTAAAATGCTAATATAAAATGTTGTAATTCGTATATATGTGTGTTTTAACCTGAATAAATATCTATCTATCTATCTAGAGTATCCAGCTGATTGTTGTGTTATGAAATTGTTGTATGTTATATTATTATCACATGCATATTATGTATTTGACTTTGTCAAACCGCGCTGCAGCCGTTTTAGGAACTTCTTTCCTAGCCACGTCAGACTGGTCAGCCGAATGTAACGACTTATTTGATTGGCTGCTAGAGAGATTCCTAATTCCTAAACAGCCCGGTAGGGTATATATTTGGCGCTAGCCTCATTTCGTCGACAGTTGCAGACGCGCCAAATTTAAATATAAACAAAGCGTAAAATAACAGATCCTAAAGTAAATCCAACTTTGGTAAGGACACTAATTTTTGTGCTTAATATTTTATATGAAGATTAAATATTTTGATAAGCACTAGTCTATGATATTTGAGCAACTGTCCACGCAGTGAGAGAGCCGGCGCACTTCAAAATTTATACTTCATTGGCACTTTCTATTATTTGGCGAAATATAGAACTATTATGGGAAGAGCGATACGTTAATAGATTATAGGAACCTGACAGTGATTTAGTTTGTTTTACCCCCGTTTACTTGACGTGAGAGTCTTTCAATATCATTGAGTTATGGTTGTTAAGGAGCTGGGATAAATGTCCATTAGCTTACAATCCGTTCATATAACATCAGTTTCAGCAGACAGATGTGTCGTTTTTATTTTAGGCTTCATCATGGTTTGTCCTCTATATTCACACGTACTTTTACTGTTATTTGGTTTTCTTCAAAACGCGGGAAATTGTGACGTCACTGACCTTTGCATATTCAATGTGTTACTGAGCCTATGATTTCATGTACTCCGAACAAAAATAGTAGTCATCTCTAGCTTACTAGTAATCGAAAACATAAACCTAGTAAACATCTTATCTCTTCACCTTTGGAAAAAATGTAAATTATGCATTATTCCTGAAACAAATCATAGTCCGTTCCTTGGACCACTGATGGCCTTATTGTCAACGTGTCTCCTGCCACGTACATGATATCCGGACACGTACCGCGTGTGCTCGTAGCATGTTTCGAATACATAGATCTGTAAATCTTACATGTCCTTATTTCTGTACGAGTAATATCCGGTATACTAGTTTTAATATGTAAAATTTTACACATCTCAATAGTTTACTGTTTACTGTTCGCGCTTATATGTGGAAATCCAATATATAAAAATATTCAGCAATGATGATTGCTTCATGTTCAGTGATTTACAACGCTCATGAACGCCTATCATCAAATAATAAACAAATGTTCGCAATATGTCTTGAAAATTTCAAGTGAAAGCATTTGCGCATTGATTTCATAAAGTGGACAATTGAAGAAAAATAT
The DNA here is from genome assembly GCA_038501625.1 of Corbicula japonica. NCBI lineage: Eukaryota > Metazoa > Mollusca > Bivalvia > Venerida > Cyrenidae > Corbicula > Corbicula japonica. The sequence continues at coordinate 6,440,437 of JAZAYU010000015.1, forward strand.
GCTAACATGGAAATTTATCATTATCGTTATTGTTAATGATAAATATAAAAAAATATTTCGTGAAACAAACAGTTGAGCCGCGGAACAAACGTCCAATATTGAAATGGCTTAAAAATGACAAAATAAAGAAAATGTTTTCACTGTTATTTTGAGCTTCGAATTAGAAGAACAAATATATTAAATATTTCAGAATTAATATTTGGCTATTGTAATATCCTAACATCGGGAATATCGTTTATATCTCTACCTAAAGGTAACATATCTGTGGCTCGCTAAAGAATCCCTGGCGGCTACAACCCCCAGACAAAATTGGTTTACTGTTGTCGATTGTGTTCTGAATTAGGGACAGCGCAGTGAAGCAGTCAAGTATTCTTTTAGCGATACTAACGTGGCAAGAGCCAACTTAAACACGTAACAGGAAACTTGGACTACTTTTCTTGCTCAGATTACTCTGAAATGCGTAAATCGCCGGTTGCCAGTGCCTCGTTTTGGTTTGATACCGGTTTCAGAATTGTGATTTGTAAAACCAGCTTCGCTGGTTAAAAAGAAGAAATGTTGGTATAACAAGTCTTAAGACAGTAATATATGACAAATTTCAAGCTTAGATGTCACATATAAAACAGTGTAGAGGATATCTGTAATTTCACTAAACATGAGATAGTTACCATCAGTGAGTACAGCTGAACACATTCCCTCAAGGTAGAGCTTAAACTGCGATCTCAGCCACTCATCATTGCCTTCCCACTCTGTAAATTAAATCTCACTGTTAATGTTGTCATCATGACACAAAGCATGAATTGAAAGTAGATTTGTTAAACAAGTTGGAATTCAAAGTGCTTCAGGTATGAACAGGTAAGGAATTTAAAGTAGTTTTTGTAAACACAAAATTTTTTAAGTAGGTTTAGTTAATTCGGTAAACATGACTTAGAATTTCAAGTAGTTTTGAAAAGCATAGCAGGAGTTTGAACAAATTTTGGTCAATAGTCTCTGTAATCTAAACAATTTCAAATGTGCAGCTGACTTCAAGTTGATCTTTAGTGTTTGAATCAGGTGACTTCATACATGAGAATTTGTTCTGTAAGCATTGCAACCAGAGTCCTGCATGAAATTGAAATATCTTACTAAATTGTACTAGAGACCATTGAACAAACATCATTGTGAAGCTCAATAGACCTGGTACTTGAGATGCCAGAGTTAAACCTAAAGGTTTGGCTAACAGTGCTTGCGGCTGAACCTGCGCCAGCACTTTAGCAGTCACCAAATGTTATAAGTGGTTTATGACTGTATTTAGTGATGTTACATCAACATACCAAATATTATTGAAATCTGGCAAACTATTCTGCAAGTTATCATCGGGACAACATGCTTTTAGCAAATTTCAAGTGACAAAAATGCCGTAAGTCTGTAAATAGCTCGTAGATTCTAACCAATTTCAAACTTCACCTGCGATTTGTTATGTTACAATATTACATCAATGTACCAAATTCAATTTGATTCTGCCGAACCATTTTCAACTGATCATCCAGATAAGGTATAAAACGCAAATGTCAAGTGTAAGCTCGTCAAAACATGGTGGTTTATCACCAAATTTTACCTGCATATTGTTATGTAACAAAATTAATTCACGGCTGCCAAACCCTTCTTGATTTTCCTTTCAAAATTTTCATTTGAACAACATGGTTTTGGCTAACATTAAATGGCAAAGGGTGTTATCTCTGTCAAAATATAATTGAATCTGTCTAAACTAGGGATGGGAACGGATAACTAAATCACTATTCGGATAACCGTATCCGGTATCCGGATAATATCCGAATAACCGTATCATTTTATCGACCACAGAAAATTTTGCTGATATAATATTTTAAATTTAAAAAGCACAAACGTTACACTCTATCGCGATCGTTTGAGTCCTCGACCAACCTACCCGGTATATCACGGAAACAAAATATAAGTGAAAATTCGGACCCAACGACCTAACTTTTTAAGTCAATAACGAGTTGAAAAAAAATTAGCTACCAAGAAAAAAGACAAGAAAAGGTTCGATAAAATTGGAGTTTTATTTCACGTGGACGCTTGCAAGCGCATACATAATATTCTTTAAACGAAAAATACGCATAATGTCATATGCACTCATATGCAAGGCGATTCATTTTACGAAAATCGGCCTGCACAGCAGCGGAACATGTAAAAACACAGAGTTTACAATAACTACATGAACAAATACTGTGTAACCAATTTATCGATAAATCACATGTATCGGGTTAAAAATACATGTAAAAGTTATGGTAATAGTTAATTGCATCATCTAATATTTTTTTAATATCGGCGACTAACGTTAAATGATTTTTTCCTTTCAAGTCTTTAATGCGGTCATGTCAAAATAACAAACTGTCAAGATTATATTTGCTCAAAATTCTATTGCAATAAATTGTCATTAATCTGAGGTTTGTTCTCGTTAACGAAAATAATCAAGTGTTGCAACTTGACAGGTGTCATTTAACACGCTCCGTTCAAGGTACACCAATCAACAAAACAAAAGATCACGGTCTGGAATACAGATCTTCCGGTCTCCCAATTAACCACTATACAAACAATTAACACCTCTTTGTCAACCCTGCTGAGACATCCTGGTCGAGTTACGCCATGTCAGAATCGAGATTAGTGCAAGCAGTTTAGCGAGTTTTAGAAAGATTTACCAGTTTAAGTTATATTTTACAAACCTTGAACAAAATATTGAAACTAAATTCGTACGAATTTGAGGGTATTCGGATACGAGAATGGTATCCGGATACGATCTTACTATTCGGATATTCGGTTATCCGGATAACCGTTCCCATCCCTAGTCTAAACGCTAAAAGGTTCGGCATTTTATTATGTTATACCAATAAAACTTAAATTCAAATCTGCCATGCCAATCTCAACCTTTCATCTGACAAGCCATAAAAGGCAAACTTTCAGTGGAAAAAAGGACCATAACTTTGTAGAAATAAAGTGCATACTGGCCACATTTAAACTTGACCTGCACTTTGTTATGCTACGCCTATGTTTAAATTTAAGTATGTCAAATTTTGTCCAAATTATCATCAATACAACAGGCTTTTGGCAAATTTCTGACCAGCATACCATTTTCCTAATACAATGTACCAAATTTAATTTAAGTCAACCAAACTGTTCTTGACTTATCATCAGAACAATAGGTTTAAGACTAATTTTAAGTAGTCTAGTCAAAATATGATGGATTCTGACCTAATTTGAACTTGACATACTTTATACTGTTACATCAATGTTCCATATTTCATGTTAGACTGCAAGATTGTTCTTGACTTAACATCTGGACAATGTCTGGAAACAGCCTGACTGACTGACTGATGTACAAGCTGACTCTTAGTAAATTCAAGTAGTTTTGGTAAACAGAACAGTAATAACAAGTAGTTTTGGTAAACAGAACAGTAATAACAAGTAGTTTTGGTAAACAGAACAGTAATAACAAGTAGTTTTGGTAAACAGAACAGTAATAACAAGTAGTTTTGGTAAACAGAACAGTAATAACAAGTAGTTTTGGTAAACAGAACAGTAATAACAAGTAGTTTTGGTAAACAGAACAGTAATAACAAGTAGTTTTGGTAAACAGAACAGTAATAACAAGTAGTTTTGGTAAACAGAACAGTAATAACAAGTAGTTTTGGTAAACAGAACAGTAATAACAAGTAGTTTTGGTAAACAGAACAGTAATAACAAGTAGTTTTGGTAAACAGATCAGCAATAACAAGTAGTTTTGGTAAACAGAACAGTAATAACAAGTAGTTTTGGTAAACAGAACAGTAATAACAAGTAGTTTTGGTAAACAGATCAGCAATAACAAGTAGTTTTGGTAAACAGATTAGTGATTACAAGTAGTTTAATAAGTACAATAATACTTATTTCATATCCAAATCAACTCATAATTTTCCCCGATTTTTAACAAATATCATAACTAGAATGTGTCCTCGGACACTGATGCCCCCACTTCTCCAACATAATTTTTAATAACAAAGGGCCATAACTCTGGTAAAAATGGTTGCAGGAAAAAATCCTTTCTTTACGATTATCTACACATCCTGCTTGATCATCTGTGCAAGTTTGAAAGAAATCTGCCTTATAATTTAGGAGGATTTGATGCCACAAGATTTGGGGACCTACAGACGGACTACTGCAACTCTATATGCCTCCCATTTTGTGGAGGCATAAATATCCCACGACCAGGAATAAAATTTTCGAAATTCCCGAGTATTTCCTGTTTTCCTGGTAGTGTGGGACCATGATACAAGTAGTTTTGGTAATCAGTAATAACAAGTAGTTTTGGTAATCAATAATAACAAGTAGTTTTGGTTTGGTTATCAGTAATTACAAGTAGTATTGGTTAAGTTATAAGTAATTACAAGTAGTTTTGGTCAACATATCAGTTATTACAATTAGTTTTGGTTTTCGGTAATAACAAGTAGTTTTGAGCAACAGATCAGTGATAACAAGTAGTTTTTGGTAATTAGTAATAACAAGTAGTTTTGGTTTTCAGTAATAAGAAGTAGTTTTGGTAAACAGATCAGTAATAACAAGAGGTTTTTTAACAAGTATTTTTGGTAATAAGTAATTACACATAGTTCTGGAAATGTAGTTTGAGTATTAAGATCAGTAGTTTTAAGTAGTTTTGGTTAATTGATCATTCATTGTATGAAGTTTTGGTAAACACATCTGTATTTATCACAAATATGGTAAACATGGAACAAATAATTACCAGTTCCATCAAAGAAGCCATCTTCCCCCACCTCTGTAACAGCTTTGACAAGGATGTCAGCAAACCTGAGATCTGCTGTCGTCAGCGTCAGCTGTCTCTGTAACTCTCTCTCATGGATTTCTACCTTACTTTCAGCAACCTGACAAAAAAACACAGATCATAATTCTTAAAATCCCTTGTAGAAATTGTAGAAGTGAGCAAAGAAGATTGTGAAGGAAAAACAGATGAAATGACATCTACCATTACTATATTCCCATGCCTTTTGGAACTCGATAAAATTATCTCATTACATTTTCTTGTTCACTAAGATTTAAAATTAGTTTTATTAACAGTGGAAGAAACCATATGGTGGGACAATGTACTGTTAAATGTGCAGACCATTGAAAGTACTCTGAGATTTTGAGATTAGCTGACTAAATAATGTCAATATCTCTCCCAGTGGCTTAAACAGTACATCACCGAGTCTCAGCCTATTTTCAACCATGTCTTTCCATCATCATGGTTTAAATTACCTTTAAAGACAATGCTGTGGGACTGTACAGACATTCTGTCTGTATAAACTAAATTCACTTACATCTATGACAACATCAGACAGGTGGCTCTTGTGTCGAAACAGCATGTTTGTTGCACCAATCACAAAGCTCCTTACATTCACATCATTAAGTATATCAAAGTACTGGAGAGACAAGTACGGAAAGCACACACAACCCTGAAACATAGAAATATTTCTTTATTTCCTAACATCAATATCAAGTGGTAAGATTTATCAACAATGTTTGTTATTACCTAAATTACCATTATACTGTAGAACTGGCCCCAGTATCACGAAAAATATCGAGTTGGTTTTTTAATTCAACTCAAATTGACAATTTTTAAATTCTGACCATACACAGATTAATTGATTGATTTTTGTTTTAAGAATAAGTATATGAATTATTTTTTGTATTAAATGCAGTTGAGAAAAATTGTAATTAGTGTAATATTATTCTGATTAAATATTACCAAAACACTGTTTGAGTAGAAACTCAGATATTTAAGTTTGAACTCAAACATTTATTCTAGATTATCTCAGCAGGACAAATTGTTATTTGATATATTTCTATGGACTTAGGAAGATTTTACATCATGATTGTAAAATATACTTAGAAAATAATCAACATTTACTTAAAAATGAAATTAATATGTTCAGTTGAAAATTAAGGTTGAGCATAAGATTGTTTGTGATATTGGGGCCTGGTTTTAATCGTGTTAGTTTTATTTTCGCTAATATTTGCAAATCGCTTACCTCGGGAATTCATAAATACCGCAAATATAATTATGATGAGTTTCCATATATCCAACAATATGTATACCCGAAAATAAGCAACTTAAAATAAAACTGTAAATCACTTCAAATGCCACATATAATTTCTTTTTGGCCAACATTCATTTATTTGATTTAATCATTTGAATAAATTTGGCAAATCATATAAATGGCTGACGACGTCACGAATTCATAAATATGCAAACAAGTAAAATAACTGATTTTTTACAATAATCGCGAAAATTTGACCTCACCAAATTAAAGCCTTTTACAGTATGTACAGTATGACAACATTATTTTGCTTTTATTGATTAAGTAAACATAGTAAAATTCTGGAATTTAAAGAATAGCAAACTTGGCAGACCATGATATTTTGTGGGATCTTTCCATCCACAAACTAGAGATTATTATTAACATTGTGTCAAAAGGACAAAATCATGTTTTGTGTTGTTTAGTTTGTGTGAATTGAAGTAAATAGAATTGTAGTTGATTTTTATATCTAGTTAATTTTCTTTACTGTTCTAACGTGTCTTAACATATGCAAAGTACAATACAGAAATAACATTAATTTGTGCAAAGTTACTTGAATGGCATTTTTCCATTTGAGAGATTCTGATCATTTTCCTTTTTATTGATTAACGTGCAATAATGACTGTACATGTAGATGGCCCTCAAGCCTTGATGAGTAATAACTACTATATACAAAAGTAAGTACTTTAATAAGTGCTATATACCCGGTGATTCATGGAAGCAAAAGATCAAATTTTAAAAGAAATAACCTTTGTAAATATGGCAAGAGGAAACCCGCAGTCATCCTGATGCATTGTGGGTATGGTGGGTAACTCAGGATGAGCAGGTGATGGTGGTGAACTTGTCTCCCTTGATCCTGGCTCACTGGATGTCGACTTCTTCAGCTTGCCTTTCAGACTCAAGCCACTGAAAGCATTACTCAGTCTGTTCTTAATGGCAGCTGCTTTCACTCCTAGAATGAGAACATTTCCTGAACAACACACAACATTCAAATTTAACCAGCTTGGATATTTATCAAATTGTGTAGCACTGTAGAATCAGCCAAAAATATGGCCTAAATCCAAATATCATCATAAGCTTTTTATGAAGGATTAAATATAATCATGTTTTTATCATATACCAAACCCCCCTCATTCTATCATAGGAAAACAACTGCAACCAAAAATATCAGTTGATGGTTATGCAGTTTAGAAAGCTCAAGGTGACAATATCACATGGCAAGAGGTACTTCTTGATTAAAACTTTTCAAAATCAAGGAAGTATTTTGGTCACTTGATAGTTTACTTTTACAGTTCATTTTCATGTCTATTTCGTCCCGTTGCATGTTAGCTGCAAAATTTTACAGTTACTTTTAAATAACTATTTTGAAAAAGTGTTTTGGATAGGCAGCCAAAGGTCGCTGATAGATTTTTTTTATTAAAGTACACCCTATCAAAAACACAATCACATTAAATAGATAAGAAATGAACTTGAAAAGCCACCAAACACAAGAAATAATCAAAATTTTGCAGGTTTGGTTTGATTGAGCCTGTTCTTGGGCAGTAATATGCATTTATATTACCCGGTACATGCCGCCTAGCCCACAGCTGAGCACAACAGAGATATGTATCATGCTCAACACCCTTCAAACAGCACTAATTAAAAACTTCTAGACCTTATCCTACATACTACATACGTCTGTGGATGTTATAGTAAGAATACTAGGAGCATGTTTGGAACAAACATGATGTTAGTGAAACTGTAAAGTGGAAGTTACACCTGCCTGGTAACAGAAGGTATACATAGACTACTAGGATGACTGGACCGCCTGGTGACAGAAAGTATAACTGGACTACTAGGATGACTGGACCGCCTGGTGACAGAAAGTATACCTGGACTACTAGGATGACTGGACCGCCTGGTGACAGAAAGTATAACTGGAATACTAGGATGACTGGACCACCTGGTGACAGAAAGTATAACTGGACTACTAGGATGACTGAACCGCCTGGTGACAGTATACCTGGACTACTAGGATGACTGGACCGCCTGGTGACAGAAAGTATACCTGGACTACTAGGATGACTGGACCGCCTGGTGACAGAAAGTATAACTGGACTACTAGGATGACTGGACCCCCTGGTGACAGAAAGTATAACTGGACTACTAGGATGACTGGACTGCCTGGTGACAGAAAGTATAACTGGACTACTAGGATGACTGGACCGCCTGGTGACAGAAAGTATAACTGGACTACTAGGATGACTGGACCACCTGGTGACAGAAAGTATACCTGGACTACTAGGATGACTGGACCACCTGGTGACAGAAAGTATAACTGGACTACTAGGATGACTGGACCCCCTGGTGACAGAAAGTATAACTGGACTACTAGGATGACTGGACCGCCTGGTGACAGTAAGTATACCTGGACTACTAGGATGACTGGACTGCCTGGTGACAGAAAGTATACCTGGACTACTAGGATGACAGGACTTCCTGGTGACAGAAAGTATACCTGGACTACTAGGATGACTGGACTGCCTGGTGTCAGAAAGTATACCTGGACTACTAGGATGACTGGACTGCCTGGTGACAGAAAGTATACCTGGACTACTAGGATGACTGGACTGCCTGGTGACAGAAAGTATACCTGGACTACTAGGATGACTGGACCGCCTGGTGACAGAAAGTATAACTGGACTAACCGCCTGGTGATAGAAAGTATACCTGGACTACTAGGATGACTGGACCGCCTGGTGACAGAAAGTATACTAGGATGACTGGACCGCCTGGTGACAGAAAGTATACCTGGACTACTAGGATGACTGGACTGCCTGGTGACAGAAAGTATACCTGGACTACTAGGATGACTGGGCCGCCTGGTGACAGAAAGTATACTAGGATGACGGGACCACCTGGTGACAGAAAGTATACCTGGACTACTAGGATGACTGGACCGCCTGGTGACAGAAAGTATACTAGGATGACTGGACCGCCTGGTGACAGAAAGTATACCTGGACTACTAGGATGACTGGACTGCCTGGTGATAGAAAGTATACCTGGACTACTAGGATGACTGGACACTGGATCCTGGGTGGATGCAGTCTGTGTTGTACTGCCAACATTCCCGGAACATACCACCTCAGTTGAATGCAAATTTTCCAACACTGAAATTTCTTTGAATGAAGAAGTGAGTCCAGCGGTTTCATCTAACTTGACATCAGCTTTATCTGTATCTATGGTGAGTGAGAGTTTATCATCTTCCCAAGAGAAACAGTCCTCCTGATCGATCTGACTGATGCTCTCCGGAGAATCCAAATCTTCTACTCTCCCATCTGCTTTCTTCTGCTCCCTACCTGCTGTCTTAACATCTTTTATGAAATCAGTGTCTTCCAGTATTTCATGGGTTACTGAGTTATGACTTATATTATGCTGAGCTGTGATAGGACCGAGACCTCCAGCAGAAGGGTCTGGTGTCGGCACTGGGCCATCAGCTGGATTGGTACTACTAAAATAGTCATCTTTTATCTCCAGTGGGCTATGTTCAATATTTATCACAGAACCATTCTTTGGAATGCTTTTACCTGCCTGAAATTAGACAGATTTTATGAACATTTTGATCAAAAGGAGTTACACTTTTCTTGCAAAACCAATCGCAAAGTATTAGAAATTGAGTCATCAAATGGGTATTGTATGTGTTTTTGGACCAAAGAAACTGTTTGCATCAGCTACATGACTTCATTATTTACACCATATTAATATTTTAAGGAAAATCAAATCACTTGCTAGATGCCTATTGGCAACATGTTGCGACCATACTGAAGAAAGCAATGTTAACATATAAGGCCTAAAATAAAATATTGTTTGTTTCCCCATCCACGACCGACCCGAAAAAATAGGCCCGACCCGAAAAATTTTATCGCCGTAACCTAAGTGATATTTTTTTATTTGGTTAAGAAGAACCTGAAGATAAAAACCGCATTTTTCCAATCATTTTGAGTGCGAAACCGATCACAAGTATTAGAGCGTCGGTGGTTATTCAACGCTTGTTGATAACGCATGAGAAAATTGCCAAACCACACACCTCGCAAAAGGCGTCGGACAATCGAAAAGGTTCGACAGATTTTGCTACAGCCTTGTAAAATGTCGCATGTCCTCGGTCTTTCTGTCCGGCGACTCTAAATCAAAAAGAAGCAACCTTTTCTTCTTTATAAACTCCGGTTAATTCCCTTCAGTCACAGTAAAATGATTTGTGATTGGTTGCCAGATTCATATTATCCAATCGCAAATCAGATAACATCATCTAACGGCCATGAAATGAAAAATGGTGTTTGGGCTGTCTAGCGTTGGTAGAGGATATTCTGTCTCAAACTGGGGACATTTCCCGAATCAAAAAGCAAATGCCGGCGTCTATTCCATTCAGTTTCGATTTTATAGAAATTTTAAATGGCTTTGTTGCCTGTCTTGAGTTTTGTCTCACGAAAACCATAAAATGGAAGTCTAACAAAATTTCATAGGATCAAAATGTGAATTTGTTTGAAAGACAGGCGATCGGCAGTCGAATTAAGTTATCTTTTATAAACCGGAAGTAGCATATTAAATGTAGGATTACATGGACATCTCAACCATTTTCTTGTTTGTTAATCTGTAAAACTAGAGCTATCACTGAAGGTGATTAATACCCCCGTAATACTGCTTTGTCAGAGTATACAGAAATGATGTTTGCATCTTTCATGGGTGAAAGTTGAAAAATAATTGAAATCCTGAAAATTTGCTGCAAAAGTTGTGTTTAAAAATAGCAACTTGGGTTTTCACCGGATGTAAACAAAACTGTAAAAGTAGTTGACGTCAGAAGGTTTTGTTGAATCGTGCTCCCCTTCTAAAAAATAATGGACTGATCCAAATGAAAAAAAATATGTCATGCAAATCTAATCACGAACGTATGTTAAAAGTTTGAAAACTGGAGAAGTAGTTTGTGTCATAAGATTTTGTTAAATAATGCTCCCCTCAAACCAAAAATGGACTGATCCTTAAGAAATATGTCACTAACATGCGCACTTCATGCAGAACATATGATTTCAGTCGATATTTTGAAAACTGTAGAAGTTTGCATAACACGATTTTGTTAAATCATGTCCCCTGCAAAAAATAATGGACTGATCCACACGAAAAATATGTCACGCACATCTACACTTCATGGCGAACATATGTATCAAGTTTCAAGTCAATATCATAAAAACTGTAGAAAAAGTTCGCGTCACAATATTTTGTTAAATCGTGCTCCCCTCCGAAAAATAATGGACTGATTTACAAGAGAGAAAAAAAATTTGCGCAAATGTACCAAGAACATATGTTTAAAGTTTCAAGTCGATATCTTGAAAACTGTTGACGTAGTAAGTGTAGAAGTTTGCATAACATGATTTTGTTAAATCATGTCCCCTGCTAAAAATAATGGACTGATCCACACGAAAAATATGTCATGCACATCTACACTTCATGCCGAACACATGTATCAAGTTTCAAGTCAATATCTTAAAAACTGTAGAAGTAGTTCTTGTTACAAGATTTTGTTGAATCATGCTCCCTTCCAAAAATAATGGACTGATCCACATGAGAAAAAAAAAATTGCGCAAATGTACTCACCAACATATGTTTCAAGTTTCAAGTCGATATCTTGAAAACTGTTGACATAGTAAGTGTAGAAGTTTGCATAACACGATTTTGTTAAATCATGTCCCCTGCAAAAATAATGGACTGATCCACACGAAAAATATGTCACACACATCTACACTTCATAACAAACATATGTATCAAGTTTCAAGTAAATATCTTAAAAACTGTAGAAGTAGTTCGCGTCACAAGATTTTGTTAAATCGGGCTCCCCTCCGAAAAATAATGGACTGATCCACATGAGACGAAAAGAAAATTTGCGCAAATGTACTCACGAACATATGTTGAAAGTTTCAAGTCGATATCTTGAAAACTGTTGACGTAGTAAGTGTAGAAGTTTGCATAACAAGATTTTGTTAAATCATGTCCCCTGCAAAATATAATGGACTGATCCACATGAAAAATATGTCACGCACATCTACACTTCATGCCGAACATGTGTATCAAGTTTCAAGTTAATATCTTAAAAACTGTAGAAGTAGTTCGTGTCATAAGGTTTTGTTGAATCATACTCCCCTGCTAAAAAAATAATGGACTGATCCACATGAAACAAAGTATGTCATGGAAATCTACTCACAAACGTATGTTTAAAGTTTGAAAACTGGAGAAGTAGTTTGCGTCATAAGATTTAAAATAAAAGTTTTTGTTAAATAATGCTCCCCTCCAAAAAAAATGGACTGATCCACAAAAAAATATGTTGCTTACATGCGCACTTCATGCAGAACATACAATTTTAGTTTCAAGTATTATATCTTAAAAACTGTAGAATTTTGCATAACACGATTTTGTTAAATCATGTCCCCTGCAAAAAATAATGGACTGATCCAAAAGAAAAATATGTCACACACATGTACACTTCATGCCGAACATATGTATCAAGTTTCAAGTCAATATCTTAAAAACTGTAGAAGTAGTTCACGTCACAAGATTTTGTTAAATCGTGCTCCCCTCTGAAAAATAATGGACTGATCCACATGAGAATAAAAAATGTACTCACGAACATATGTTTAAAGTATCAAGTCTATATCTTGAAAACTGTTGACGTAGTAAGTGTAGAAGTTTACATAACAGGATTTTGTTAAATCATGTCCCCTGCAAAAAATAATAGACTAATCCAGATGAAAAAATGTCACGCACATCTACACTTCATGCCGAACATGTGTATCAAGTTTCAAGTCAATATCTTTAAAACTGTAGTAGTAGTTTGCGTCACAAGATTTTGTTAAATCGTGCTCCCCTGCAAAAAAAAATGGACAAATCCAGATGAAAAATATGTCACGCACATCTACACTTCATGCCGAACATGTGTATCAAGTTTCAAGTCAATATCTTAAAAACTGTAGTAGTAGTTTGCGTCACAAGATTTTGTGGAATCGTGCTCCCCTGCAAAAAATAATGGACTAATCCAGATGAAAAATATGTCACGCACATCTACACTTCATGCCGAACATGTGTATCAAGTTTCAAGTCAATATCTTAAAAACTGTAGAAGTAGTTCGCGTCACAAGATTTTCGTGAATCATGCTCCCCTCCGAAAAATAATGGACTGATCCACACGAAAAATAAGTCACGCACATCTACACTTCATGCCGAACATATGTATCAAGTTTCAAGTCAATATCTTAAAAACTGTAGAAGTAGTTCGCATCACAAAATTTAGTAGTTTGCATAACACGATTTTGTTAAATCATGTCCCCTGCAAAAAATAATGGACTAATCCACACGAAAAATATGTCACGCACATCTACACTTCATGCCGAACATGTGTATCAAGTTTCAAGTCAATATCTTAAAAACTGTAGAAGTAGTTCGCGTCACAAGATTTTTTTTTAAATCGTGCTCCCCTCCGAAAAATAATGGACTGATCCACATGAGAAAAAAAATAAATCGTGCAAATGTCCTCACGAACATATGGTTAAAGTTTTAAGTCGATATCTTGAAAACTGTTGACGCTGTAAGTGCCACAGACAGACCGCCCAACCAACCAACCAACCAAACAACCAACCGACCGGATGATGACTCCTATATACCCCCTATACTTCGTATACGGGGGTATAAAAATGAACTCGGTCTAAGCAAAAACTGGTATTTTAAGTTTTATTGATGAAAGTTTGTTAAAACTGAAACATAATTTTCAAGCAAATGTACATGAAAAAGACAACAACTAAATATTTTTCAATATCATCTCCGTCTTTTTTCAGGCCGTCAGATTTTCTTACGCTCCGGCAGAATTTCATTGCTCACCGGATCAAATGACTGGCAATTTTTATGGCCTTTTGCGAAGTCTGTAACCCAGGGAACATTCTGTTTGCATGTCTGTTAAAATGGAGACACCAGTCGTTCTTTGGTATCCAAAAAATGTGTAGATTGTCAACAAAATTGACAATGTGTGATGACGAAGTTGTTCAGCCTGTTGGTTATTGAACAATGGAAATTGAAAGCAAATGAATATTTCCGGCTGTCCTATTTGCAGCACTTGATTTCGAGTCAGAGTGTCCTGTTTCATGTTGCAACACTGAGATGATCGGTACCTGAATATATCTCTTAAATCAATAATAATTACAGTACTTAAAGTTTTCATTGTCAAAATGTAAAAATTGTAATAAATTGGATTTCAGTTTTTAGTAATAAGGACGTTTATTTCATTATTTATATAGCACAGGCTTATCACAAGGACGACTTGGTCATTTTGCAGAAAGGCATTTATCTATTTACATTTAAACTTGGTACCTATATATATATATAAGTTTTAAAGTGTTGGTATTCCCCTTGGAGTTATTCTTGGAATATCTAAATGTGGACCGTTGTTCCGAAAAATTTAAATTAAAAAAAATATTTTGACCTACCTACCTACCCATGCTAAATCTGTTTAGGTCGGGATGGGGAAACAAAGAATATTTTAAGTCTGGCCTAATTATAACACAGACTTATTTCTGTTCAGAAACAAGAAATGTCACAGAATTAACATATTGCCCCAAAGTGTGTGCAGTGAAAATGACTTTGACCGTCAAGGTTGGACAGGCTAATGTTATGAACGACACACTTTTCAGTGTATGTCTGATTGTTACACTGGGAAAAAAAAGGCAAAATAATGGTCAAGTCATGAAATTATGATGGACAACATATTCTGATGTATAAAGTGACTACTATAAACCACCTTAGACCTGCCACTGTAACCTTGACCTTTCAGATAGGACACTTCATCTTACTGAGGTTTACATTCATTCCAAATACATGAAAAACAAGATTGCTCAATGCACTCCAAAGTTATGTGCCAGAAAAAATCTGATATGACCTTTGACTTGCAAATATGACAGTGTCTTTTTAGATAAGAACCTGGGATGTGTGACACTCTAGTCTCACTGACGTTGAAAATCATACCAAATATAAAGAAGAATGTTCAATGCTTTTAATCCGTAAAAGCTCCGACATGACATTTAACCTCTGTATGTGACTTTGACCTTGGAGACGGGAACCTTGGGATTTGAAAATGACACTGAGGTTAATGCCAGATATAAACAAGACTGCTCAATGCATGTCAAAGTTATTAGTCGAACAAGCTCTGACATGACCCTAAACCTTGACCTTTACCATGGGTTTGTACAAGACACTCAATCTTAATGAGGTTAACATTCATGTGACATATGAACAAGATTGCTCAATGCATGTCAAAGATATGGTATGGACATATAATGAAACTTCAAAACTTCAGTAAAATTATCAAGAGATTTTTTTTTAATATTTTTTTTTTACTGTTATTTGTAATGCCTTAACTCTTGCTTTCAAATGAAATGGCTTACCAGAGTAGATCTAGATCTAGATCAGCCTGTAATTCAGTTCAATCTAATCAGGATCTACGTTGTTTGCTTTAAGATTAACCAGATTATATCTGACCAATAGGAAAATAGTGTAGATCCACAATAAACAGCATTGATATTTAACCAAGATTATAATCTTACCAAGCAACAACAAATCACTCACCTGATTCTTAGATACATGAAATGAAAGGTAAAACAGAAAACATTGAAGTACTGTACAGTTTAGTACACTATGGTATAATACAGTACATTACAATACTCTACCGTAACATAACATACTGTACCAGGGATTCTAAAATCGTCGGCAGGCCGGTCATTGACCGAGTACGTTTTAAAATGCTGTTTCGCAAATTTAAAGAAAACTTCTACAATGCGGATTTTAGTTAAATCGATTGCCGTAAACAGCAAAGTTGAAAGGCTAAAATGAATAGATACTTAATGTGAAAATTAATCGAGTAACCGGCTTGCTTACTTACGGCCATAACAATTCAAATAAATTTTAAATTTACAAAAATCTACGTCGTAGTCTACGTACGCAACATTAACTTCCCACTCGGAAATGAATGTTGCACACGCAGATTGTAGATTAAAGAATTACTAATTCATGACATAATCGACGTATATTTACGTAAAGCGAATACTTGCCTCCCGCAATTCCGAGAGTTAATACATGTTTAATGAACTAAAAAATCCACTTCACAATCGCTATGAACACTGCTAAAGATTACTATTTTGAACCGTTACGTCACGTTTTCAATGCATGGAATGCTTGTGTATTACAACAAAGATGCCGTGAACTTCAAACGTCGCGTGCCGCTCTAATTAATCGATCAAAGAATTTTTCCGTCTACAGCCCGAAAATGACGAAATTAATCTCTTGGAAGGTTGTAGAATATCGCCGACGAGAATTTATTTTGTAAGGGAGGAATGAACTGGGGTCGGGAGAGTTAAATGCACTGAACGCGGTGACCGGAAGTCGCAGTTCGTGCGGACCAGAAGTCGCTGTTCGTGCGAACCGGAAGTCGGGGAAAAGTCAATTTTGGCGCCAATGTCCGATTGGGAATTTGAAATTTTAGAATCCCTGTACTGTACTATACTAAAGTTATTAAGTGGAAACTAAATTTAGCAACAGTAACCTTGACATTGATCAGAGACACCTGGGTATCAATCCCAAGCTGCGTCTTGATATAAGTTACCCATATTCCAAGTTAGGAGTCAATAAGTCAAAGCAAACTTATTTAAAAAAGTTATTTAGAAGAAACTGAATTTCTATTTTTAGCAACAGTGACAACCTTCACCACAGACACCTGGGTAGCACCCCCGAGCTGCCTCTTACTATAAGCTAGCAATACACCAAGTTTAGTGTCAATAGGCCAAAGCAAACACAAGTTATTAAGTGTAATGTCTATTTTTAGCAACAGTGACCTTGACCTTCATCACAGACTTCTGGTTAGCAATCCCAAGCTGCATTTTGATATAAGCTACCCAAACACCAAGTTTGGAGTCAATAGGCCAAAGCAAACTCAAGACATTAAGTGGAAACTGAATTTCTATTTTTGACAACAGTGACCTTGACCTGGGTAGTAATCCCAAGCTGCATCTTGATATAAGCTACCAATACACCAAGTTTGGAGTCTATAGGCCAAAGCAAACTCAAGTAATTAAGTGGAAACTGAATTTCTATTTTTAGCAACAGTGACCTTTACCTTGACCACAGACACCTGAGTAGCAAACCCAAGCTGGCTTTTGATATAAGTTACCCATACACCAAGTTTGGAGTCAGTAGGCCTAAGCAAACTCAAGTAATTAGGTAGAAACCGACTTTCTATTTTTAGCAACAGTGACCTTGACCTTGATCACAGACACCTGGGTAGCAAACCCAAGCTGCCTTTTGATATAAGCTACCCATACACCAAGTTTGGAGTCAACAGGCCAAAGCAAACTCAAGAAATTGAGCAGAGACTGAATTTCTATTTTTAGCAGCAGTGACCTTGACCTTGACCCTTTGAACAACTTTTGTAGACATCAGTGCCAGGATGCTTCAGGACAAATTTGGTTAAAATCCATCCAGTGGATTCAGAGGAGATGTCGTTTAAATTAAAAGTTTACGAACAGACGACGGACAGACGGGCGATCACAAAAGCTCACCTTGTCACTATGTGACAGGTGAGCTAAAAAACCTTGCCCAAAGTTCTGAAAATGTTTAATAAAATTAGAGCAAACTGTAATCAGTATTTAAAATGTTTTAATCTTAAGTACCATAATTATTGTTATTTGCATAACCAATAAGAGATTCTGTTTTAAAAAAATAATAAAACACAAATTTTTGGATAAATTTAACAAAACAATTTAATATTTTTAACATCAAATTAAGAGATACTGAATCAACCCTGTTCATACTAAAGCAACAACAAAACTCCTGGATTACCTGCACAGCTTCATAATGGGTGACTCCTTGTAACATATCACAGTGTTCAGACAAGATCACATGCTGATTTGTTCCTTTGATTGACCCTGAAACATCTTTTGTATCACTGGACTTTGTCATGGTCACATCCATTGGAGACCCTGAACTTCCGAAAGAAGAATTGGACCTTTTATCAGACCCTTCTGTATTCCTGTCGAGAGAAGTGGATGACCCATTGCTTCCCCTTTTATCACCGGAATTCTTATGTACTCCTACTTTACTTACGTCTGGAGCGCTTGCATGTCGGAGTTTTATATCATGTTTACCAGTATCATTAGCATCACTTAATGCTCTATGAACACCAGTTTTTTTCTCTGGAACATCACTGGATTGTTTATTTGTATTGTTACTATCACTGACATCTTTTGCATAGTAATCCTCGACACATTCTAAGTTAATATCATTAGTAGGGGAACTTAAAGAATTTGTTGCACTTGTCCCTATATCTAAAGCTTCTGTTTTACTTTCTATGTTATTTGCAGATGATTGTTTCATTCCTAATACAGAACTTTCAGTATTGCACTGACTAGATGTGGGACTAACTACAGTATTTTTTATACTAAACAGTCTGTCTTCACCCCTGTCAATGATTGGAGACTCTGGCTCGTTGCTATAATACTGGTCCACTTCTGGTCGGGAATCTTCTGTGTACCTACCAACATACAAAATACAACATGAAAACTTCAAAACCAAGTCTAAATTTTTTTGGTACCAGAATTATTAGTTTGTTATTAAAGGAAAAAAATCAATAGTTTATTGTCTTCATCAGGGTATGAAGTAACAGTTGAGTTGTTAAAAGATTATTGGGAAAAATTAAAAGCAAACTGTGGCAACACACTCATGCGTCTCAATGTTTCTAGATAAAACATGGAGCACTTTCAAGCTTCACTGCATCAATTGTTTCTACTCTAGAGCCATAATATTTAATTACGAAATGAATACCGTTATAAGTAACAACTCTGCCTTAGAAAAGTCTAAGACTGTTGTAAATATTTCTGTATGTGTCTCATTTTATACTACAGACCAGCCTGGTGGTTTTCAAGATGGCTTTAACTCATAAGTTAGACCATTAATTTGTCACCTTATTTCTAGGAAGTCCTCAGTGTTCTCCCCTACATTTGTGTTCATCATAGTAGGAGAAATCTGCCTGTGTATTCCATAGGCTGTACTTTCAACTAGACCCTGCTCTATCATTCCTGTTGATACAAAAACATTTCAAATGTGAGCTCAGTCAAAGTTTTAAAATACTTGGACATAATTTAGACTAGGTGTTCAGTGAGATCAGATTGTTTTATGTTACAGTCATTAACAGCTAAATTTGTATGTTGGCCAGCAGGTAAGTTAACAAATTAGTCTGCTCCTAAGTCTGTAAGTTATACAGCAGCTTTGTTGGTTAGTCAGCTGCTAAGTTTGTAAGTTAGTCAGCTGCTAAGTTTGTAAGTTATTCAGCTGCTAAGTTTGTAAGTTAGTCAGCAGCTATATTTTATGTTATTCAGCCGCTAAGTTTGTAAGTTTTCAGCTGCTAAGTTTGTATGTTAAGGTAATAAGTTAGTTGTTAGTCAGCCAGCGCATATTTTTATGAGTATGCCCACAGCTAAGTTAATATGTTAGCCAAAGGTTAAGCTTGTAAAGCAGTTAGGTTTATAAGTGAGCCATAGTTTTATAATGTAGTTTTTGCTTGCCAGTTCAGTTGATCTTCAGCAGTTTGTAAGTCAGCTAAGTTTTAAAGTTTGCCAGTAGCTCAGTTGATAAGATGTTAGCCAGTAACTAAGTTTATTATATAACTGTGTGAAGAGTTAGATCTAGAAGCCAGGCTGTACTGTTTCCCTAAATATTACAACAATTTATCTCCTTACCTGGAAACAATGACAGTACTGACAAGATGGCATTTCCAAGCTTTTCTACAGGGGAGCCAGTGAACAATACCTGAAAGTTCAAACAGGGGAACCAGTGAACAATACCTGAAAGTTCAAACAGGGGAACCAGTGAACAATACCTGAAAAGTTAACATCACAATCTAATATTCTATAGAAACCTCATCATTTTTTTTTATGCTTGCTTATGGCACGAGATACATTTTACAAGAAATATGAAGAAGTGTCACATATGGTGACAAATGTAAGTACATGTATGACTGTCTTAAATCAACTGAAACAGAAAAAAATGCCCGACTGAAATATTTGTATCTGACATTTATTAGTATTGTTGAAAAAAAGATTATAATAGACAATGAGAATGCCGCAAATAATGTAAAATTGCGAAATATTTATGTATTTGAACCAGAAAACTTATTTTGCCTTCCCAGTTGGGTACTGGAACGTACCTGGCTGCCATTGTTACTGCAAATATTGTTTGTTCATTAAGTTCCTTTACAATTTTTTCTTCCCTACATCAGGCCTGCCAAATCTCTAGATTTATCTGAAATCTCTGGATATCAAACCGCTTCTCAGGATTGATAAAAGCAAAATCTCGTAATTTTTTAATTGCGGCAATTGTGTATTGAACATGATTATAGTTATACCAAAAACTCTCAATTTTCCTGTTTATCAGAGATTACTTGAATGTGGTAAGTGACACGCTGCCTAAAGTGTTCAGATCTTGTTTGTTCTTCATTATTTCTGTGTGAATGGAATCTTAATGCACTTAGTTTGCATAATCTTGTATCAGATAATTTACACTTTTCGTGCCCCTATTTATGAATAAACAAACAGCAAGTGGTAAACTTGTAAATTTAACTTAATTCGAACTAGGTAAAAAATGCAACTATCATGGGTGCCTTCATCCTTTTGTTTCAAATAAATGATTGAATTATTGCTGCACAGTAAGGCTATCTCATTTAATAAATGTAAATAGCTGGTTGAAATTATTCTGAACTGAAGACCTTTGTCAGATGAAACAAACTATCTTACTTTGACATGTAATTGCTTATACTTAACAACTGTTGCTGGATATGTCAGATTTGTCGATGGGTTACTCATATAAATTAACTCCTATAATGGCAGTTGCAGACTGGTTGCTTTCATAATTACCATGAAAATAAATCTCATCTAGATAACAATACATTTGTATACAGTACAGAAAATTATGAAATTGACAATTTTTCCGATTCTGATCTGGTCCGCTTCCGATCCTAATGTCATCTTTAACTGATCGGATTCCATTCCCATTGCGGTCCAATTCCAATTCGATTGCACTCCAGTTTTTTCACTCCAGACAATGCACTCCAAACGATCTTTACGCTCAAACCGATTCTTCTGATTCCGATCTTTTCGCTCCAGATTTTCATTGGTCATTAACTATAACGCCAGACAATGCGCTCCAAACGATCTTTACGCTCAAACCGATTCTTCCGATTCCGATCTTTTCGCTCCCGCTTTTCATTGGTCATTATTTATAACGCATCTCGCGCTGAATATATATTTCTGTGACATTTTTCTTATTTGAAGTTTTGTTTTTTGTTTAATTTTATTGTTTAAACTACGTTGTTACTAAGAAAGTAAAGGAATCATTTTAGATCTACAATGACGTCTTACAAAATTTTACATCAGTTTAATGTAAGCTTTTATTACATTGCAGTTTTAAAATAATGAGCATAAATTACACCCGATATAAGTGAGATTCATGTTCATTTGAGATGTTTAGGAACCGAGCTGCTTTGACGGTAAATCAAGTCAGTAAATGGCTTAGGTCCGTATGCATCAAAAAGCAGTTAATAAAACTTTTAAGCCTAAATTCAAGCTCTAGGAAGTAGCAAAACATGCAGAATATACCTTTGAAGAGATAAACATTTTTCAGCATAACTATTTATAGTTTTTCAGTAATATATAGTAGCGATCCGAATCGCTTCTTCCGAGCTACGCTACGTAAACATCTTTAATTAATAACACTGTTCGCACTTTTATGCAAATATCTCAACTAGAAACAATATTACAATTTTAGTAAACCATTTATTATCAATTATCAAATACAAAAATATCGCGCCTAGAGGTCACGATAATTAATTAACAATTACGAAGGCTTGTTTAAAAGCGTATTGATAAGATATGATCGGAAGCAGGTACGCGTATTTTAGCGGTAATGTGATGCCCTAATGAAGAGTATCCATCATCTTCGCAGAAAATAAAAAATGGCCGCTGTAGGGGGTTTAATTTCATGACCAGGAGGCAATTTCGGTGGCCGCTGACCGCGGATGGGAGGTGACAGCAGAATTAAGTGATAGAATAGAAGGAAATTTGTTGGGGGTGTCACAAAATGGCCGCTTAATAGAGGTGACCGCAGTTCAGAGGTGACCGTTAGGTCAGGTTAGACTGTATTTTTGTTGAATATATTTAATTTCTGAGAAGGGTAAATAATTGCCAATTTTGTTGCAAATCCTTTGAAATGATCACAAAACTCATAAAGTTATAACAAATGGTGATAATGTCAACAAACAGCATGAACACTGTCTATTGAAACAACCTACCTTTCTTTCAAGAAGTATCAATTTGAACAGAATGAGTATTTTATGTCTGAAGGTCATCACCAGTTCTTTCACATTCATGCCAAGGTATACCTACAATAAAGAAATGTTGCCTTATTGCCCAGGCAGGTAACTTGCTTTATCTGCAAGCGATGTATCTCAACTAATCCACAGTGCTGATAAATTTGTAACTCACTCAATGTTACATTTCCTAAATAGGAGATAACTCCTCTCCATGCTGATGTTTATTTAAGTATATGTTATAGAAACAAACATTTCCTCAAGCTATCCTTTCAGATGTAGTGGATATACCAATTATTATTGCCACAATGGTCTTAATGCAAGAATTGATCCAGTGCATGAAATTTTCACCCTGATCACATTTTGTGGCTAAACTTTAATACATGACTGTAAATATATTTAAAATCATCATTACATTCTGTTTAAAATAAAATATAACAATCTAAACCTGTCAACCATTCACAATGTTCACTTTATAAACTGGAACAGTCTCTACAAAAATACAAACCAAAATATCATTGCAATTTTGAGTTGCTGACTTCTTTCTTCTTTCAAGACTTTGTTCTCAAGATTTTGAGCCAGTGCAAACCTCAATAGAAATATGTCAATTAGGCCGGCAGCCAGCTTTTCGTAACAACCTGTCCATAAATATGAATATTATCACCTGGTAAGAGTACAGATCATCCAGAATGTTCATGATCAGGATCTTCATTGTTTACTTAATGGACACAAATAACCCAATGAAAAAGTGAACAGTGTAGATCCTAATTGTCCATGAACAACAGTCATATCCTATGGAATAAAGGCTTAAACACAGTTATTACACAATAGGGCTTTTATACTGGATAAAATTAGCCTAGTAATGAGTGTTATTTAGTTATCCATCTGAGCCTAAAGTCATGCCCACTGGGGCAGAGCTAAGCTTATTAACCTTACAGAATGAACAGAATGTACCTGTGAGCCGCCATCTAGAAGACTCTCTGTCAGTGAAGCATTCAGATTTGTGTAGGTCTCTTCCAGCAGTGACACCTGGCTGAAGTCCAGCTCTTTAAAATATGCATGTGTGATCAACTCCAGCTTTGCTTGTATTAATCCATACAGAGGCTGAAGTTCAAAATAACTGTCTTATTACAAGTCACAAACATTTGAACCACTTGCAATTATATTACATGTATTGGGAGGTGTATATTCTGTTGGGGGTAATACATTCATAAGACAAAATAATCACATTTCCTCATATTCATTAGTTCATAATATACATATACCGGTACCGCTCTACAGTTAGGCTTTTTGCCTGTATGGGTCATTTCAACATCCCAGCCAGGATAGCTTTCAGTATAGTTCCCTTAAGATTTACCATCTACTTTTAAATTTTTGCCCTTATGCAGAATTCATATTGTCAGATCCCCGTCAAAAGTTTATTCTGTCTAAATCAGACCATTTTTTGGGATATCAGGTGACCCTACACTGTGTGAACAGAAAGGTATCAGCCTGAAAACACTGTATTTCTAGATATTATGCTGGCTGTACACAGTGACTCACTCACCAGATTGCTGAGTACACACACACTCTTCTGCACAGTGCTCCTTGTTATATCATCTGTTCTCGTTTTTAGATCCTGAAAAATTACATGTATCATCAATCACATATATAAATATAAATATAAATATACAGTAATATATTGTATACAGTTTGTGGAATCAGCATAACAGTGCAGAATCAATATCTAGTATATTGCTCATTCACTGTGGATAACATTTTTCAAATAATTACATAAACACCCATCTAGTCTAGACTTCACATGTTAATGTATTAGGGGTTTGTCTGATGAACATAATTCAACCAATTTCAGCTGAAAGTCTCACCTTGACTGGTGTTACACACACTCTCATCTTGACTGCTTTAACTAGTGCTAAAAGCTGTCTTCCTAAAAGCAATGATCATCTTATCTCATTAATTTATTATTTTTATCTGACAAATTTAGTTGGCACCAGTTAAAGCAGTCAAGATGAGAGTGTGTGTAACACCAGTCAAGGTGAGACCTTCAGCTGAAATTGGTTGAATTATGTTCATCAGACAAACCCCTAATACATTAACATGTGAAGTCTAGACTAGATGGGTGTTCAGTTGAACACTTGTGTCGCCCTCTGGTACAATGTCAGAAAAAAAATGCAAGTTCAAAACGGGGCATAACTCCATCTTGACAGAAACAAAATCTCATCATCATGAGTGTGTTGTCTTGAGCAATATAATTTGGAAGTTTCATGAAGAAATATTGAGAAATGGCAAAGTTATAGCCAACATTAAGTTTTCGTGTAAAAATCCAAGTACATAAAAGGGGCATAACTGCAACAAATATGACCTTGACCTAAAGATTTTGGCATCATCATAAGTGTGTTGTCATAAGCAATAAAATTTGAAAGTTTCATGAAGAAATATTGAGAAATGGCAAAGTAATAGCCAAGATTAAGTTTTCATGACAAAATATAAGTATGAAAAGGGGCATAACTTTGTGGCATGTGACCTTGACCTACAGATTTTGGTATCATGAAGACCGTGATGTTGTAAGTTATATATTTTTAAAGTTTGATGAAGAAATGTTAAGAAATGGCAAAGTTATAACCAACATTAAGTTTTCGTGACGAAAAAGGGGCATAACTCCATCAAATGTGACCTTGACCTAAAGAACTTGGCATCATCATGACCGTGTTGTGATAAGCAGTAAAATTTGAAAGTTCGATGAAGAAATGCAGTATAATTTGAAAGTTTGATGAAGAAATATTAAGAAATGGCAAAGTTATAGCCAACGTTAAATTTTCGTGAAGAAAAAGGGGCATAACTCCATCAAATGTGACATTGACCATAAGAATTTGGCATCATCATGACCGTGTTGTCATAAGCAGTATAATTTGAAAGTTTGATGAAGAAATATTAAGAAATAGCAAAGTTATAGCCAATGTTAAGTTTTCGTGACGGACGGACAGACCGACAGACAAAGTGATCCCTATGTATCGCCATTTCTTCAAAAGGAGACACAAAAAATAACATAACAAATAGGCTTATGAAGTCATGATTAATTTATTAATCAATCTATATTATGTCATTTGTGTAAACTTTCATACCGGCATACATGTATGACAACATTGGATTTTATCTGGATGTACAATAATAATTTGGATAAAAGATGTGTCTTAACTGTTTTTCTTTTGTTCTGGTGATCTTGTAATGTCAAACTGATGATTTTTAAAACAATGTCAGCATCTGGGCTATTTTTATTTTTTTTTATTTTTATCAAAATGTAAATACCTTTGTTGATGTTGTTGAATTTTGTCAAAGACACAGACCATCGATACCGAACAGAATATTCAAGATGTCAAAAGAGTTATATTTTTGAGGATTTTTTTTTATAAGGGATGCTTAAGTTCCTGACAGAAGCTGATTTTTTATCGTGGTCAGATGGCTGAAGTTAGTCATTTTATGAAGCTTTTTTCCTCACTGTTGACAATACGGATGAATAGTGATTCAGCTATGATATATATATAACTAGTTATATATCAAAAATATATGATATGAGGCTTGTTAATACAATCTGAATATTTTGCTTGTATGGACTAAAGTAAAATGCATTTATAGCCTATACGGTTGCATAATGTAGCAAATAAAATTGTAGAAAAACACTACTCAAAGGGTATTCTAAAACCAGATGTACGAGTAGTAAAACGATTTCAAATGATTTTTTACAAGTAAAAGAAAAAATGTTGTTTTTTTTTATAAAATAATGTTTGTAAGGATTTGAACCAAGGACCATCAGATCCGTAGTCCGGCATGTATACCAATACACCACAACTCTCTGACGTTCAGAGTGAACAATTATATCAATTTGTTCTCTGGTTACATGTATGTACCAGTGTTTTTCTTATGACCTTTACAAAATTTAATGAGGTGCCGGGTGAATATTGTTGGACAATACATCAGCTTCTTATTCGTTTGTTTTCTACATGGCATTTTGGTGCAGATTACAGTGTGTTTTACCTTTGCATCAATCTGTCTGTAACAAGCCACACCATATACTGTTCTGTTGGAACCTTCTCTTGCAGGAAGATGAAAATAGATGGTGTCTGAAAACACAACACATGGAGAAACTTGTAATCAATGGTAATTACTCTAATTAATGCAATAATACTTTAACCTATAATGATTGTATCAGAATGTCAATTAGTTAACATTTTTATTGGTCATTTTTTAACATACTGGATACCCATGGTTGATTCTTATTTTGAAATAACTTAATTAAAACTAGATGGTTGTTCATTTGAACACTTGTATTGCCCTCTGGTACTAGGTTGGAATAAAAATGCAAGTACAAAAAGGGGGGGGGGCAACTCTTGACCACAAGAATTTGGCATCATCATGAGAGTGTTGTCATTAGCAATATAATTTGAAAGTTTGATAAAGAAATATTAATAAATGGCAAAGTTATAGTGAACTGTAAGTTTTTGGGGTAAAAATCCAAGTACAAAAAGGGGCATAACTTCATCAAATGTGACCTTGACCTCAAGAATTTGGTATCATCACAAGCATTTGTCATAAGCAATATAATTTGAAAGTTTGATGAAGAAATATTAAGAAATGTTAAATTATAGCCAAAGTTAAGTATTTGTGACAGACCGACAGATTGAAGGACAAAGCTTTCCCTATGTAACGCCTTTTATTCGAAAGGGCAACACAAACACTAGAGTGTGTCCTTGGACACTGATGTCCCCACTGCTACAACATTTGTAACAAAGGGCCAAAACTCTAGAAAAAATGGTCGCAGGACAAAATCTTTTCTTCCCAACCATCTACAAATCCTGCTTGATCATCTGTTCCAAGTTTGAAAGAAATCCACAAATTAGTTAATGAGAAGTTGATGCCACTAGATTTGGGGGGCAAACGTACAGAGAGTGCACAAAATTAAAAAAAAACTAGAATTTGGTGTTCCGCGGAACACATGTGTCACCTGCTTGCAAAAATTTGAAACGTGGGCCTATGTTGAATCATATATGCTAAAAAGAATCAATTCAAGTTTATTGCAATACTAAACCATGGAACTGTGTCACCTTAATTGCATTTGAAATGGGCTTAACTAAAAAAATGATGAATCCTGAGTTATCATTCTTCACCAATAGCTATGTGCATGCAGATGATATATTCCAAGTATTAAGTGAATTGGACAGGTACTTTCAATGCAACAGCCAGCATTTTAATATTAAAGTTGCATTTGAAAGGGGCGTAACTCATTAAATAGTCAAACCAGAGTTTTCATTCTTTTTGTCACCAACGGCGTTGTTCATGCAGATGATATATTCCAAGTATTAAGTGAATAGGACAAGTTTAAAAGTTATATGCAACATAAGGTTCATGTTAAAGCTGCATTTCAAAGGGGTATACAGCGTTTTTTTTCCCCATCGGGGAATAGGTCCTCTTCCCCTACAATTGGGAAATTTTTGCGTCGTAAAATCTTGCAATTGGGAAAAAAATTAGACGCAAAATAAAGGAAATTGGGATTTTTTCATAAGTAATGTAAATTCAAACTAGGGGTGAAATGAATCTGCCTTTGAAATTATAACCAAAGGAAGGGGGGCTGTTTGTATGGTACCTTTTTTCTTTATGCTGTGTGACATTTCTTGCGGAAAACTCTTTTCTCAATAGGGAAACGGCACTGTTTGTTGTTGGAAACAGTAGTTTTTGGGATTGGGAAAGGTCCCCTGATTGAATTGGGAAGACTCCTGTCAGCTTTGGGAATGGTACCCTTTTGGGGTGGTAGTTAAAGAAGGAAAAAAAACGCTGGTATAACTCATAAAATATTGAAAAAGGAGTTATCTTTCTTGTCACAGATGATGTTGTTCATGTTGAGGATATATTCTGAGTATTAAGAGAATAGGATAAGTAATTTCAGTTAAAGTCAACATTAAGTTTCATGTAAAAGTTGCATTTAAAAAAATAGTATAACAGGAGTTATGATTCAAAATGTTGTTGTTCATGCTGATGATATTTTCCAAGTATGAAGTGAATATGACATGTACTTTCAAAGTTATAGGCAACATTAAGTTAAAGGGAACATTGAACTGGATATTGTAATTAAATATTTTTAGTTTATTTGAGTGGAAAATGCTTTAATTTGACACCCGGATTAGACAACATAGCAGGTACCACATTTTATTACTTTTCTAACCAAAATTCAATTTTTTAAACTTTTGTCTCCTGTTATTATCAATATTCATCTGTTTATAACAATATAATAAGAGTTTGTTTGGAAATTGTTACAAAAAATATAATTTTATTTTCACAGCTCATCATCAGTAAAACTGTATTATGAGCAAGTATGAATTACCTTAAGAGTACTGGTTTCCAGGTCCAATATAAAACAGAGATTGGAAACCAGTCTTGACAATCTAGTCTGTGATTAATTTGTTTGTGTACTTATCTCAGTTTGAAAACAATCAGCAGCTGGAGGTTTACGACTGATGTCTGTTTTCAGTGTTGAGCCTTAGGCCCAGATCTATCAGTTACAGGTTTAGAGTCCCACCTGTAGTCTGATTATTCAGCAATTTTCCACAACATATACACACATGGTGTGAATACTAGAAGGAAACAGTCAATAGCACCTGGCTTAAAGCAATCCCCAATTATGAGAAGTGAATGGATGTTCTTGATTAACAAACAAAATATAACAAGAGCCATGTTACACATGGTCAATCCCCCCGCCAGAAAAAAGTTACCTGAAGGTTGTTCTTTCGTATATTATACCTGAAGAGGAAATCCTTTTAAGTTTTGGAGTTAAGCTCCGGACAAAATTTATCAAGTAATTCTGATAAAGTGGAATAACTCTAATAATAGGCAAGGAAGAGTTATTGTTCTTGCACACTGCACTACCTACCAATGTGCTCTGTCAGTTTATGAAGTTTTAATAAAATCCGTCCAGTAGTTTTGGAGTTATACTCCGGACAAAATTTATCAAGTAAATATGATGAAGAGGAATAACTCTAAAAATAGGCAAGATAGAGTTATTGTTCTTGCACACTGCGCTACCTACCAATGTGCTCTGTCAGTATATGAAATTTGAATAAAATCCCTCAAGTTGTTTTGGAGTTATGCTCCGGACAAAATTTATCAAGTAAATCTGATAACGAGGAAAAACTCTAAAAAAGGCAAGGAAGAGTTTTTGGACTTGCACAATGTACTACCTACCAATGTGCTCTGTCAGTGTAAAAAGTTTGAATAAAATCCCTCAAGTAGTTTTTGATTTATGCTCTGGAAAAAATGTATCAAGTAAATGTGATAAAGGGGAATAACTCTAAAAAAAGGCAAGGTAAAGTTATTGCACTTGCACACTGCACTTCCTACCAATGTGCTCTGTCAGTGTATGAAGTTTGAATAAAATCCCTCCAGTACTTTTGGAGTTATGGTCGGGAGATCCAATTTATCAAGTAAATATGATAAAGGGGAATAACACTAAAAATAGGCAAGGTAGAGTTACTGTTCTTGCACTCTGCACTACCTACCAATGTGCTCTGTCAGTGTATGAAGTTTGAATAAAATCCCTCCATTAGTTTTGGAGTTATGCTCCGGACAAAATTTATGAAGTAAATATGATAAAGGGGAATAACTCTAAAAATAGGCAAGGAAGAGATATGGTTCTTGCACACTGCACTACCTACCAATGTGATCTGTCAGTGTATGAAAATTGAATAAAATCCCTCCAGTAGTTTTGGAGTTATGCTCCGGACAAAATTTATTAAGTAAATATGATAATGGGGAATAACTCTTAAAATAGGCAAGGTAGAGTTATGGTTCTTGCACACTGCACTACCTACCAATGTGCTCTGTCAGTGTATGAAGTTTGAATAAAATCCCTCCAGTAGTTTTTGAGTTATGCTCCAGACAAAATTATCAAGTAAATAAGATTAAGGGGAATAACTCTTAATATAGGCATGGTAGAGTTATGGTTCTTGCACACTGCACTACCTACCAATGTGCTCTGTCAGTGTATGAAGTTTGAATAAAATCCCTACAGTAGTTTTGGAGTTATGGTTGGGACAAAATTTATCAAGTAAATATGATAAAGGGGAATAACTCTAAAAATAGGCAAGGTAGAGTTACTGTTCTTGCACTCACCACTACCTACCAATGTGCTCTGTCAGTGTATGAAGTTTAAATAAATTCCCTCCAGTAGTTTTGGAGTTATGCTCCGGACAAAATTTATGAAGTAAATATGATAAAGGGGAATAACTCTAAAAATAGGCAAGGTAGAGTTATTGCACTTGCACACTGCACTACCTACCAATGTGCTCTGTCAGTGTATGAAGTTTGAATAAAATCCCTCCAGTAGTTTTGGAGTTATGGTTGGGACAAAATTTATGAAGTAAATATGATAAAGGGGAATAACTCTAAAAATAGGCAAGGTAGAGTTATTGTTCTTGCACACTGCACTACCTACCAATGTGCTCTGTCAGTGTATGAAGTTTGAATAAAATCCTCCCAGTAGTTTTGGACTTATGCTCCGGACAAAATTGTTTCGGACGGACGGACGCACGGACGAAGGGCATTACTAATATCCCCCACGCCTTTGGCGCGGGGATAAATAAAAAAATCAGTATGACAGTACTGCTGTATGTTACAGTAACACCTTTGATAAAATTGTGGGCTCCATCTGGAACAGCAAGGGAAGGAAGGTTCTTCCATTCTGGAGGTGCCTCATTGCTGTTCACTTCTCCCCCAGGTACCAGGGGTGGGAATGAATACTCAACCTGTAAACAAAAACAAAATCTTTTATTCTAGGAAAAACAAGAGATGTTAGTTAAACATGTTTGCCACCCCCACCAAAATGCCAAATGTATAGTAAACTGCTGTTATCACCCAAATCATTGTCTAGGTATTGGTGTTACACAAGATTTTCCATTTAATGTCACTGTGACCTTGACCTTTGACTTACTGACCTGAAAATCAATAGGGGCCATCTAGAGGTGATGAAAAATCTCCCACCAGTTACAGGACCATAGGGAAAAGCATTGTTTGCTTACTTATTGATGGGGTTTTTTGTGATGAAGGTCACTATGAGTATGACCTTGACCTTGTACAACATTGAAAGCAATGTCAACTTGTCAAGTTATTAAGGAAAATAATAACAAAGAATAACATTGTATAACAATATTAGAACATGCATCTATTTGCAACTCTTATATCATTTCATTTTGTTGCCCATGCCAGACCTATCATCTGAGAGCAATCGTAGAGAAAACAACTAAATTAGCAAAATTTGTCTTCATTCACGGCACATAATGTAATTTCTGGCTTAAAGAAACAAAGTATAAGGCCAAAAAAAAAATAGTTGTGGTTCAGGGAACTCTGACAGAAAAATGTAGGAGGGTAGGTAGGGATTTTTTTTAGATTTTTTTTTATATAAATATAAGCGACTCTTTCGGCATGTAGAGCTTGTTTTAGAAATGTATTAGAAGTACATTCATGTAGTAGATAAGTAGATACAAGGCATATCATTTTCTTACTTTCAGCTTTTGGTATTGTGGATGTTTGCTTTTTTATGTATCACATTTAACCAATATTAATATACCATCTGCAACTGACCTTACAGCAGACAAGCTTTAACCAAGCCCCCAATTAGTGTCGGGCATAATCCTATTTACATATCAAAAAAATCTTTTGTCCTGAAGTCCACATGAATATGACGGACTTCATTTGATACCCATATAATTTTTCATGAAATCTTCAGCACCTTTACATATAATTTTTCATGAAATCTTCAGCACCTTATACCAAATGCTGCCAACTCCGAGAATGGGATAGTGACATTAATCTGAAATTATTGTATTTAAATATATTTATTGAAAAGTATAGAAGACTAAGTGATTTTTGCACTAAACATCTTGTCAGATGAATGTAAATTAATATATTTTACCACATGAAATCTTTTATATTAAAAAGAAAATGCTGCATGTAAATCAATATAAAAAAGGGAGGAGTGTTGGTCTAATTGTCACATATTTTCGCGATCCAGATTTTCGTGAAATAGTTCCTTCTAATTTTACCAGTCTGATGTCAAAATAATGTTAAAACCAACTCCCCATGCAATTATATTGCAATATTGGCATTAAAAGAATGGCAATTTGTTGCCAAATAAAGCTCGGACTTCGCATTTTCCGTCTGACTTTTTATTTAAACCGGTCTCTAGATCTAAATAATAAATTCCAGTGCTCAACTCCCAAAACGACAACCCTTCCAATGAAGTTCCCGACTTGAAATTTTATATCGAACTTCTTCTGGTCGACAGGTCCGTTCACCTTATCAAAAATCTCGATAGGTTTGGTGTAGTACGGGATAATTTTCAAGAGTTGTTTGCAACCCGAATGGTCACATTTTGCGACCGAAATCGCCATCATGGGCACGATACTGCCGCTATGTTTATTTGTGGCCCTGTATAAAAACGCGTACGAACACAAAATGTCGTTACCGTCATGGAATTAAACGAATAGAAAAGTTGTTGTTGCCTCCATACCATTACGAATAAAACGTTATTGTGGGCAACTATTTTTCTGGAAATGCAAAAAAATCGTTAGGGTCGGCAGTTAAAAATAGGGTCGGTCGGATTTTCTGAACCACAGCTATTTTTATTTTGGCCTTATTTGCAATGAAGCCCAATTCAAAATAACTAATTATATATAATTAAATGAATGAAACAGCAAGTCATTTCTGATATGTTTGTCTAATCCTTCAACTTATTTTTATTATATTTAGCATTATGTGACGATCATAACAATTTGTAACTACAGAGGATTTTGTTGTTTACAGTAGGAATTTGAATTGCAAAATATATGACGTTTCTAAATATCTACTTTTTAATAGAAAAAATTAACTTCAGTCTTCATACAGAACTGGATAACCACTGTTTATCAAAAAGCATAACTTCAAAAGGTTTTTATATATTTATTTCCATGAAGTTAACATTTTTCAGTTACTAACAATTTGTTCCAGCAGAATATAAGTCAAGTAAGCTACATTTTATCACCAGATTTCTGTTCCTGTATCCTAATTGGCTGAATCATGGTAATATGTATACAACGAAAAACCAATGGCTAACACAGTGGTTCATTGCCAAATTAATTTTTATTATAATGGAGTCCCAATTTTCAAAAATATTCATCTGTTTTCTAAAGATAATGGATAGTTTTAGTTACACTCATAAAAGCTGATTGTTGTTGTTGTAAATTTATTTGAAAATACCCTGGCAAAATTAAGACTCATGGTAATAGGTATGACCAGGATAAGCGGCTGCCTGATACGAATGCTATTACACTTGGCATTTCAGTATGTATCCTTTGGTCCGACAAGGTCCATTACCAACTTTCAGTCATAATTCTGAAAATATGTCAAGCTTCCAACAAGAATTAGCCTCCGGACCACCCACCCACGAAATAGATATCAATTTCACTGAAATGCCCAACCTGACAGCCTTTTTTGTGGTGGAAGCCGATGACAACTATGTGAAGAACGGGTTTTTGATTGTCCTTCAGCAATATGGCCATTTTATAAAATCATTTTTATTCCAAGCGATAGAAATTTACATATTTCCTCCAATACTTCGTAAAAAGTGTCTGCTAGCCTAGCACTTCCGGATAGATCAAAGTTCTTTTAACAGAAACATTTTGATTGGTCACATTTCCAAAATAAGCCAATAAAATACGTCGTTACACTACAACTGACGGAAAGAAATAGAAATCGCGGAAAGACGCGAAACAACAGCATTTAGACTAGGATACTCCCAAGTTAACGAATATTTGCTTTAATTATGTCCTCCTTACTTCATACATCAGATTTCCAAATTTATCAATTTTTTTTTTCTGCAACTTAGATGAGAGAATATTTGCCAACAAGAATTATCTATTTTTAAAAACAAGACAATAGTTTTATGTTTTAATTTACAAACAATATATAACAACAATCCGGCCAATAACTTTGGTCAAATCTGGTTTATTTGCAATTAAAATCTTTTTTTTTCACAGTCTAAAAAAAGGGTTCAGAAAAATCGTTCTAATTCCTGACACTTTATATAATATTATGTTTTATATTAGCGATAAAACTTTTAAAACAGCATATTTCTTTATTTGTTATATATCGATATATACGTTTTTTAACATTTGGATGCTATATCGTTAATGTATTTTGAATTGTTTCAAGATGTAGAAAATATAAAAAAGTGAAACATCCATCCAACGGAAACCCAAATATTGTAAACGTTTCGTAATAGGCATGTTTTTATGAATTTCTTTACCTTACATTTGCGGCGCATGTAGGCCTACAAGTAACAGTATAGAATGGTGAAATTCATTTTGTATGAAAACGGAGGATTTCCAAAAACATTGGATATATAGAGGATATCGGATTTATCTATAATTTAATGAGTTCATTTAGTGCCCCTCGTACGAAGGAGTTCAATAAATACAGCACAATACATATGTCGCGCACAATTACACTAAGTCTTATTATCCGCTTAAAATGTAATCTGCTATCATAATGCAACACAACCTTTTTAATTCCAGTATTGGTATAGCGAATGCCAACCGCATACAATATGTTACAACAATAATGTGTTGACCACTATGATATTATGAGACATTATTATTGATAATCATGACTGTCACATTGATCCGATAATGGTCACACGGTTCTTTTTATTGACTCAGAGGAAAGTAAGTTCAAAATTTATTATGCAAAAACAGAACTCAAAGGCAGAATACAATAATTTCTTTGCACTCGTTGATGAGTGTGCTCTGACGATTCTTGTTAACGCGGCATTTGAATATAACATTAAAACCCCATAAGCAATTATTTTCTTTTACGTATTTTATATGTTTTAACTCGTGAACTCTCCCTGTTATTATTTTGTAATGTTTTGAGACAACTGCACACACGTTTGAAACTAAAACATTAATGTGCCAATTTGTTATCATGATATCTTACGAATGAATTATGTAGTATATTAATTATTAAAAAATATGATATAATATTTTAACTGTAAATCGGATAAGTTCATATAATTTTAAGAAAAATTAGCATATCCTGCTATTTGCAGCTTGTTTGTATTTTAACGGATACTAAGACCAGCAATAATGCAAAAATAACATATAATTTTTACATGAAAAAAGAAGAAATATTTTGACTTTGAAAATAAGTGACATTACAGTTAAAGTTCGGGCTCGGACAAATGCGCAACTCCTCCGCAACGTTTAAATATGTTAATTGAATCTTAAATTGTCTGTAAAATTCGCAAGATTGCGTCTTGGTGTTATTTTAATCTGCAGCTTTTGTTCAGAAAATTCACTCCTTCTTCTGTCGAATATGAAATATAATTGCACAGTAAATTTGATTGAATCTTACATCACCCCAAAACTGTGGGTAGTAGTTTTTGTCGATTCGAATTCGGTGTCTTTGAATTTTTAGTACAGCAGTTGTTATAAACCATTTTTGTAGTGTCATCCTAAAGTGTCTTTTTTGCGCTCAAGATAAAATTTAGACTGTCATTACATTGTTTCCGGAGTAAAAGTCGACATTAGCTATAAATTTGCACGCAATGAACTGAAGGGACAAACCTGGAATTAACAAAACATATGTTTATTCTGCATGATAGAAAACTGGATTATGTCACATACTGATCCTTACGGAGTGGCTCAAGAAACAGCATTAACTTGTTCAACCCGCGTTTTTGCCGATTGTTTCTCACGTCTAGGTTACGTTAACTTGTGTAGATCAGGGGCTAGGCGGTATCGTTAACTTGTGTAGACCAGGGACAAGGCAGCATCGTTTACTTGTGTAGGCCAGGGGCTAGGCGGTATCGTTAACTTCTGTAGACCAGGGGCTAGGCGGCATCGTTAACTTGTGTATACCAGGGGCTAGGCGGCATCGTTAACTTGTGTAGACCAGGGACAAGGCAGCATCGTTTACTTGTGTAGACCAGGGGCTAGGCGGCATCGTGAACTTGTGTAGACCAGGGGCTAGGCGGCATCGTTAACTTGTGTAGACCAGGGGCTAGGCGTCATCGTTAACTTGTGTAGACCAGGGGCTAGGCGGCATCCTTAACTTGTGTAGACAAGGGGATAGGCGGCATCGTTAACTTGTGTAGACCAGGGGCTAGGCGGCATCGTTAACTTGTGTAGACAAGGGGCTAGGCGGCATCGTTAATTTGTGTAGACCAGGGGCTAGGCTTCATCGCTAACTTGTGTAGACTTGGGTCTAGGCGGCATCGTTAACTTGTGTAGACAAGGGGATAGGCGGCATCGTTAACTTGTGTAGACCAGGGGCTAGGCGGCATCGTTAACTTGTGTAGACCAGGGGCTAGGCGTCATCGTTAACTTGTGTAGACCAGGGGCTAGGCGGCATCGTTAACTTGTGTAGACCAGGGGCTAGGCGGCATCGTTAACTTGTGTAGACCAGGGGCTAGTTGGCATAGTTAACTTGTGTAGACCAGGGGATAGGCGGCATCGTTAACTTGTGTAGACCAGGGGCTAGGCGGCATCGTTAACTTGTGTAGACCAGGGGATAGGCGGCATAATCTATAAAAATAATTCCACCGAACCTTTAATATTTTCATATCTGCCGTGTTCGGATGGTTTTGTCTATTTGAACTTGATGCGAAAAATAGTTTTTTCTATATAACTGTGTTAACAATTATATGTGTCATCCGAAAAAAAGAATGCGCCAAAAGAAAATATTCTGCAAATAAGGATAGAACATACATAAAATGTTACTGAATATCCATATCCCGATTCTGTATTTATTATGCGAAATACAATTCATATATGGCATTCGAGTACCCATCAGTACATTGGAGAAAAATAGCAAAGAAAGGTTAAATAGGAAAAACACATGAAGCCAAAAACACTCACAGCAAAATAGCAAAGGGAAATAGAGAGTCTATTAAGTTTATAATATGATTAATTTAAAAAATATAAGACAACTTAAAAAAGAACATGAATGTTACAGACTTGAGTCGGTCTTGTCTGTGGCAAATTATATTTGCCACTAAGGTTTAAATAAGGCTCTAGGTTGTACCATTCGCACGCATGTATCACTAGGTACTCAAAAACATGTACAAGTTGCCGTGGTAACTTAAAGTTAACTCCAACACCCGACTTCTCGAGACTGTCGTATTTAGACAAGGGCTATTACTCATCAAATGCCAGCTATAGATAAGTAAAATATCGCAATATATCGCATTTTCATTTTCCTGGCGAATTCCATCCCTAAGAGTAATACATCCATAAACCATACTAGTCACAGTAGCGCTATTTGTGCAGTGTGGCGGCCGTAAAAAGTTTCCTCGTACATAATATCAGCACTGTTATCAGTAAAATAACCCGTTACCAATGTCATGCAGTGATGGTGACGTATATCAGGGCTGTCCAATCAAACTCTTTTGGGGTTGTCCCGGCTAGCTCAATTGGTTGCGTCGCAGGATTTGGAGGGCTAGGCGCCGTCGCCGTGACGGTGCGGGTTCGCTCTCAGCTAGAGGCACTATCATCAGAAAACACAGATTTCCAACAAAGCCAAAAATCAGAGAGAAAAAGAGAACATATAATGATAAATTTCAAATAAGACACCATAATCAAAATTTAATGGAGACTAGTACCAATTTAATTATACATGTATAATGCCAGCGACAAACTAATAATAATTTAAGTAAAAATACGGGGCTGTCTAACTTTTGCTTCTTCACAGAAAATTGTATAAAAAGACAAATTGTTACCAGAACAGATAGTAAAATTCTTTCTCAAGACATTACTAATAATTAAACACTAAAATCATATATATTTTAGTATTTATCTTGATCATTTTACTCAGTGACAATGAATATGTTTATTTTGGTACTGATATGTGTATCGGCTGTCGTTTACGCAAAAAATGATCCACATGACAAACTTCAGATGGATGTCAAAGAAAAGCCCTCTAAAGACGGAAAGAAATCTGCCAGCAATAAGCAAGAAAACGCAAATATCGTGTTGGACAGCAACGAAACGTTAAAAGACGAGTCAAAGCAATCCAGCGGTGAGCAGGATAGCATTAACTTAGCAATACTAAACAATACCAATTTGCTAAAAGACGAATTGAAAGCTTCCGAAAGCAAGCAGGTCAGCAAAAATGAAACGGAAATAAACAACAAAACTGAAGTAAAAGAGTCTAGCAGTATCACCGAAACATCCGAATACCATGGCGCCATCAATAAAGATAGCACTGACGTATTGACAACAAACGGTAGCAACAACGACATGCCAAAAGAATTTAAGGTTACCCCAAATACTATTCAAGACAACAAAGAATTGAAAACGAACAACAAAAACAAGCCGAAAGATGAGTCAAAATCATTCACCGAGAAGCAGGATAGTAGAGAAGATGAGTCAAAATCATTCACCGAGAAGCAGGATAGTAGAGAAGATGAGTCAAAATCATTCACCGAGAAGCAGGATAGTAGAGAAGATGAGTCAAAATCATTCACCGAGAAGCAGGATAGTAGAGAAGAAACAAAAGTAAGAATGACTTGTCAGTCAAATCGAAGAAATCAAAAGACATGCAGGGAATAACAGAAACAAGAACAAACAACAATGACTCGCCGAAAGAACAGTCGAAACCATCCCATGACAAGCAGGGCAGTAAGAAATCGACAATAACCTATAAACACTCGTCAAATGACAACTCTCAATCTTCCAAAGACAATCAAGCTAATACAGAAACCACAAAAAAGCACCATAGACTCGCCAAAAGACGAGTCCAAATCGTCCAAAGAAAAACATGATAAAAACGAATCGAAAACGAACAATAAGGACTCGTCAAAAGATGACTCGAAATCACCACTTGAGAAGCATAATCAACAAATGATCAACGAAAACTCGTCAGATGAAAATTCAAAAACAACAAAAGGCAAACAAGACAGTGCAGAAATAGCAAATATCAGATACTCATCAAATGTCAATAGCGAACAGGATAGTAAAGAAAAGACAACAGGAAACGAGGATTCGTCAGAAGACAAATACGATCTATCGATCAACAAGCAGAATAGAAAAGAATCGAAAACAAAAGAAGGAAATTATGATAGCACAGAAACAATATTCAGCAACAAATACTCGTCTGAAGGCGAGTCAAAACTAAAGACCGAGAAGCAAGATGATAACGAAACTGCAACAGACAACATGTATTCTTCACAAAATCAGTCAAAATCATCCAACAGCAATCAAGATAAAAAAGAAATAACTTCAAACAATAAAGACTCGTCGGAACCGCTTAACGAGAATCAGGATGAGCCTAAAACAGAAGACATGAAGGACAGCAATGAAAGCATGGTAAACAACAAATACACATCAGATAACGTGTCGAAACTGTCCAACGAAAAGCATTATCATATTAATAAAACAAAAAACAACATGCCGGACTCGTCAAAACATGAATCGAAAACAACAGACAGCAAACGGCGTAGCACGGAAACGGAAGCTGAGTCGAAATCATCCAACGGCAAGCAGTATTTAAAAGAAATAATCGTTAACAATAAAGACTCGTCAGAAGACGAATCGGAACCGTTCGACATGAAGGTTAGTAAAGAAACGATAACAAACAATAAAGACTCGTCAAAAGATGAGCTAAAAACAGACAACAAACAGGGAAGCGGAGAAACCATAGTTAACAACAACTACTCGTCGAATAAAGAGTCGAAATCATCCGACGTCAAGCAAGATGTAAAAGAAACAAACATGTCAGAATCGTTAAAAGATGAGTTTCAAGCAACAAACAGCAAACATAGTAGCGCGGAAACAACAGAAAATGACAACGACACGTCTAATGATAGTGGGACGATAACCAACGGTCAGAAAAGCGGTCCGAAAACATCAGGAACCACGGAGAAAACCGGTAGTCATGAAGACAAAGAAACACCGAAGTACGGCTCAAACACATCTGACAGAAAGCAACACGGCGATGGATTGCCAATAATTAACAAAGACTCGTCAAAACCATCCAACATTAAGCAAGACAGTGTGAATACGACAGTCAACAATGAAGGCACAACAAAAGACGGGATGAGATTATCAAATAGTACGCATATCAGTGCGGATATAAGCATTAATGGTGACAGAAAAGTCAGTTACAAAATTGGACCAACTAAAAGCAATAGCAAAGGTAGTGAAGAGTATTCTGCTGAGGATAAAAGTATCAAGAACAATGTAGTCAAGATTGATAAAGCGGCAGTTAAAAGCAAAGAAAGCAGCAGCAGCAGCAGTACCACAGAAGATTATATAACTGGAGATTTAGGCAGTGACGATGAAAGTGACAGAAGTGTTTGCAAAAAAGATGGCAAAACTTTTGTACTCGGTAAGTAAAATAGTAAAAGAATGTTTCTTTTTATCATTTTAACATTATTTGCAAATAATATGTGTTTGTCTGAAATTTATCATGCATTTACTGACATAATTTTTTTCTATGCTAAGATTTAATTGAGTTAGTAATTAAAAGCATTTCTCTTAGAGAACAGAATGTGGAATACATATGTATGTGGCACGTGCATTATGTGTTTAACTTGCAACGCGCTCTTCTACTGATCCATTTCATAAGTATATTCATATTCATATGAATCCATTGTGTATCGTACTACAGTTTTGTATGTCATCGTCCTCTTTTTAAATGCTAAGATGAGTGAGTATACCGTTTTATACTATAGCATCATTTTCTTGTTTATTAAGGAAGTTTTATAGATCCGACAAATACGTGTAATGTGTGTGAATGTTTCAAAAACGGATCATTGGAGTGCAAAAGAAGAGCATGCAAGCCGGACAGATGTGGTTTGAATTTTCAATCCTATGACAAGGACGGTTGCTGTTTGATCTGCGACACAAAATGTAGAAAGATGCGCTGTGAAAAATTGTCTTGTCCAACATACAGACAGATATTTAAGATAGATTCTTGTTGTCCCGTTTGTGGATGCAAGTTCAATGGAGCAATGGTTCCTGAAGGTAAATAAACGGACTTACCTCTTTTATTGTTGTTTGCTTTTCTGATAATCTTTAT
Organism: Corbicula japonica; assembly: GCA_038501625.1. Lineage (NCBI taxonomy): Eukaryota > Metazoa > Mollusca > Bivalvia > Venerida > Cyrenidae > Corbicula > Corbicula japonica. The sequence continues at coordinate 6,482,057 of JAZAYU010000015.1, forward strand.
CAGGTAATAATAATAATAATAATAATAATAATAATAATTTTGTTATTATTATTTATAAAATAAAACTGTAAATAAGACATAATGTAATTATTTCACAATCAATAAATGAACAGGTGAGCTCCGTAATTGTTCAAATCCACTTTAGTCAAAAACCAACATTTTTGGTCAGCGTGTGAAAAACACACTCACTAATTGTATTAATACTACATACAAGCATATTTTGCAAATATCTTGCTTAATATTTTCAATAAGCAAAATTAGAAATGTCATTTACATGGACAGTCAAAGCGATACTTCGATAGTTTGTTATTGAATTAGGACAGTCTGATTCCTTTTAACATGTAGAAATGTAATCAGTAACATAAAAGTCATTCTGAAAATATGACATAGCAATCTATGTGTTAATTCTGATATTATATTATTCATGTGTACTGAAATACGTTGCAGGCCAGGTCGGGGATAAATGTGATCAATGCTGGTGCAAGGATGGTACAGTCAGCTGCCGGCCACGTCCATGCCCAGACAACAAGCTGCAATGTGTCAATCCTCAGTTTGATGACAAGTGTGATTACATCTGTCCCACTGGTATGTACAGTTACACTTATTTAACAATACATATAGTGCAAATAAGGAAAACAATATAAAAAGCGCCATTTCATTTAATTGGAATATCCCATTAGGATATGAGAGTGCAAAACACTGGTTTATAGCTAAAAGTAATTCTTCATTTACTGAATAGCGATAATCCACCAGAAACCACTGATCTTAACTCTCAGCTGTTCACATAGACATTATCTCGAATTGAAAAAAAACCCAGCAAACATAGTAAAAACAGTAATTATAGACAATTATCAATATTGTATTTTATTGTCGTTCACAGAAAACAGCTTTTTACATGTAGTTGACAATTCCTGAACCACTGAATACATCATCCTGCATGTTACTAAAGGATGTACTATCCATAAACTCCTCAAAAGATATAAGAAGTTTACAGAAAACAAGATGTGTAGAAGACGTATCGCATGTAGCTCTATTTGAAAATATATGATTAGTTTTAAGAACTATTATGATTAAATAAGTCAAACCAATTCTTTATTTTGTGTCATATTTTAGATACCCTTTCCTTCATTCCACCTATATTTTCAGTTTTTGAGTGTTAGTGAGTTATTTATATCGGTGTGTTTATGTATAATTTATTCAGTAACATAATTATGTACTCGTAAAGAAATCTTACCACAAATCTGACCATGAATTGAAGCACTCAAATATGACATACGAGTCAAAGGTCGTGCAATATGTTCAGCATAATTAAGTACATGTTATCGCTTTCGGTTGTCGTCACGTTATGAATTCATAGATGAATCCATATTTCGCGTAAATTATTTTTTGTTTAAACGTGCCCTGATATATCTGTGATATGTGTATGTCTTCACTGCGCTCATCCTTGTAAAGTAGCCGGAACAACTAACCGCTTCCCCAGTGATATATGGGTCTAAATTCTCTCCGCGATACATTAGGCGATAAGTCATTGCTGTTAAATAACACCATACTGCATAATTTAAGATTAAGTTTTATAAATTGAAAGTTTCAAATCATAGATAAAAAGACATGAGAACTTTACTTCGAAATCTTAATAAGCCACTGAACACAACCTGTTAAAACTAATGGAAGGCTCTGTATTGTTGGGCCGTTCAGTTGTGCAAATTACTTCTGCCATTTAATATCAGCTATCGGGGATTTTATAGAAAATATGTAAATGTGTCTGAACTTTACGATGCTTAAAACCTGTTATATTTTAAATTCACATATTTCTTATTGTAAAATTAATAGACTGTGTAAAGAAAACGAGGTGAATGTACATTTGGCATATTTCTTTTCCTTTTTATACGACCGAACGAACGTATTATATTATCGCATCGGTGTCCGTCTGTCAGTCTGTCCGTTAGCTTTTTCCCTTACGCTCTATAACTCTTGAACCCTATGAAAGATTCCGAAGAAACCTGACACAAATGTTAACCACATTGAGACGACGTGCAGAAGCCATGCTCCGGATGGCTCGCTTCAAGGTCAAATTCAGGCTTAGGGATCAAAGGTCATATGACTTTGTCTACTTTCTGCTCTGTAACTCTTGAAACCCTCGAAGGATTTCGAAGAATTCGACACAAGTGTAAACCATATTGAGACGACGTGTAGATGACAAATTCAGTATGCCTCACTTCAAGGTCAAGGTCACACTTAGGATTTAAGTGTAATATGACTGTGTGTATACGAGTATTGCTCAGCTTTGCTTTTGATTGCAGTGCTCTTGATTTTATTTGGGTGATCCTTTTTTGTTTTCTTTCTTCTTAATTGTATTACTTCCCTTGTTTGTTACTTTCAATAGCATATTTTTTAACATTATTATTTTTTGGCAGTACGGAAAACCGAGACCACTTTTCTGTGGTGCAACAATTGGACCATTTTGATGCTTGTTCCTGTCGTTTGGGCTTCAACAATCTAAATTTTGCTCACATCCTCTGATACAACCTTTCGGGCGTATATTGCCTCGCTTCGCGGTGCTCTTGTTTTACTTCTTACAATGAAGCATTCTTCGGTTAAAATAACTTAGAAAAATATGACTCAACCCACTGAAATCCAGATTTTGCTGTACGACTTTTTGAGTATAATATGCTTTAGTATATCAATTAGAAAAAAAACAACAACTACAGTATTTTCAAAGTTTGTTAATTTTCTTTGATCTTATCAGTCATCATTATGCACGTTTCCGTTTTCTTCTTGTTTATCAACTTAAACAGACGTGATCGTAACAATGAAGTATTTACTTGCTACTCATTAATAATTGATTAAAGAATAAACTTTCAATTGATATATCCATATTATTATTAGCCAATCTGAACGTTAATATATTAAAGGTGGAAAATCACTCGTTTTCATTTTCACATTTTCAAATATATGTCTAAAATAATTCAAAATCAATAAGATGGTTTGATGTTTGTCACAAGCTAGGTCTTTCTAATAGTAAGACCAAGTCACAAACGTAAAGGTTCTTTTTTTACTATATTTAACCTTTTGTGGAGTTTTCTTACACGGATAATCGTCCAAGTTACATATTTTAACGTTACGGCAAGTCTTTCGTTTTATGACTGTCATAAGAACTCATACGCAGGATGTCCTTTTGGTCGCACTTGAGATGTGTAAGCAAATTTCATAAAAAAAATGATGAAACTGACACTAAGCTGATTTTCGAAGTACGGTACAAGTAGTTTTGAAATTCTGATATAAAATAATTGAATATCCACATTTAAGTTTAAGTGTAAATATTGCACTTGACGTAAATGTGTTTAAGGAAGTTGAAGTGAGATTCAATCCCGTATCCTGGATCAGTATATAATAAAACATAACTGCATTATGATATTTAATCAATGCTAGTAACGGACGACAAAATGATAACTTTCGGTTTTCTTATCGTTTTATTTCTTCAGCTGTCAAATGGGTGAGTCATTTTTTCATGTTCTTCATTGATTCATTTTAAGTCCAGTTAGTCGATAAATAATCGTAAACAATTGAAGTCGTTTGTTTTCTAAAAAGAAAGAACAGACGACGATTTTCCCTGTAGAACTTGTCCTCATCAAATACCAGCATTTTAGGACATGTCACATGAAGGTGTGTTCGGTAATATTTTTGACATTATAGTTGTTATTATATTTGGAAAGAACTTACTATAATATGGTACTTTTTCACGACTAATATGTGCTTTCGCTTGAATTTTAACTGTTGTCTATTATGCCTCAGCTGCCCAAATGTTGGATTCATTTATTCTTAACCGAACTTCTAACGTGCTGTATTTTAATCACTAATACTCATCTTAAGCATATAGTTATATCTCAACAAACTGACCATAAGCCTGGTCTCCAACCTCAAAAACCAAAGTTAAAAATGGTCTCCTATCTCAGTTTACTTATCTGAAGCCTGGACTCCTATCTCAATTTACCTATCTGAAGACTGGACTCCTATTTCAATTACTTATCTGAAGACTGGACTCCTATCTCAATTTACTTATCTGAAGACTGGACTCCTATCTCAATTTACTGATCTGAAGCCTGGACTCAAATCTCAATTAATTGATATGAAGCTTGGACTCCTATCTCAGTTTACTGATCTGAAACCTGGACTATCTCACTGATCTGAAGCTTGGACTCCTATCTCAATTTTCTGTTCTGAGGCCTGGACTCCCATCTCTGATCTGAAGCTTGGGCTCCTATTTCAATTTACTTATCTGAAGCCTGGACTCATATCTCAATTTACTGATCTGATGCTTGGACTCCTATCTCAATTTAATGATCTGAAGGTAAGACTCCTATCTCTATTTACCTATCTGAAACCTGGACTCCTATCTCAATTTACTGATCTGAAGGTTAGACTCCTATCTCAATTTACTGATCTGAAGCCTGGACTACTATTTCAATTTTCTTATCGGAATCCTGGACTCCTACCTCAATTTACTGATCTGATGCCTGGACTTCTATCTCAATTTACTTATCTGAAGCCTTGACTCCTACCTCAATTTACTTATCTGAAACCTGGACTCCTATCTCGATTTTCTTATCTGAAGCCTGGACTCATATCTCAATTAACTTATCTAAAACCTGGACTCCTATTTCGATTTACTTATCTGAAGCCTGGACTCCTACCTCAATTTACTGATCTGAAGCTTGGACTCCTACCTTAATTAAATGATCTGAAGCCTGGACTCCTATCTCAATTTACTTATCTGAAACCTGGACTCCTACCTCAATATACTGATCTGAAGTTTGGACTCCTACCTCAATTAAATGATCTGAAGCCTGAATTCCTATCTCAATTGATCTGATCTGAAGCCTGGACTCCTATCTCAATTTACTTATCTGAAGCCTGGACTCCTATCTCAATTTACATATATCTGAAACCTGGACTCCTATCTTAATTAATTTATCTTAAGCTGGGACTCCTACCTCAATTTACTGATCTAATGCCTGGACTCATATCTCAATTTTCTTATCTGAAGCCTGGACTCCTGTCTCAATTTACCTATCTGAAGCCTGGACTCCTGTCTCAATTTACTTATCTGAAAACTGGACTCCGATCTCAATTTTCTGATCTGAAGCCTGGACTCCTACCTCAATTCACTGATCTGATGCCTGGACTTCTATCTCAGTTTACCTATCTGAAGCCTTCACTCCTATCTACATTGGAGCTTAGACTCCTATCTCAATTTGCTTTTCTGAAAACTGGACTCCGATCTCAATTAACTGATTTAAAGACTGGACTCCTATCTCGATTAACTTATCTGAAGCCTGGACTCCTATCTCAAATTTACTTATCTGAAGCCTGGACTCCTATCTCAATATACTTATTTGAAGCTTGGACTCCTATCTCAATTCACTTTTCTGAAAACAGGACTCCTGTCTCAATTAACTTATCTGAAGAATGGACTCCTATCTCAATTTACTTATCTGAAGACTTGATCCTATATCACTTTACTTATCTGAAGCCTGGACTCCTATCTCAATTAACTGATCTAAAGATTGGACTCCTACCTCAATTTACTGATCTGAAGCCTGGACTCCTACCTCAATTTACTCATCTGAAGCCTGGACTCATATCTCAATTTACTTATCTGAAACCTGGACTCCTATCTTGATTAACTTATCTGAAGCCTGGACTCCTATCTCAATTTACTTATCTAAAGCCTGGACTCTTATATCAATTTACTTATTTGAAGCTTGGGCTCCTATCTCAATTTACTTTTCTGAAAACTTGACAGCTATCTCAATTTACTGATCTAAAGACTGGACTCATATCTCAATTTACTTATCTGAAGCCTGGACTCCTATCTCGATTAACTTATCTTAATTCTGGACTCCTATTTCGAATTTACTGATCTGAAGCCTGGACTCCGATCTCAATTTACTTATATGAAGCTTGGACTCCTACCTCAATTTAGTGATCTGATGCCTGGACTCCTATCTCAATATACTAATTTAAAGCTTGGACGCCTTACTCAATTTACTTTTCTGAAAACTAGACTCCGATCTCAATTTACTTATCTGAAGACTAAACTTCTATCTCAGTTTACTTATCTGAAGCCTGGACTACGATCTCAATTGACTGATCTGAAGCCTGGACTCCTACCTCAATATACTGATCTAAAGCCTGGACTCCTGTCTCAATTTACTGATCTGAAGCCTGGACTCCTATTCAATTTACTCATCTGAAGCCTGGACTCATATCTCAATTTACTTATCTGAAACCTGGACTCCTATCTCGATTAACTTATCTGAAACCTGGACCCCTATCTCAATTTACTTATCTGAAGCCTGGACACATATCTCAATTGAAGCTAAGACTCCTATCTCAATTTTCTTTTCTGAAAACTGGACTCTCCTTTTCTCAATTTACTGATCTAAAGCCTGGACTCTTATCTCAATTTACTTATTTGAAGCTTGGGCTCCTATCACAATTTACTTTTCTGAAAACTTGTCTGCTATCTCAATTCACTGATCTAAAGACTGGACTCATATCTCAATTTACTTATCTGAAGACTGGACTCCTATCTCGATTAAATTATCTGAAGACTGGTCTCCTATCTCAATTAACTGATCTGAAGCCTGGACTCCTACCTCAATTTACTGATCTAATGCCCTGACTCCCACCTCAGTTTACTTATCTGAAGCCTGGACTCTTATCTCAATTTACTTATTTGAAGCTTGGACTCCTATCTCAATTTACTTTTCTGAAAACTTGACATATCTCAATTTACTAATCTAAAGACTGGACTCCTATCTCAGTTTACTTATCTGAAGCCTGGGCTCCTATATCAATTTACTTATTTGAAGCTTGGACTGCTATCTCAATTTACTTAACTGAAGACTGGACTCCTTTTCTCAGTATACTTATCTGAAGACTAGACTCCGATCTCAATTTACTTATCTGAAGCTTGGACTCATATCTCAATTTACTTATCTGAAGTTTGGAGTCCTATCTCAATTTACTGATATGAAATCCTGGACTCCTTTCACAATTTTCTTATCTGAAGCTTGGACTCCTATCTCAATTTACTTATCTGAAGCCTGGACTCCTACCTTAATTTACTGATCTTAAGCCTGGACTCCTCTCTCAATTTACTTTACTGAAAACTGGACTCCTATCTCAATTTATTTATCTGAAGCTTAGACTCCTATCTCAATTTACTTATCTGAAGTTTGGAGTCCTATCTCAATTTACTTATCTGAATCCTGGACTCCTATCTCAATTTACTTACCTGAAACCTGGACTCCTTTCTTGATTTACTTATCTGAAACCTGGACTCCTACCTCAATTTACTTATCTTGAGTCTGGACTCCTACCTCATTTTACTGATCCGAAGCCTGGACTCCTATCTCAATTTACTTATCTGAATCCTGGACTCCTATCTCAATTTACTTATCTGAAACCTGGACTCCTTTCTTGATTTACTTATCTGAAGCCTGGACTCCTACCTCAATTTACTGATCTGAAGCCAGAATTCCTTTCTCAATTGAAGACTGGAATCCAAACTCACTTTGCTTATCTGAAGACTGGACTCCGATCTCAATTTACTTATCAGAAGCCTGGACTCCAATCTCAATTTACTGATCTGAAGCCTGGACTCATGTCTCAATTTTCTTATCTGAAACCTGAACTTCTATCTCAATTTTCTGATCTGGAGTCTGGACTCCTACCTCAATTTACTTATCTGAATCCTGGACTCCTATATCAATTTACTGATCTGAAACCTGGACTCCTACCTCAATTTACTGATCGGAAGCCTGGACTTCTACCTCAATTTACTTATCTGATGCCTGGAATCGCATCTCAATTTACTTATCTGAAACCTGGACTCCTATCTCGATTTAATTATCTGAAACTTGGACTCCTATCTAGATCTACTTATCTGAAGCATGGACTCCTATCTAGATCTACTTATCTGAAGCATGGACTCCTATCTCAATTTACTTATTTGAAGGTTGGGCTCCTATCTCAATTTACTTATCTGAAGCCTGGACTCCTATCTCAATTTACTGATCTGAAGCCTGGACTCCTATCTCAATTTACTTATCTGAAGCCTGGACTCCTATCGCAATTTACTTATTTGAAGCTTGGACTCCTATCTCAATTTACTTTTCTGAAAACTGGACTCCGATCTCTATTTACTGATTTAAATACTGGACTCCTATCTGAATTTACTTATCTGAAGACTGGACTCCTATCTTAATTTACTTATCTGAAGACTGGACTCCTATCTCAATTTACTTATCTGAAGACTGGACTCCTACCTCAATTTACTGGTCTGAAGCATTGACTCCTACCTCAATTTACTGACGTGAAGCCTGGGCGCCTGGACTCCAATCTTAATTAAGGATCTTACGCTTACCGGTTTGGTGAGTGTTTGATCAACAGACTGTGTAATTTCACGTTTATTAAAAATATTTGATTGCTACCAGCGTGCACTTGATGCGTTGCGTTGGCCCATGTTCAATATTCAATCGGTACTAATCTGTGTATATAAAAAAATCCACCTTGAAACTTATTTTAAAAAAATGTTATATGCATGCGCTTCAACCTTTCAGCATTGTAGAAAGGAATGGGGTAACCCAGCACAGGAAATTTAGAGGTTTTCATGTGAATTAAACCGCGTTACCAAGACGTAGGATAATTGAAACTTGTCCGTTTCTATAATCTCATTGGTTCTCTCCAGTTTTCTTGCAACGTCAACATTTAAAAAAAGATGTGCTTTTCGTTTATTTTTATGTGTTTTTTTTTCAGAAAACAAAGAATTTACCGGATATTGTCTGTCTGTTTGTCTTATGCCCGATTGACACTGTGGAATTTTACAGAGCTAATTGTATCTTTCAGATCAACTTTCAGTGCTGTGGGATGCTCGAATCCTTGTTTTTTGTACATGATCAACAACCAGCTTGAAGAGCCCTATTTTAAACACGTAATACATCTAGACATACAGTCGGCCAAAGACACGATGATCCGCTACATGGAGAAAGCAGTTTTACTCCAACCAGGCAATTTCACAAGGTACAGTATTCATCAGAATGTTAACGTTAACGGTAAATAACCTTTGAAACACACAGGATTTGCTTATAATCAACAGACAAACATAATTTATAATAACAGAAAACTAGTGAGCAATGACTTGAATACCGGGGTAAAGATCACTCTTTCACACTATACATTTTACGTTAATACAATTCGATATCTCTGTTTTATCCCGTTTTTCACCATGCAGTAACAAATTTAACCCACACTTGTTATTTTTCTGTTGTTATTATTGATCAAAGTTCTTCACAATTTATTCCAGATTTTCGGCCACATTTTCTTCCCCGTACGGTTACTTTATTGACTCGATCAACGGTGTGGCCGGAAACTGGCCGGAGAAGAAGACGTACTGGCAGATACTGAACCAGAGTGGTCCACTAACAGTTGGTGAGTATTCAAAACATAATACGTTTATCATACCAGAGTGGTCCACTAACAGTTGGTGAGTATTCAAAACATAATACGTTTATCATACCAGAGTGGTCCACTAACAGTTGGTGAGTATTCAAAACATAATACGTTTATCATACCAGAGTGGTTCACAAACAGTTGGTGAGTATTCAAAACATAATACGTCTATCATACCAGAGTGGTCCACTAACAGTTGGTGAGTATTCAAAACAGAATACGTTTATTATACCAGAGTGGTCCACTAACAGTTGGTGAGTATTCAAAACATAATACGTCTATCATACCAGAGTGGTCCACTAACAGTTGGTGAGTATTCAAAACATAATGCGTTTATCATACCAGAGTGGTCGACTAACAATTGGTGAGTATTAAAACCATAATGCGTCTATCATACCAGAGTGGTCCACTAACAGTTGGTCAGTATTCAAAACATAATACGTCTATCATACCACAGTGGTCCACTAACAGTTGGTGAGTATTCAAAACATAATACGTCTATCATACCACAGTGGTCCACTAACAGTTGGTGAGTATTCAAAAGATGACACGTCTATCATACCACAGTGGTCCACTAACAGTTGGTGAGTATTCAAAACATAATACGTCTATCATACCACAGTGGTCCACTAACAGTTGGTGAGTATTCAAAACATAATACGTCTATCATACCACAGTGGTCCACTAACAGTTGGTGGGTATTCAAAACATAATACGTCTATCATACCACAGTGGTCCACTAACAGTTGGTGAGTATTCAAAAGATAACATGCTATCATACCACAGTGGTCCACTAACAGTTGGTTTGGTGAGTATTCAAAACATAATACGTCTATCATACCACAGTGGTCCACTAACAGTTGGTGAGTATTTAAAACATAATACGTCTATCATACCACAGTGGTCCACTAACAGTTGGTGAGTATTCAAAACATAATACGTCTATCATACAAATTCGTTTAATAAGTCACGTGACTCTTCAGTTTTTCCGTTAAAAAAGTTAACATACATTCTACCAAACTGACAGATGATGTTTCTATTTTTAGGTGTGAGTACCTACGTTCCGCAAAAAGGAGATCAAATTTTGTTCAACCTTACCAAAGGTTCGGAGTAAACTTCTGTTAAAGACAGTTGAATTTACGAAAGGCATCCTTCTCAAACTGTACCGTATTGAATGTAATGTGAATCCGGAAAGAAGAAAGCTTTTTCTGAAAACGAATAAAGACTTTAATAAAAAGGTCTTCAGTTTAACGAAATAAAGTTTTTATTGAAACTTATATTATTTTCTTTTTTATCCATTTTAATTTCGAGAGAAAATGACGCCCGTTTGGAAACTTCTTTAGAAGTGAGTATCCCTGAGATTTAGCCTGCATAGCATTATCGTTGATTGTCGATCGCACTCCATAGCATCATAATTGATTGTCAGCCGAATACCATAGCATCATAATTGATTGTCAGCCGAATTCCATAGCATCATCATTGATTGTCAGCCGATTTCAATATGATCGTCATTGCTTGTCAGCCGAATTCCATAGCATCATCATTGATTGTCAGATGAATTCCATAGCATCATCATTGATTGTCAGCTGAATTCCATAGCATCATCATTGATTGTCAGCTACATTCTATAGCATCATCATTGATTGTCAGCTGAATTCCATAGGATCGTCATTGATTTTCATCCAAATTTCATATCATCGTAATTGACTGTCCTCCAAATTCCATAGCATCATCATTGATTGTCAGACGAATTCCATAGCATGATCATTGATTGTCAGCTGAATTCCATAGCATGATCATTGATTGTCAGCCGAATTCCATAGCATGATCATTGATTGTCTGCCGAATTCCATAGCATGATCATTGATTGTCAGCCGAATTCCATAGAATGATCATTGATTGTCAGCCGAATTCCATAGCATCATTATTGATTGTCAGCGTAATTCCATAGCATCATCATTGATTGTCAGCCGAATTCCATAGCATCATCATTGATTGTCAGCTGAATTCCATAGAATCGTCATTGATTGTCAGCTGAATTCCATAGGATCATCATTGATTGTCAGCTGAACTCCATAGCATCATCATTGATTGTCAGCAGAATTCCATAGGATCGTCATTGATTTTCATCCAAATTCCATAGCATTACATTGGTTTTCCTCCAATTCCATAGCCATAGTATTATCATTGATTATCAGCTGAATTCCATAGCATCATCATTGATTGTCAGCCAATTCTATAGCATCATCATTGATTGTCAGCTGAATTCCATAGCATCAACAATGATTATCAGCCAAATTCCAAGCATTATTATTGATTTTAGCCATTTTCATAGCATAATCATTGATTGGTTGCCTAATTCCGAGCATTATCATTGTCAGCAAAATTCTAAGCATTGCAAAATTCCACCAAATATCATTGATAAATAGCAAATTTTAAACATTATCATTGACTGTCAGCCAAATTCCAAGCATTATTATTGATTTTAGCCATTTTCATAGCATAATCATTGATTGGTTGCCTAATTCCGAGCATTATCATTGTCAGCAGAATTCTTCGAATCATCATTGATTATTTGCCTAATTCCATAGCGTTATCATTGATTGTCAGCCAAGTTCACAAATATTATCTTTGTCAACCGAATTCCAAGCATTATCACTGATCACCACCCAATTTCCAAGCATTATCATTGTCCTTTAAATGCTATAGCAATATCATATAGTAAGCAACATTCAGAAAATTTAAAGTCTCCCCGTACATTCAATCAGTGCTGTTATCAGTTACGTCCCTTGAAGGTCGTTGCGCTCAATCCGGGTCTAAGGGGAGTGGGCAGTAGTGTGCATTTCCATTACTGCCCATGAACAGGCTCAATTAAACCGAGTCTGAAATATGTTTACCGGTATCTGTTATCGTGTTTGGCGGTTTTCAAAGTTCCCTTTTCATCTATTAATGCGCACGACACATCCTCTCGATGATCATATCTGTCAAATAACTTTAAAATTCGACTTCAAATAACAAAGTTATGGGCCAAACACAAACGCGGGCCTGACTGATGTAGTCCGCACGAACTTACAACGCGGCGACTAATGAATGAATTCGGGAGAGCATAAAAATAGAAAGACGGAAAATGAAACTTTTAAAGCTTCTATTTAATAGCAAGACATAGGAATGGAAATGCATACGGAGCTTATCTTAATGATGATCGTTCTTTTTATAATCGTGGATTTATCAGGTCTTATTCGAATCATACTTTTATATGAAACTATATATGTAAAATTGATTTGTTAAATCTTTTTATGTTTACAAACAATGTTCATGTCTATTGATACTTACTGTTTTTATATGATATACTGTTACGGAAGAGAATGAGAAAAAAATAAGTGCGCTAGAGTCTAGAAGATTTTTAAACCTCTGGCTGGGCTGTTGATACATTAGGGAAGACAATTTTGCAAAGAAAACAATTATAATAATTTAATTTGACGTGTAATGTTTTGGTGTCATTACAACACTTGACTTTTGTTGAATTATTTTTAATTTGGACAATTATAAATTGTGTTTTCAACTGTTTAAAACTTTTTGTCCAGCATTTTAAAGTCGAATGATTTTTTTTAATGGATGTCGGCGTCTTGGCCATTCTGATTTCGATTTTATGAAAATTGAAAATGGCTTTGTTGCTGTTCTTAAATCTTTTCATAAGAAATCATTAAGGATACAGAAGTAACAACTTAGTGGGTAAACGTATATTTTTAATAGGTGACGTAGTTTTTTATTAAGGTTGATTGTTTGTCTGCAAATTGTCAGCTGGCGAAAGTTAGTCATTTTCATGACCTCATTGCCTTGAATATTTCCTGTACCAGACTATAACGATTTCTTCTTATTTGCTGGATCGACAGTTTCCACGTAGGCAACAACTTTCAATAGCCCAGTCAGTTTGTCAGGTGTTATTTTATCCATGTCGCTCTGCAGGTGGAGTTTACAAGTCAGCCAGTCACTGTAGCAGTGTTTCAAGGCCACTGGCAGTTCGGCCATCATTAGCTGGGAATCTGTAGAAGCATATCATTGAACATTAATATATAGGCTAATCAAACAAAAAAGTTTATGACCATGTGTAGTCAAGAAATGTCATTTCATTATATACATGTATTTCTAAAAGGCATTTCATATTAATTTTTAAAATTTATGAAGTTCAAAACTGGTTTTACAAAACGTTGTTAATTATAGTTAAAGCGTTTAAAGAAATTTTAATGTTCATCGCCCATTTAAATTATTTAAGGTCAAAGAAGCTGCAACATCGTATGGGTTACAAGTAAGCCCGTTTGGAACACTCTTTCAAGTGTTTAAACATCCTCTCATAAATATTAACATAACAGCCTGATATGTCATCAAAACAGTCATACATCAGCATAATCATAGTTTTACCGAGAATGAAAAGTACTTTCTTTGATAATTTGTTCGAAGAATAATGACATAAAAGCTCATATTAAGTAATATATGGTGACGTATTTCTGTCATAAAATAGCCAGTTAATGTTCGCAAGTAATATGCAATTCTCGATAATTAAAAAGCTTAATAATGAACAAATAGATCTACATAAAATCTTCTAAAAGGAAGTCAATTATACCACTTTTTACACTATACACTCTTATTTAAAATTTTCGAACGAACTCGTGTCCTTTATCAAGAACCATACAGAATTGTTATAGTTATGTAAAGTTGCATCCATAATGTCGTTCCAAGTAATGTCTTTTCTTGAAATTCATGTCATGTTGTGTTATTGATTGGGGCAGATTGTTTTGTATCCCCCCCCGTTTTCTAGTTACTGATCATACAAGGTCTCACCTACCGACCGACATGCGCGAAGTAATATACCCACATTTCTTCAAAGGGTGGGGGATCACAAATATTGAAATTTAAAATATCGTGACCCCGTTTATGTTTGTTTTGCACTGAAAGATGAAATTTTGTGATGGTAAACAAACATAACAACGTCTTCATGTCTGAATCATTTTATAAAGTGGTTGGTTTATAAAAAGACGAAAATGTAAATTTAATTGAAAAGTCCAGACATTTAAAAATAGTGCAGACTTGGTTTGACCGAGCATGTTCATGAACGAGTAATGTAAATATTTGCTTATTATTGACTACGTCCGTCGTTCATTGCAGATCAGAAATAATATAGTTCAGCCTAACTCAGGAAAACAATTGTACGTACCATGATCGAATTTAATGAACTCAGCTGAAAATTTATCGCTGTAGAAGAAACCACAAGTGCCCTAATCGCATATCCATTATCTAGCAGGTAATTTTCTACCGCAACACCCACATGTTCTGCCGTTAGATCGTCTAAGCCTCCAGTAATTCGCGATTGTAGAATCGATGTGTCATTGAGTAGAGTATAAGCTGAAGCGGGCAAGAACTTATCTGTTTTTTCCGTAAATATTACAATTCTATTTGACTTTGTCTTGATCAAATAATTTTCATTGTACTTAATGTATAGAAACTTGTATGCCCCATAAGGATAAAGAAATAGAACATGGTTTCTCAACCACGTACCGGTATATCTCTTGCAATTGCTGATCCATAGAGTAGAACCATCCACTGCTTGCTCAATGTCTTGTTTCGCTAATTGTTCAAACTGTTTCTTGCGGATATTTATTATCGTGATAAATGTTGCGTTCATTTTGTCTCCTTGTTGTGTCCAGTAATTAGCTTTGTCGTTCAGTGTAGTGTTTGAAAACTTGAGAGAGATAAACTGAACTGCGATCCCATCGGACACTAGACCGAAGTAAAATTGTTCAAATAGGTCAATCGATGTCAAATTACATCTGGTTTCGTTTGCGAACAGTTCAATAAGAGGACCAGCAGTACCTGGGATGGTCTCAGTTAAAAGGTCAGGTAGAAAATTCAAATGCATATCAACATAAACAAATCCTTGTAGTGTTTCTCGTCAAATATGTTGCTGGCTTTAAAGTAAAAGGTAAAGTCGATAAGAGACGTCCTTATTGCCAACAACGCGTTGTCGATACGATCAAGCAAAAGTTGTAGCAGAACTGTTGTAATGATCGTCGGTGTAGAAGTTGAGGAAGTATCTATTCTGGTTTGAATTTCTGAAAGAAACGAAGCCATATTCGCACTGTTCGCAGGAATGTTTCGGCTCCTTTGTCCATCTATAATGTTGGCCATTTTAAATCCAAAACTAATAATATCTCTAACTCCATTATCAGCAGCAACAGGAATAAAGCTGTCGGCATTGAAGAGAGCAACAGAAACAATAACTGCTAAAAACAGTGTAGGATTCATTTTTGTTTTTCGTTTTTAATCAGCCTTTCAAGATGATCTCTTTTATGGCTATGAGTTTAAACTGAGGTTTATCTAATAAAGATTATCAGTATCTCTTTAAAGTGGATCCAAATTTATTGAAAAACAACACACTACATTATAATAAAAGCACTGTTGAGCACGTACCTTGTACGACATTTCGTGCATATTTGAAAAATGCTCTAGAGAATCATTCGGCACTGTACATAAAACGACATTTAAACACAGACGCCAATTTAAACACGAATGGTTTGACCAAAACTGTCGGATTATGAGAAATCAGTATCACAGAATTAGAAGAATATACAATAAAAATAAAAATACGTACAATAAAAAGCTACTGAAAGATATAAGTAAACAATATAAAAATATATTAAGAAAATCTCATAATAAATACAACAATGTCAAAATTGAAAATCTTCGAAAGCTCAAAAATGCAAATCCGAAAGAATATTGGCGAATTATCAATAATGCTTCTAAAAATAACGCTCAACCGAACGCATCATTATCCGACCTATACAGTTATTTTAAACAGGTAAACGAGGTACAGTTAAATAACGATGAAGAAAATAATCAACCGTTTATTGTCAATGAAGAGTTAAATGAAGAAATAAACATGCCAATAAATGAGCAAGAAATTCTAAGAGCAGTTAAAAATTTAAAAAACAATAAAACTCCGGGCGTCGACAACATTATAAACGAACAAATAAAAGAAAGCGTGTATTACATGTTACCAACTTACATTAAACTGTTTAATATTATTTTTAATGAAAGTTTAATTCCCGAAACATGGACAATGGGTATAATTAAACCAATCTATAAAGGTAAAGGGGATCCAAAATTACCAGAAAATTACCGTCCTATCTCTTTGCTCAGTTGTTTTGGAAAATTGTTTACAAGTATAATTAATAATAGGCTAAATACATTTGCAGAAAAATCGGGATTAATTAAAGATGTCCAAGCTGGTTTTCGTAAACATCACTCAACGATTGATAACTTATTTATTTTGAGAAGCATTTTAGATATCGTTTTTTCAGAAAAGAAAAAATTGATATGCTGTTTTATTGATTTTAAACAATGTTTTGATAGTATTTGGAGAGTCGGACTTTGGCAGAAATTACAAAAAGAAAGAATTAATGGCAAATGTTTCCAAGTTATTTACAAAATGTATGAAAATATTAAGTCAAAAATTAAGACACATGAAGGAACATCTGATTTTTTTAACTGTGATAACGGTGTAAGACA
Organism: Corbicula japonica; assembly: GCA_038501625.1. Taxonomy (NCBI): domain Eukaryota; kingdom Metazoa; phylum Mollusca; class Bivalvia; order Venerida; family Cyrenidae; genus Corbicula; species Corbicula japonica. Next base: position 6,499,136 of record JAZAYU010000015.1, read on the forward strand.
AGGAGAGAATTTATCTCCCTTTTTATTTAGTATATTTTTAAATGATCTTGATAGTTATCTTACAGATCATCAAGTACAGGGGGTAAACAAAAATGTCGCAATTGATGATTTTCACATATATCTTAAATTACTTATTCTATTGTATGCAGATGACACTGTTATATTCAGTGATAATGAAGATGACATGCAACTCGCTCTAAATTGTTTTAAATCTTACTGCGATACATGGAAACTCAATATCAATACCAGTAAAACAAAAATTATTACATTTAGTAAGAGTTCTCGTAATAAGGTAAGAACATACAAATTAGGTGCAGAGGAACTTGAAAATGTAAGCGAATATAAATACCTAGGCGTTTTTCTTTCTAAAAGTGGTTCATTTGCGACAACTAAGAAATACATTGCTCAACAAGGTGAGAAAGCTCTTTTTGCTTTGCTTAGAAAAATTAATACTTTAGCCTTACCATATGATATCCAAATAGATCTCTTTGAAAAAACCGTTAAACCCGTATTGCTCTATGGCAGTGAAATTTGGGGTTATGGGAATTTAGACATGCTAGAACGTATACAGTTAAAATTTTATAAGTATATATTTAACTTGAAAAAATCAACACCGTCATACATGGTATATGGTGAAGCAGGGATAATGCCATTATCTGTAGACATTAAAAGCCGTGCTTTATCTTATTGGACTAAAGTTGTCACGGAACAAACAGAAAATCCGCAATTAAGATTATCAACAAAGGTTTATAAAATACTCTATAAATTACATTCTGAAAATAACATTAAATCTTTATGGATCGATAACATTAAGACCACATTATGCGACATATGTTTCCCAGGAATATGGTATTCTCAAGAGTTTCCAAACCAAAAATGGTTGATTACAAGCGCTAAGCAAAAACTCAAGGATATTTTTATTCAACAATGGCAAGCAGACATTGCTCGGACAACAAATACCAACATTTATAAATTATTTAAACATAATTTTAAACGTAGCAAGTATATAGATATTCTGCCACAATATAATTGTAAAAAGTTAATGGCCTTTTTAACAAGAAACCATCGTTTACCTATCGAAGTTGGACGTTGGCGAAGTTTACAAATAAACGAAAGAAAATGCACTCTGTGCAATGAACTTGGCGATGAATTCCATTACTTATTACTTTGCCCACAATTCCATATCGAACGAAGGAAGTATCAACGCGAATATTATTATCGAAGACCTAATATGTTAAAGTTCATAGACTTATTATCAACCGAAAACCATTGTGCTTTAAGAAAATTAAGTTACTTCGCAGATAAGATATTACGAATGGTAAACGCTGTCTAGTGAGATCTACCTTTTTAACGCGGTTCTTTTTCAAAGTCTTTTGTTATATATTTTTCAAACACAATGTAACACGGTTTCTTTCCTTTTTAACCATTAATATATGGCATAGTTATTTGAAATGTTCAAATGTTAAGTGTACATATGTATTTGTATTTGTGTGTACATGTGTGTGTGTATGCGTATGTATGTATGTGTGTACGTATGTATGTATATGTGTGTATACATGTATATCTATGTGTATATGTGTATTTATACATATAACTTTTGAATGATGTTACGATATTACTGTTTATGTGAACGAAAGCATGACGTATTATGTACAATGTTTCTTGCACGTGAATATTGTGAGCCGTTTCCATCCAGCTCCTATTATTCTTCTCTCTCTGAACCTTAGCGTTAAAGAAATAAAAGTTGAAGTTGAAGTATATTAAAACCAACTCTTTCCACGAGCATTATTTCCCGGAAATACAAGACTCAACTTGGCTAATTAAGTGGTCAATGTGTTATAAATTATAACGCACATTCAGTATTATGAAAGAAGTTAAAACAGTGTTTTATTTAAAACTTATCTTTAAAAAGACAATAGTAAGTAAATCTGTCTTGTCAACAACAAAAGAAATTAATATTTTCAAACCTTTTTCATATGTTCTTTCTAAACGGAGGTATCTTTAAATCTTCCCTACCAGCGTGATGGCGAACACACAACTTTTATTTTTAATTAAAAACTGTAACATCATGTGGAGCTTTGGGATACATCAGGTCATCGGTGACATCTACGCGCTGATTTTTTCTGCAGGTTTATAAGATCAAAATTGAAGTTGATCGTACTATTCAATGCATTCCGTGGCCTAGTTGGCTGACCATCACAGTGTGGGTTCGAATTATCTTGTAAAACACCTGCTGGGTGTTAAAACTATTAATCGTTATTAACTGAACATTTTTCATAAACACGCACTTAGATAACATTTCTACACAGTTTTACCATGTGTCAAATTATTCGAGCTTAAATAAATGAAACGAACACTACTTGGCATTTGATATAATGAGTTAAACGATTGTACGATTTCGTTCTATATTTCAAATGTAATGATATTATTACATATTTTATATGTGTTGTATAGCCGTTACAATATTCGTACTATTTGTCAAGTAGATATACACACATCTGTATTAATTTCTTTTTCTTTGCACGTTCCGATCAAGTAAAAAAACGCTCTATTTTTCGGCGTTAGCTGTCTAAGCTCACTTTTGACCTAGTTTTTCGACCAATGAAATGTTGTAAATAATACTCGTATTCTATTATTATGCAGAGGGAAAATGAAATAAACTATTTCGATTGGTAGCTATTTACACCAGAGAGGCATCTAGCAGGGTGGAGAGGTATCTAGTGGGATTTTTATTATAATGCAGCGGAAAAAATCAAATAGATTATTTCGATTGGTTGTTAGTGGGTGTTGTATTGGAGAAAAAACATATTTACGATTTAAATAACCAGTTAAGTCAATATTGATGGCTTAAATACAATTTTATATGGAGTATTCTTGGGTGTCAGGTAAAAACTTGCGTACAGTACACAGTGTAAAACGAAAAGGAAGTGCAGATATTTCTAGTTCTTACTGGTTCCTTTCTAGTTCCTTTGATACTGATTGTTAATTTCAAGTACAAAATACAAGTTCATTGTAGTGTAGTGGCTAACACTCTCGCCTCGCAAGCTGGACGCCCCGGGTTCAATACTCAGTACTGACACTTTTTTTAAAGTTAATTTACGTAAAAGTTGGTAGATTTCGCTCTTGTAACAGGATGTTTTTATTTATTTATATTAAATTTCAAGGACATTTATTCATCTTGAGTTCTAACTCTACAGGAGGTATTTTATTGAAACTGAATAAATGTAGATCAAGACTTAATGTAATACATTTCTTCTTTAATCGACTTGGTATCACTGTATGAAATTGTTGCAACAGCTTCAACATTTTTTTTGAAAGACAATTTCAATGAATTTATAAGTTGTCATGATTCGGTCGCTTAATCTCTAGGTCATACTAAGAAGGCAGGGATGGTTCGTCAACAGCTATAACAAGTAAAATAAACTAACTAAACTGTGTCTGCTTCGCCTCTCTGTATTTCTTTCTTTCTTATATACATGTATATATAAATCTTTTCCATCAACGCCGTTTATCTTTTTTAAAGATATTTCTTGTTTAAATAATCATTATATTGCAAGAAAATATCGTCTTTGAAAAATGATGTAGTCATTGTCAAGCCTTGTCATCGATTCGTTAATTCATATACTTGATCAGCTCATCGCTACACATCAATATAAGTTAATCGTGCCGGTCTGGGTGTCATATTATCGTTCGCCTACGGCTATTGTATGAAAAATACGGTATTTCAGGTTATAGTTACATTGTAGAATAATATAGGTTAATGGTGTATCACTTTTATATCAAATATAATGATAAAGTGTCCCCTAAAGATAAAGTATTTTGTCACTGCATACTAATGTGACCTTACAATAAATCATATCAAATCAAATTCGTTCAAATAATTAATGTTTGAATATTATAACTATATTTTCCATTATGAGTTCAAGTTTTATATGCTCGTTAACCCTTAATTAGCGAATAATCACTCCGGAGATACATTGTAAAGTAAACATTCATATACAGTTGTATTGGCATAAAATACGCTTGCAATCGTAGAACCCAGTCTCTAACAGTTTCACTAACAACATCTATGAAAGGCGACATGCATGTAGCACCAGCACAACCAGAAAGATTTTGTGGAAAAAAAAGATAGTTGTAATTAAATAATTCAACGTTGTGAATTGGTCAAATGTCGTTTCGGCTAGAGTTGCGAAATAGCTGGAAACACTATAAAGCACCGAAGAAACCCATTAAATAGATCGCAGGCGGTCCTTGTCTTATTGACTATATCCGGAAAGAGTCCTGCTGTGTATGTCCACGGAGGCGTTAAACTGCTATGTGTTTATGCTGTCCGAAGACACGGCTTAAGCTTCTAGATGCATTCCTCAGTGTACAAGAAATAAATGTAGAAGATACGGTTTACATCTGTCATGATTTTTTCAATTTAGGTATTGAATTCTGCTACGGTCATCCATAACAGGAGCACACAAGCCTCATGTTCTTAGCTCACAGATTGAACTGTTGGCGAAAGAATTCATCCTAATGAGCCGGTCACAAGCGATTTTATCAATGTACCGTTTTCTGAAAGTTCACTATTCTACATTAACAACAACGACAGCTCCTGCGCCAACATAAGATTCGAACAAACTCACGATAAGTCATATTTCACTGAGAAATTGCAACTTAACGACATCAGGCTCGTTTGACACTTAAAACGATTTTTAGTAGTCTTAACAAAAAATTATATCGAGATGAACAATTAAATGCTCAAGGGTGTATACATGATTGGTTATACGCGGCTTAAATGTTTTATATGATATTCCAAACTACAGTCTTCCATATTGCTCTTAGGTTTTATCATCATTCAGCAGAGCAACAAGAAGCACGTACAGAAAGTTTATACACTTCTTAAAAGCTTTTAATTACAAACTTCTGAACTATAACAAATCATCAATTACGCATCAATTACGCATTCTAAATGCAAAAACATATTACAACTAGTAACGAAAACAATGTAAATATTGACTTCTTGAGTGCTTAAGAAGTGAAATATGCTTATCAGGAATGGCCACAATAAAAAAACACAGCTGCTTAATATACTTTTTATTACCTTCAATATTTCTTATTATGAAAATTCCATCGATCTGATCTGGTTGTTGCTTCATTTTATTTCGTAATGTCACAACCTTCCGTTTGTCAAGCGAAGCTGTGTTGGTCTGCTGGCATCTACAGTGAAGTTTAACAACACCTGATCTCCAGGACTTGGCATGTAGTAGCTTACACCTACAATCGGATATAACAATAAGATGGACATTTAAAGAAGGAAATTAATATTATTTCAGTCTATATTTGAAGAGCCTGCTTAGTAAATAATATGAATAGACACAAATCCTGAACAGCTTTCCCACTTCTTTATGATACAATTTATAAGGTCATCTCAAACAAAAACATTAAACCAAAATAAAAACCCATTGGGTTTAACTAATAAAACGAAGCAAGCAGATCAAGCGTGTTTTGTTCTAAACGTGAAAAATCAACAAAAATGGAATGTTATATCATGTAGCAGTCTTTCGATGTGTAAGAGTTCGAGCGTGAGGCGGTTTAAATGCGCAAATGATAAATTATGATTGGGGCAGTGACGCCACGGGAAAAAGTACCTTCGGTCATATTTTGTGACATTTAGGTTGTTGCTATATTTAGAATGAACTCACAACTATCTTTTATTTTTTCAAAACTATAAAGTGATTTTGTTTCAGATTTTGACAATAAAATGGTATTTTACCGCGAAATGAATAATAGTTAGTGACATCGTTATAACTTAATTACATCAGTTTAAGGATTGACGTCAACTGTCCGAATGTACCTTTTCCCCTGACGCTCCCCATATCATATGAACCTGGAGACTTGTCATACATTTGTGTAACGTTCCTGTTGTTATATACCCTTCTCGCTCAAAACAAACACAAAATATGCTGAAAAACTACAATTTAATCAGCAATGTGGTTTACTACTAATATTTACGCGATTAATTTATGAATGGCGTATCGGTGCAACAGACATTCCATAGACGCCGAAGCACTACTTGACAACAACAACGGCTATTGTAAAGAAACGGTTTCAGAAAACCATTGTGTGAGATAAGGATTTTATCTTATATCGTATTATCCTCACTGATACACGCTGTACTTTGAGAAAATCATTCGTGGGTATATTATAATAATTGTAACTGATGATTACCTGTCATGGAAAGCAGATAACAAACGGTAATAAAAGTTGACCTACCAACTGAAAGAGATGTTGTTGCATTCGAGAACTCCCAGTACGTTCTGTTGTCCTTCCAGTTAGCATAGAGTCCATTCATAGCCTCGATAAAGTAACCGTAAGTCTTGTAATATGTTGCCGTAAATCTAAAAGAAAACAATATTTCGTGCGATCTTCCTGGGTCAAGACTCAGGTTCTGATAATGGTGTATATGGTCTAATAAATAGTTTGTAAAATGTTTTGGTTAGGTCTATCGTTTAAGTTTATTTAAACGATATATATTAACTTCTGCGCTTCAGGTTTCCAGGTTTTAGGGAAGGTTATGAATATTGCAATATGTGAATTGTCAATATTAATACAGTCAGTATTTTTCAGTAAATACGTTTAAATATGATGTTATAGAACTGAATATCTTAAAGTAATAATTCCTTAAATATTTTATGTATATCGGCGCTATTGTTAATATATTTATACATATGTTTATTTGAAATGAATACTGTTAAAATCAAATATTTTTGTTATCACGACTATTAACGGCAACATAATTGCATTTGTGAGATTAAGTAATGACATGGTCTTTCACCAGTAACTAAGAATGTCTATACAGCACTACCAGCACAACTTATAAACGTACTTACGCAACAAAATCTATTTCATATTCTTAGAGAAAACAGAGTTGTTATGTCGTATACCTGTATTCCGTATAATCATTATCCACAGCTTTTTGCATGTAATACACCATCGGTTTTCCTTCTTTGATCTTCATGGCCATGCTGTTGTTGAAAAAAGGCCAAATCAGACTGTTCGTCACTGTATACGTGAAAGAAGTCGCGCACAGCTTCCCCTTCTCACATTCCACATAGCTTATTTGATCATCTGCTCTGACGCTGAAATAGTTTACATTTGAATGTTTACATTAATACAATTATTTAAAGCTGTGAAGTTCTAATGTTCCTGGTTAAAATTAATTTCTTTTTTTGACCCTTGTACCTCCCACTGAAATGAAGTATATAATACCCTCACAAGAAACAAAACAAACACAGCATGCCACGTTACGGGCGACAACAACGCGCACCAAGGCTACGGTATGGCTACGGTATGGTTCATTTGGAAACAGACCTTGTGCCTACACGTTCTGGTTTGTGTTTGATGTCACCGAGTCAGTGTACGATTCATCCCTAAATGTTATGACTGAAGATCTTCTTCTCGTCCGAAGGATAAAATATGAGCTATGCCTCGTGTTACGATAAAAAACTTTATATTAAAATATATAGCCGTTGTATTAATAATGGAAATATGGATATAAATCGCTTACCTGTAAGTCCAAGCTAAACATGTTAAAATGATACTTGTACCTAAAATATAAATAAATGAGGTAGACATTATGGGAGTGTGTATAGACTAAAATCTCTTAATGAATCCGTTTATCAGTTGAAATCGTTGTTTTGGTGTTCTATAAAATATTCTAATACTAGCACGAGGTGTTTGATATTGTTTACGATTATTATTAGATAAAGTCTATCCAAGCAGTTAGTTAACCTACAACTTTAACATTAGACAACGTTTGAGTCCACGTTTCTTATACAGAGAGATTAAGTAGTTTTATTATGTTCTTAAAAGCCCTTTTAAAAGCAGTTAAAATATAAGTATATATTGTTTTTATGTAAATATCGGTTATAATAGGTATTTTACAGCTTTTACATTATTTCTGGACAAAGTTCCACTGCATAAGCCTAAAAGTAAAATAAGAACTTTTCTAAATATTGGAATCCCCAGTCGTAAGAAATCCGGACATGAGAAAGGAATCCATTCTATCATTATAGAACCAAATAGAACTGTCTAAACAGAAAGGTAATATTTAATACTAAAGGACCAACTAAAATAAAGTTAGTCACTTGTTTCAGTCACTTGCTTCGTCGCCATCCTGAAAACTATCACAGAGCAGTCAAAATTCACTATAAGGCAACACGACACAACAGAAGCCCAGTTGTTCTACTCGGGCGACTGTCTGGGCCAGTAAATGCTCGAAGAGACACATGGGGTCTTTTTTCGCCGAAAACGAAAGTCCGCGGCAAGACATGCATAAGTAAAAGGGATGGACCTAAACTCATTTTCTGTTCAAAATGCCCTCATTTTATTAATAATATTGCTATCCATTTGCATTTACAATATTTGTAATACAAGAAGAAACTATTAAAGCGAACAGTAATGAAAACCCCAAATTACTATAAATAGATTTCAAAATAAGGTTTATAATAAAAACATGGAAATAACCTCCAGCTGAAATTGAAAGCGAAAGTTGGATTTGAAACAATACAGTCATACTCAGATACACAATTGTGCAAATCAAGATACCGGAAGCTGATGGGTGTAATTAGTTTAATACCTCTCAATAAACAGGTAACTATTTACATTTATTGGTCAGACACTTTATTTTGTTAAATATACTTTTTACATCTGTACTTGAGGTTTTCCTAAATGTAGGCTGTGGATATTTTTATAGCTATGAGATAATCGACGAAGAATGTTCAAAAAAGCACCTTTTCTCTCCGAGCGCTGTAGTAAGAGCTACAGTGATGCATAATCTTTGTTTTTCAGAATGTTTGTTCTTCTGATTGGGTTCGTTCTTATTGGGCCCTGTTTCAACGCATCTCTAAAGGTAAGCGTTTCTATTTCGCCCAATAACACGATTAGTTACTTCATTTAACACGGTGTTTGCGATATTAAAATCCACTTTAAAATCTCTAATAAATCATAAAGGAAAACAGTCATTACAAAAAGCAATTACTGATTAACAGACCACGTGTGATGCTAGCCGATGATTATTTTTAAACTTGATGCTAGTTTTATTTGGTTTTATTATGTCCATTTTTTTTTTGGAATTGTATGAATTTTCCTAATCTAAAATATTCCCGGTCTAGATTTTTTGATGGGGTGGAGTCAGTCCTTGAGCTTCTTCTATTGCAGTTCGTCCCTTATTTATTATATCTTGCTGGCTGGGTTGAAGTTTTTGTTTTTCAATTATTTGTCGATAAGGTTGTTATCTGGAGTTTTCACATCTGTCTAGACAGAGTGTGAGTAACATGCACACCGTTATCTATCATTCCATGATTATTTAACCATCGGTGGTTTTGCAAATTGAGGAGTTTATTAAAACGAAAATGATACATTTTTCGCACCAGACGTTTGCTTATTATACTAGCCATGATTAATTTATTGTCACTTTCCATTTTGAAAGAATAAAACAATGCCAGGAGAGGCAACTAGGGTCGTCCCCAGACCCCCAGAATATGCACTCGGAAGCAGCGAGCCATGACTTTTAAAACAATAGCATCAACAGCAGAGAAATGACTTGAGAGTCAGCTTTCAAATACAGTTATATAGGCATTTATTGTGTTTAGTTTTCTTTTACAGTAGATGTATATCATCTGAAAACTTATTAATGAAACAATTACTGCTCTTAGTTATTAAATAACTTCGTTCGAAACTAACTTAAGAGATCATCCAGATTTCGTTATGTAACCTCGTTAATTACAGTTTGTGTTGAACGATTAAGGAAGGCTTGAAATAACTTTGGTTTAGAGCAAGCTTTTTTGAAGAAGGATCCTTCAAAGATTATAATTTAAACAGAGAGACAAAGAAATCAACGGCAGGAAAAAAAAGGCTATGAGTTAGTGCATTAGATTGCCAAAGGCTTAATTCATCTTCTACTGGTATTTAATCCTGGTTCAATGAAGCTCATACACTGTACTTGCTTCTTTAGGTTCTCAATAACTGTAACAACTAAGCTAATGATGTCGGTGAGTCCTCGATGCCATTTATAGATCAGGACCACACGAAGCTTTATTCTTTTACTTCCGACTCAAGTCCCGCTTTTTTCCCTGGTATCCCAATTGTTGAGTAATATTGAGTAATAGTTACAGATGACATGTTTATCTAGATGACAGTGATGAATAGATAATAAAACTGAGAACGTCATTGAAATCGGCAATTATTGAGAAAGTAATGACCATTTGAATATAACGCACAATGTTCAAAGTCGGAAGAATCTTTAACAATAAGTGTACTCCATTGAGTATCCGAAGCTAATCTCATACGAAATGATATTTTCACCTGACGAAATTTTGTTTTATTCATTTTAACTTCCATAGGTATCGTACTTTTTTCAGTGAAAGGATGAAAGACCCATACTTTAAAACACAAGGACGTATGGTGAACTCTATAAAGAGGTTCACAAGAATATTATTGTGATGCATGTACATCTATTGAAGCTGCACGTGTTAGCATGGTTGTCCGCAGTATTGTTGTTGTTGTTGTTGTTGTTGTTGTTACTTCCCAGTTTTATGTCCCTTCCGCCTCTGAACGAGGACATTATGGTGTGGATATACCAGCTTCCCATGGTGGAGGAAGACCCCAGGTGCCCTCCGGGCAATTTTCAGGCTCGAGCGGGCACCTGGGTAGAACCACCGACGTTCCGTAAGCTAGCTGGTTAGCTTCCTCACATGAAAGATCTTGACCCTGGTAGGTCTCGAACTCACAGCGGTGAAGGGCAAGTGATTGTCAGTCGGAAACCTTAACCACTCGGCCACGGAATGCCCCCCCCCCCCCCCCCCCCCGCGCAGTATTGTGGAGAACATCATTTATTATATTGGCAGTGATGATGATAACAGTTACTATTTCAGCAACGGTTAAATCACACAGACAGTGAGACGTTTATCATAATGGATCGCAAACAAGAAGTCAAAACTCAAACAGATGACACAGAAATAATTTGGTATTATGGTAAGTATTATTTGTTAATAATAATTAAAAATCATGGGTCATTTGAAACAGTTTTATATATTTTAAATATTTTTACCTTCACAAATAATTGAAAAAAAAAACAGTATAATGTAGTTTATATTTTGAGCATATTATTTATAAAGATATCTTGATTTATTATTTCTATGAACTGATCTAAAAGGTAGCAAATACAGCACAAGGAAATTCTTAAGTTATAGAGTGAAAAAATTCGCCGCAATTCTGAAGTGTACTTTATATACACCATCGCAGGCGTCTAAAGTAATCTTTCAGTCTGGTTAAGGTCTTTCTTAAGTAGCCACATGTCACATGTGTGAACGATAAGAAGATAACCTGAGGCTTGAACCGGGGACTTTCGCATAAATGTGAGTGTTTTCCCGACAGAGCTATCTGTCTCGCTATATATATATATATATATATATATATATATATATATATGGTTGAGATAAGTAACCAACGAACAAACCTTCAGACATAAAGGAACAGATCTAAGCACCAGACACGGCGACATCGCCTAGCCAAGAGTGCTGTACATGGTTATAAACGTGCCATCCAAGTTCTCATAGAGAAATTTTCCGGCAACGCATATAAACCATAACTATCCACAAATGAACCTCTGACTGACTAGACATTTACATACACTTATTTTTATACATAAACAAACTTGTAGGACAATTACATATACACATCTATTAGCATCGTACTTCCTCCTTCTTTATTTTTGGAGTTTTTATGCACACTAGTGCTATAGACAGAGACACACACAATAATAATAATAATAATAATAATAATAATAATAATAATAATAATCTCTTTATTTTAAGAAGGTAACTCATTAAGACAAATCTATGACAACAAAATTAATACAAACAAATAAAATATTTGCAAGTATAAAAAGTTAGTCAAATGAAGAAATTGCGTATTTTCAATGAGGCCTTCTAAAATGGATAAACGAAAAAAAAAAAACAAACAAACAAAGAAACCCCAAAAAAACAAGAAACAAAAAACAAACAAACAAACAAACAAACATATATTACAACATATAAAACATCAATACTGAAAGACAGACACAATTAATCAAATACACTATACATGCTATAGGCAAATTTCGATTACAAATATGCATCGTGTAAAATCATGTGAAGAACTATATACAAATACAAAAGTAATGACAATTTAAAGAGGTTGTATTTCAAACAAGTAAGTTTTTAAATGTTTTTTGAATAAATATATGGAAGAGACAGATCTAATTTCATAAGGAATATCATTCCATACGCTCATACCTGTATAGCTGAAACATTTTTTAATTAAGTTAGTTTTTTTACATACAAAATGAAAGTCAGCTGGATCTTTCGATACACTGAATTGAAGATATATATTAAGTTAAGGGGAGATAATTCAATTCAAACAGCTAACTTTCGAATTAAGGGATCCCCGAAAGGATTCATGTTCGTGGAAGTAAGATACATATGGTTGAGATAAGTAACCAACGAACAAACCTTCAGACATAAAGGAACAGATCTAAGCACCAGACACGGCGACATCGCCTAGCCAAGAGTGCTGTACATGGTTATAAACGTGCCATCCAAGTTCTCATAGAGAAATTTTCCGGCAACGCATATAAACCATAACTATCCACAAATGACCCTCTGACTGCCTAGACATTTACATACACTTATTTTTATACATATACAAACATGTAGGACAATAACATATACACATCTATTAGCATCGTGCTTCCTCCTTCTTTATTTTTGGAGTTTTTATGCACACTAGTGCTATAGACAGAGACACACACAATGAAAGTCAGCTGGATCTTTCGATACACTGAATTGAAGATATATATTAAGTTAAGGGGAGATAACACAATTCAAACAGCTAACTTTCGAATTAAGGGATCCCCGAAAGGATTCATGTTCGTGGAAGTAAGATACATATGGTTGAGATAAGTAACCAACGAACAAACCTTCAGACATAAAGGAACAGATCTAAGCACCAGACACGGCGACATCGCCTAGCCAAGAGTGCTGTACATGGTTATAAACGTGCCATCCAAGTTCTCATAGAGAAATTTTCCGGCAACGCATATAAACCATAACTATCCACAAATGAACCTCTGACTGCCTAGACATTTACATACACTTATTTTTATACATATACAAACATGTAGGACAATTACATATACACATCTATTAGCATCGTGCTTCCTCCTTCTTTATTTTTGGAGTTTTTATGCACACTAGTGCTATAGACAGAGACACACTTATATCTTCACCTCAAATGGTGAAAAGACTCGTACCATGACAAATTAATCCCACAGCTTGAATATTTATCCATGAGTTCCCCATGGTAATAAATAATAAATTATTGAAAGCGTCGTAAAACATCCAGTCTTAACTATCATAATATGTAACAGACTGAGAAACATTTTGCAATCAGACGGAGACACGAACTTGGGATTTCTCGCTGTCAGTGAGAGCTATGTCCTAACTTAACTGTACGGTCCGCTTACACTTCTTTGCCCTAGAGGATGACTCGATTAATACACATTTTAAACACCTTGTGGTAGTAAAAGAAGTCTGATAACTTTTGTGAGAGATTCAACTAGAAATGCCGCAAACCTTATATGTAGCTTTATTCAAACTCTATATTCTGCAAAACTATATATTATATTCTTGTTTTGGTTATTTCAAAATAAATCTTGTGCGACTGCTGCCTAGTTGGCAGCATACATATGCCGATCTGGAATATTTGTATACATGTTACATGTCAGATGATGCGGAGTTTTTGTTTTTGTCATTATGCAGTTATCGGTAAGTGAAGACTGACAGCATCAAGTATTCGCAGAATGAGTGTTATGCCCATCATAAGGTTGGATTAAACAATATTCATTGCTTCAGCGGCCGTTCACATTTTACCGTCACCATCATATGCAAGGATAATTAACATTATCATATTGAATTTTACTTAAAAATACAGCTTAATAAACATTTCTAGAAGTATTTTACACGGTTTTTTTGGTTTGTCAGATATTGATGTTTCACTTGCAGAACAACAGACAATAAAAAAGGTTTCTCAATCCAATTAACACTTGTTTTTGTGTTTGTTAGTTAAACTTATTTACCGTTTTCTTAACGACAATGTGTAAAAAGTCCTATTTTATATTATTTTGTTTGTGAGTTTGGTATATATGTACCGTTTGCAGAACCACAGGTTAGACCTCGAAATCCAATAATCACTTGATTCTGTTTGTCTCATATTGATGTGACATTTGCAGAACAACAATATTCACAAACGTTCTTTAAATACAATGAATAATAGTTGGTTATTTGTTTTTCAGGTAATGATGTAGCATTTCAAAAACAACAGGGTATGAAAAAGCGCCATAGTTCAAAGAAACAGCTGAAGAAACTGAACAAGTCATATAAGACAACGTGTCTAAATGGAGAGGTATTGGTCAATTTGTTATCTACTTCTAAACGCCATAAAGTTCTAACTATTCCGAATGCTGTGACAGCCGCTGTATTGTGAGCAATATTTGCAGCTGCCTTCGCCCTTTTGTAGATGCTGTCAGGCGGGTGCCATTCAATTTTACCCGATTTGGGGTAAAACTTACGCCTTCCTTATTTGTAAGCGTCGCATAACCATCGTCCAGTGCCGTTTACCAGTTGCTACTAAGGTTTATAGTGATGTTTAGAAGCCATACAGAAAGGTCAATCTTAGGTCCATATTTTAGTATTTTTGAACACTGATCTTTTCAACCAAAAATAGGAAAATATCGGCATATGTTGGAAGAAAACGCAAAACATGAAATTTCAATAAGTTGAATGTCAAATAAACCAAAAGAAACAAACACCCAGCAAAATTGATATTCAGTTTCTGGTCTCTAGTTCTATGGTTTGTAATAATAGAATATCGTATATTTATTATTGTTAATATATAAAAATATTTTGTTCTGTCACAGCTTTAGCAAAAACACATACATTCTTTTTTATTTAGATCTAAAGCTTATCAAAAAGTAAAAAATATTGCAATAATCTGGCAATTTTCATCCAATTTCATAAGATAATTTTCAGACCATTAGGTACAAATATGCACCTGAATCACATAAACGATAAACACACGCACACAACACGAGCACACATACAGACACACACATACATACGGGCGCACGTACACACACACACACACGTACGCACACACACACACACACACGCGCACACATACACACGCATGCACAAGCAGATGCACACGCATGCACGCACACACGCACACACGCGCACACACACCTGCATGTACAGGCACACACGCAAAAACATACGCACACGTATGCACACGAAGATGAACAGAACTTTAATTTATAGTTATGTTATGAGTTTTTGGCGCGTCATATGATGAAGCCGTCGACGTCAACGTCAACGACTTTTGTTTTTATTTCCGGGGATAATTTAGATATGTCAGAATGTAAAAGCTAATGTAAAAGCGATTTGTTTGATTTGATAAAGGCCGCATGGCCGAAACGTCATGTAAAAAGAGTGAAAACAACTGTGTTTACTTATATTCTATATCCCTTCGGATATTTTACTGATTATCAAATAAACGATGTTCGGAAGAAACTCCCGGCCGCATAGGATCAACGTAAAGGTCACATATTTTTGTCCCCTCCTGATCAAAAACCACTTAAATAATTTTGAAAACAAAATTGAGATAAAGTGCAATGTCAAGATTTGAGCGTTTAGAAATACAATGAACTCTCTGATTTTTCATTTTTACGCTTCGTATCGGTTCCATTCATCGACGTTTAAACATTACAAACGTTGATCAGTTGCTTTGCACATGTGTAATTCGTAAAGATTATGCACATAACCTTAAATCTTGTATTTAGGTTCATGGTCAACGTGACATTGTCTGGTTCCGCCCTTTTCACGCTCTTTCTATAATTGCATTTTGTAACAGTTTCTTTCTAAGACTCTTGATAAATTTATCTTAAAACCCTCTTACGCCGGAGTCATTATTTTAGGATGTTGTTGACGTCGCGGCGGAAATGACGTTACGGAGAGCCAAAGTTTACGTCGCTATTATTTTCGATGCGGTTTGAGACTCATGTATTTGTTCAAGCGTCATAAGTGTATCATCATTTACTTTTTGTTAAAATTAATAATTATAATAAAGTACAATGCATATATTTATATTTTATATTTACAACTTCTCCGAGATTTGTGTTTGAAGAATCTAATGCTATGAAGCACATACGTACTCTGAAACAGAACATGCGTATTGTATGTTTGTGATCGGACACACAAACCGACAACCGGTCTTTAAGAAGTACCGACGGAGACTGATTTACCATTTAGAGCAGCCGTGTACCGATGTACACAATTTCACTATCCCAATGCATCATCTTCCGATTTTTTTGTTGAAAGAAAAAGACAGTGCCGGTAAATAATACCGGTAAATGATTTTTTTCTGATTTAAATTTTGATACACATGAATGGTTGCACGGCAAGCCATCTGGTGTGAATTTTAGATATAACTCATAATTTACTTTAATAGCAGTAGCATGACTCCTCGTGGATAGTTTACGCGCAAACGAAATCTTTGAAAAAAAATGTTTCGGGAACCAGACTTCTAAAGAAAATATTTGTTTCTATCATGCAATAAAAACGGTTTGCTGAATTGGTAGTCCATCCGTCCCATTCGGGTTGGAGTTCCAGATTTCCCGGTATTAAAAACTGTGGGTATAATAAGAGTTAACATATATTTATACATGTACAGCATTAAAATTTTGATGAACAACCCTAATAATCACTCTGTTGTGTATACGCGCATGTAAGAAATGATATGTATGCTATCCATCGGCTTGTTTATCCAGGACTTAATAATGTTCTTTGTACGAAATCGTAAAAAGCTTCGAAGTTGATGAGTTTTAATTTAATCGAATTAGATCTATAAATAATTCGCATTCCTAACTTATTATAATTCGTAAAACAGACCAGGTACGTGTAACATTTCTGGAAAATGCTTAAATTGGATCTCTTTGTCTAGGCCGACTCTTCTTGCTTTCACGGAAATTTTATCTTCGGCTAGAATAAACCTTTTACAACATTTAACTATAACATTCCCTAAGTATTTGACAAGATCTTGAAGGAACTCGCACACCCGAATGGTAAAATTTTTACCATGCAATTGATGTCTTGACGCGACCGCCGTAACGACATCGAGCATTTGACGCCAAAAGTGACCCCCGAAAATGACGTCGTTTTATGTTTTAATGACGTCATTTTTCGGAGAATTTGTTTACATGCAATAATGGCGCGCCATTTGTTAATACAATCTTACAACTATCCAAAAATATGACAAGGAATATACATGTTTTATATTTCAATATCATTGTATTTTAAAAGCGACAAATATGTCGCTCTCGGTCTTTCCCGATAAGCGACTTTAATGTCGCTCTCGGCGTTATACGGGAGCGACATAAATGTCGCTCTCGGCGTAAGAGGGTTAAAACAAATTTAAACCTGCATAAGATAAGAAATTTATAGTTTGGGTATTAAAGTTTTAATTTTAAGTATTTTTAGCTCACCTGTCACTTAGTGACAAGGTGAGCTTTTGTGATCGCAATTTGTCCGGCGTCCGTCGTCCGTCCGTCCGTAAACTTTTAATTTAAACGACATCTCCTCTTAAACCCCTGGGCCAAAGTTGATGAAACTTGCCACGGATGTTCCTTGCATGAAGCTCTTCCAAAGTTCTGGTCTGAAACCACAAGGCCTAGAGCTTAGATATTTGGCATTTAGCACCCTCTAATGGAACTCTACAAATATTGTTCAAATTATTTCCCTGGGGTCAAAATTTGCCCCTCCCCAGGGGTCACTTCATTTTACATAGACTTATAAAGGAAATCTTTAAAAATCTTCTTCTCACAAACCACAATGCATACAGCTTAGATATTTGGTAAGTAGCATTGTCTAATGGATGTCTACTACCGTGTTCCGTTGTGCATAACGCGCATTGATGTATAACGCGCACCCATAATTTTGGTAAAAAATCGACGGAAAGCCGATTTCGGATGTATAACGCGCATCAAATATCGGCGCGAACGTAAGAAAATTTGGCGCCGATCTGACCTATTTGTGTTGAAATAAAATATTACAAAGTAAAGAAAATCTTAAATAAACAATAGACAGGTAAATTTGTTCAAATTATCTCCCCTGGGCCAAAATCGACCACGCCCTAGGGTTCTCTTGGTTAATAAAAAGTTATATAGGAAAAACATGAAAATCTTCTTCTTTAAAACCACAAGGCCTAGAGCCTTAATATTTGATATACAGCATCATCTAGTGGTCCTCTACCAAAATTGTTCAAACTATTCCCCTGGGGTCAAAAATGGCCCCGCCCCAGGGGTCACTTGTTTTACATAGACTTATATAGGGAAAACTAAAAAAAATCTTCTTCTCTAAAACCACAAGGCCTAGAACCTTGGTATTTGGTATGTGTCATCATGTAGTGGTCCTCTACAAAAGTTGTTCAAATTATTCTCCTGGGGTCAAAAATTGCTCCGCCCCGGGGGTCTCTAGTTTTATTACATAGTGTTATATAGTAAATCTTTAAAAATCTTCTTCTCTGAAACCGTAAGGCCTGGAGCTTAGATATTTGGTATAGAGCATCATCTAGTTACATTTTCTCCACAATAGCAGCTTAATTTTTTTAATTTTTTGACTTGATTTTACCAAACTTGCACACAACTCTTGCAACCATTGAGCAGTTGTTGACAGGTGAGCGACCCAGGGTCCTACGGACCCTCTTGTTTTACATTTCCTGTTATTAACTTCTTAAAGTCAGACCTTTGCAGCTGAATTATATAAAGTTAAACTAAGGGTAATGTAATCTATGATATCAAATATTTTTCATCAAAATAATATTTTTTAATATTTCAGCACTTCTAATGTAAAATACATATGACTGGAACTTTAAGAGAAGAGTTAGGTTGCTTGTTAATGGATTTCCTTTTGTTTTTGGTTGATATAGTACGCAGATGAACGTTGGTGCAACTGGCTTCTTAAACGGATTGTGAAAATGACAGTCGAAATCAACAGTGTGAAAGTCACAGGGTCAGAGCGTAATTTTGATATGCGTAAGATATTATGATACATCTTCATCTAGTATGTAAGTAATTAGATTTTCTTCACGTAGGAAAACGTTAGATGAGTTTTAAATAATCTTTCACTCTAAATGTGTTCATTTTTTGTTAAGCAAATTGCGAACATTCCATACTGATTCAGGTATTAAGGTTTTAGAACTGTAATATGCACTTTTGCAGATTGGGATTTTGTTGTTTTCATTTCCAAGTACATCCATTTAGACATCTAAACACGAGTTTTAAAAAACTTTTACCGTGCGTAACTCGAGAAATCTAGTATTTTAGAAGGGGACCCTCTGTTTCGGAAAATGGGCTGTAAAATCAAACATACTAGAAGCTAAATTCATCTCTATTTCTTTGAAACCTTGTAAAATTTTGTAAAATAAAGGCTAATTGTTTAAGGATATCATATCTGAACAGGAAAAAACAAGCATTATGTTTAGAATTTATTTCTAACACTTTATAAATTGACTTTTTTAAAGTGTACCCCATTTTCGGAAATGCACATTTTTTCGATCTGCAAAAATTAAGCAAGTTTTTATCTGTAATTTTTGTGCATGTTTAATGCAGTAAAATAATTGTGTTATACATTAAAATTATCTGCAATGTGTATAGAATCAAATAATTAAAAGAAAAGAGCACCTCACCGTCTTCGTTTTCATTTTATTGGCCTACAAAATAGGTACCTATGGCCCAGACCAAACGGTTAAAAACCACAAAAACCAAAGGGCTTGGTTTACGAATGGTGATTTTTTATACCCCCTCAAATTTTTTGAAAAACAAGAAATACGCAAGCAATCAGCTATGCTGGTTAACATTTAAACTCAAAAAAGTAATTTTGGCAACCGTAACAATAGCAACCAAAGCATTCTTTTAAAGGAAAAAATCATCGTGCAAACACATAAAATTAGTTTTATAAGACAAGTATCACAAAATTACTGTTCAATTATAGAAACTATAAAATAGCAACATTTTCCTAAATGAAAGTACAGATTCCATAAGCATTTTAGTTTCATATCGTGATTCTGTTGCTGTATTATAAAAGAGTCAGTATTTTGTAATAATATCATTACAATATTTCAGTTTACATGGCTACTAAATGAAGATGAAGAAAAACAATTATTTCAGAATTTTAAACCTATTGATTATACTATTTTCCCCAAAAATTTCCTCACAATAATTTAAAAAAAAAAGAAAAAGGGAAAAAAAGGGTTCCTCTCCCGAGGATTGAACCCGGGTCCGTCAAAATGAAGATCTTTCAGCGTTATCATTAGGCCACGGAGGATTGATCAAACGGCGGTCGATTTCATATAAGCTCTATTCATTACCGAGTGATGTTCGTCTATAGACTTATTTTGAGTATTTGTTATGAAAATATTTGTTTACTTTACATCAATTTTATATCCGCACTTTGTTTTTATTTGATTTAGTTATTAATGACGTCATAATCGTGGAAAACACCTAAAGAGTAGACTCCTTTTACGAATAATAGTATCAACCGGAAACGTACGAATCGGCGTTCGGAAAAAAACGAATTAGTGACGGCATAAGTCGATGTTTGGCGGAAATATTACAGTTCTAAAACCTTAATCAGAATCATGGAGCCGATAAAGCATCGTCTTGATTCGTTCAAATCTTCTATCCAGCTGACAGTTGTGTAAATACCGAAAACATTATTAAAACAAACAAAACGAAAGTAGAATATTGCACAGAAAAAGTGTACTCCATCTTCTTTCTGTTGTTTTTCTAAATATGTAAAAAAAACTCTGTCCATCTGTGTTCCTCGTGTTTAACCGTATTAAAAAAAGTTTAACTCCCTATTACAACAGGAATATGTTTGAACGGGACATCAATCGTACACTACAATCGGGATAAAGAGATTTGCTGCAATGGAGTGCATATGAGATCCAGCGAAGATATAGAGTGTTGTGGTGGCACACTAATCAATACAACGACTGAGTTATGTTGTAACGACAAAACTCTACAAAGGTGAGCTTTTGTGACCGCCTGATGTCCGTCGTGCGTCGTCAACAATTGCTTCAATCGACTTCTTCTCTGAAACGGCTTGGCCAATTTTGATGAAACTTCACAGGAATAATGCTTAGATGATGCCCTTTCAAAATTGTTCAAAAAATGGAATTCCAAGCAGAACTCTGGTTGCCATGGCAACCTAAAGGAAAAACTTTAAAAATCTTCTTCTCTGAAACCACAAGGCATAGAGCTTAGATATTTGGCATTTAGCACCCTCTAGTGGAACTCTAAAAAGATTGTTCAAATTATTTCCCTGGGGTCAAAGTTGGCCCCGCCCCAGGGGTCACTTCATTTAACATAGACTTATATAGGAAAAACTTTAAAAATCTTCTTGTCTGAAACCACAAGGCCTAGAGCTTAGATATTTGGCATTAAGCACCCTCTAGTAGAACTCTACAAAGGTTGTTCAAATTATTTCCCTGGGGTCAAAATTGGCCCCGCCCCAGGGGTCACTTCATTTTACATAGACTTATATAGGAAAAACTTTAAAAATCTTCTTGTCTGAAACCACAAGGCCAAGAGCTTAGATATTTGGCATATAGCACCATCTAGTGGAACTCTACAAAGGTTGTTCAAATTAATTCCCTGGGGTCAAAATTGGCCCCGCCCCAGGGGTCACTTCATTTTACATAGACTTATATAGGAAAAACTTTAAAAATCTTCTTGTCTGAAACCACAAGGCATAGAGCTTAGATATTTGGCATTTAGCACCCTCTAGTGGAACTCTACAAAGATTGTTCAAATTATTTCCCTGGGGTCAAAATTGGCCCCGCCCCAGGGGTCACTTCATTTTACATAGACTTATATAGGAAAAACTTTAAAAATCTTCTTGTCTGAAACCACAAGGCCTAGAGCTTAGATATTTGGCATTAAGCACCCTCTTGTAGAACTCTACAAAGATTATTCAAATTATTTCCCTGGGGTCAAAATTGGCCCCGCCTCAGGGGTCACTTCATTTTACAAAGACTTATATAGGAAAAACTTTAAAAATCTTCTTGTCTGAAACCACAAGGCCTAGAGCTTAGATATTTGGCTTATAGCACCCTCTTGTGGAACTCTACAAAGAATGTTCAAATTATTTCCCTGGGGTCAAAATTGGCCCCGCCCCAGGGTCACTTCATTTTACATAGACTTATATAGGAAAAACTTTAAAAATCTTTTCTGAAACCACAAGGCCTAGAGCTTAGATATTTGGCATTTAGCACATTCTAGTGGAACTCTACAAAGATTGTTCAAATTATTTCCCTGGGGTCAAAAAAGGCCCCACCCCAGGGGTCACTTCATTTTACAAAGACTTATGTAGGAAAAACTTTAAAAATCTTCTTGTCTGAAACCACAAGGCCTAGAGTTTAGATATTTGGCATTTAGCACCCTCTAGTGGAACTCTACAAAGATTGTTCAAACTTTTTCCCTGGGGTCAAAATTGGCCCCGCCCCAGGGGTCACTTCATTTTACAAAGACATATAGGAGAAACTTTAAAAATCTTCTTGTCTGAAACCACAAGGCCTAGAGCTTAGATATTTGGCATTTTGCACCCTCTTGTGGAACTCTACAAAGATTATTCAAATTATTTCCCTGGGTTCAAAATTGGCCCCGCCCCAGGGGTCACTTCATTTTACATAGACTTATAAAGGAAATCTTTAAAAATCTTCGTCTCACAAACCACAATGCATACAGCTTAGATATTTGGTAAGTAGCATTGTCTAATGGATGTCTACTAAATTTGTTCACATTATGTCCCCTGGGCCAAAATCCGCTACGCCCTAGGGTTCTCTTGGTTTACATATAAATATATAGGAAAAACATGAAAATCATTTTTTCTCCAAAACGAATAGGACTAGATCTTAGATATTTGGTGCTGAGTATTGTGTAGAGACCCTTTAACAACATTGTTTAAATGTTGGCCCTGGGGTCAATATTTGCCCCGCCCTGGGGGCTCTCAATTTGTAAAAAAGGCAATTTTTAAAAATCTTTTTACTGGAAACCTCATGCCTTAAGCTTAGATATTTGGTATGTAGCATTGTCTAGTGGATTTCTACCATGTTTGTTCAAATTATGTCCCCTGGGCCAAAATTGGCCATGCCCTGGGGTTCTCTTAGTTTACATAAATAATCGTTTTTCTCTGAAACCAATGCGACTATGACTGGCCTCGGATATTTCCTGTTGAGTATTGTGAAGAGACCCTTTACCAGCATTATTTACATGTTGGATCTGGGGTAAAACTGAGAGTACTTTTGTACTCAGGAGAGCGACCCAGGGCCCTAAGGGCCCTCTTGTTTTGAGTATTGAATTATAAGCGTTGAGACAGACATAAACCGAGCTAATAAAGCTGAAATCACAAAATTTGATCCGGTGTGAAGACTGGAGAATATGGTCAAGTTGAAAGTTTCAAGGAGAACGAATACTTTTTTACGATTTTACAAATCGCCGCTGTTCGTACTTGTATTTAATAATCATTTTTAAAACACATAAAATCTGATTGATATAAAAAGAAAGATTCCAAATTATTTTCATTAATTGGCAGGAAAGAAAATTTCCGATGCTGCGGACAAACAACCTATGACGTTCGAGAACATTTATGTTGCAATGGTTTTCTCTGGAAGAACCTCCCTAACAGCGAATGTTGTGGCGACAACGTCTACAATAACAAGTCACAAGTATGCTGCTTTGACGACCTTGTATTCGACCAGACGAAAGGAGACTCTTGTTGTGGACAGGGTGTGTACAATTCATCAACATCAACTTGTTGTGAAGGTGTTGTACAACCTAAGCATGGAGTAGAAGGTAAAATTTATTTTAACAGTTACAACCGGTTTTCAGGAAAACCTGAAAACTTACATACCCGATCCCAGAAAATCCTGAACAAAAACTTAGGAGACATCTCAAGGATTTCTTGACTTAACCAAACATATCATCAATTTATAAATAGCCTTAGTAAACAAACTGTATTTTGACAGTTCGCATAATAAAATTGTGAATGTGCTTATACCCGGATTCGCCATCATATACGGGACGGATATAGAAAAACAGGTATAAAAAACGTGTCTTTTATTTAAATATGACAAATTACATTAGAAAAATAAAACAGGCACACACTTTATATGAACGAATAATTTATAATAAAACATATGAAGGAATTATGTAGGTCATCTCCAATACCAATACCGTCTTGGAACATCTCATCATCTTCATTATCTGTTAACATCTATTTATGGAATATTTTCATATAATATTTCAGTTCAATGCTGTAAAAACACGAGCTACAACGAGGCTTGTTTTAAATGTGTCGACGGCAATCTCGCGCCACTTTACAATTCAACGGGGTTTGTTTGTTGCAAAGGACAGGTACCATTTTAATATAAAAAGGAAGTCACGTGGTAAATAAATTTCGATAGCTAAATAAATATTACAGTTTTGACATAAATTTGATTCCAGACTGAAAATTGTTTATAGAACACTTTGTTAGAGTATGTTTTATTTTTACAACGAGTTTACTATCACATGACTTTCCTGTAATCTATAATTAATCTCTATGAGTTGTACTTTTGGGGGGTATAAGGAAAAACTTTTACAAGGTGAGCAACCGTTCAATATGATGATGTCATTTTCAAGTTATACAATCAAAATAAGGTATGAAAACGCAAAACATAAGTCATTAAAAGGAAGGCAGTTCATGTCATTTATTAAACAAATTTACTTGTTTACAAAGCCATTATGATAGTAACCGAGAGATGGTAATTTATTTTCTTACATAAGTCAGAGGCTTGTCGAGCATCAATCCGCCCGCCATCCGTTGCCCCAATCCATTACTTCATTGGCCTAACCATTAAAAATCTTCTTCTCAAAAACTACTTATAACATCCTCTTTTTCGCATTTAATAAAAGTTGAATTTTATTAGTGGTATTTCCATCGAATATTTGTTAAAAATAACTCCTTAATACGTTTGTTTTGAAAAATTGATTCGTGTACTTGAATTGTGATGTCACTGTCGCTATTAAATAGACGCTAGCTTCAGTTTGGGTCAATATCTTAAAATCATTCAGCAATCAGTTAACAGATTTAAACATTATCTTTAAAAGGTTTTGTGCTGAGTTTCACAATGTGTATGCAATGAAAAACTGGTTCTGTTTCACCACTGACACTATCTCTAAAATTATTTGTGATTTGCTTTATTTAGATACATACTAAACGATTTGAAAACTTCACGGACTGTTGTCATAGAAGTATTTATGACAAACGATCTCATAAGTGTAGAGATGATCAAGTGTTAAATCGAACAGGTATATATGAATCTTATTAATCGAAGACTAACCAGTGTTTTAGAAAACAGTTGACATGCAAGCCAAATTTTATCAGTAATTTATCGTAATATATTTGTTCTGTACCCCGTATATAATTTATTTTAATAACTAAATGATAAAGTGGTTGAAACGTGTAGTTTGAACAGATAAGAGATGCAGAATATTTGAAATTCAGACTTCTGGTATTCTGAATTCTGGAAAATTCTGGTGAACACTAAATAACTTTGTGACTTTCCCTTCTACTTAGCTTTGTGGGGAGGTTGTTTTTCTAAATGTGGCCATTCCTTATATGCATATGTCACCTTTTGTAATTTTTTTTTTACAGTAACATTTAACATAACTTCCGACTTGAATTAAAAAGAAATAAATGTGCAATAGTGACCAAATCTGATATCCCTATATATGATATTGTGTACTCTTCACAGTGTGGGACGAAGACGATGAGGTAGAGACGTCTGTGCCAGATCCGCCCCTCAGTGTTGCACCACACACAAAAGGTACATCATTCATCAAAGGTGTAACTCTCAAGTTCAGTAATAAAAATCTGAACATAAACTTGTCAACAGTTTTAAGTGCACACCTTTTTATTTGGAATATCTTAAAATAAAATTACCGTAGTTCTTTTTATATAATAAAAATCCTTTTTTAGCTAAATATCTGTTGCTTTAAAAATTCTTCTTAAATTGTTCTGAGCAAAATCATTATGGGTACCATTATACGTATCGTTCCTCTTGATAAAGAAGTATTGCAATAAAATGGACCCTGCTATAAACAATTGTGTGGGAGTTACTGGCAAATAAACTTTCCATAAAGAAAAAAAGTTTTGTGTTTTGTGCAAATTTTATAGGGTGTAAACATAGGAGAGAGAGAGAGAGAGAGAGAGAGAGAGAGAGAGAGAGAGAGAGAGAGAGAGAGAGAGAGGCAGTGTGTGTGTGGTGTGATAAAATTATTTATTTAACCGATACGACTTCTTCTATGAAATATTGCGTATGCATTTCTGGATTAATGTTAATAAATTCGATCGGTATCTGTGTCATTTGCCGATCATTCATAATTCTGACAACTGGAAAACATTGACCTAAGAATATGTTTAACAATTAAAATACTAAAATATAAGTGCTCCAGTAAAAGACCTTAAAGAGATTGGCTTTATACTGTACTGGTAGTAAAAAAAAGCGCAGTATTATGTATCTTTTTTCCAGTGATTGTTGTGGTTGGAACATTGACAGTCGCAGTTGTGACTAGTTTGATTGGATTCGGTGTCTATGTGTGTAAACAGAAAAAAATGTTAGGGTCTTCTGAAAAAGAAGTGAGTGGTTATCAGAATAATGCTTTATTACAAGACGAACGCAACCGCGTGAGTGTTGCTTCTTCAGAAGAATCTGAGGGACTAAGTATTGATGGGAGCATGAACTTAGATTTGCTAAACAAAACTCCACTTATTAATGAGGACAACGACTTAAAATCATATTACAAAGATACCCAAACACAAACTGGTCCGGAAAAAGCATCTAATTGCAGAACAATATTTGGCAAACCCTTTGACTACAATTTTCTTCTCGGACCATCAAATGCAACTGTTCAAATGCCAGACTCAGATGTTAAAATGACACTTCCACAAAATGTACTCAAAGACAGCAAAGTTGAAGTGAATTGTTCCAGTTTTTCAAGTATATCGCCGATGAGAAGAAAGTTGGGTTTATCAGACAATGAAAGAATTGCATCCCCTGTTGTTGAATACGCGCTAACTGGTACTGGAAAATTGTCTGAACATGCCCTTGTTGTCCTACCGTTTTTTGGCTCGAATGAAGAGTTGAAAGTCTGGAAATTTCAATCGGATGAGGGACTGCATGCAGTTGTAAATTCAGAAGAAATTCCAAAGCAAAGAAAGGAGAATGAAAATAACGATATATTTTATATCATCAAAGGTATGATATTCTATCTGTTTATTCGCAAATTAATTTAATATCGTACAAGGTAAAGCGACAAGCAAATAAGTTGAGAAATCTTTTTTTAAATCTTCATAAATAAATAGCGACGAAAAAATACTTTACGATGTTTTTCGTTTGGTTGAAACAGTTCAATTAGATCAGACATGTATAATGATTTTGTTTTGTTTTAATCTGTTTTAGATTGGAGTGTCTATATCTACACAAAATCGTTTTCTGGATTTTACTGTACTACATGTAGACATCGTCCTCTTCGGCTTAAGGCGTATCTTTTTGGCTCTTACAAGCGGTTTACGAATCCGTTGCGTTTCGAAGTGAGGTTTGCTCTTTACATAGCAGATGAACTGATGAAATTCGCCGATTATAGCAAGGTACCGTTCAAGCAATTGTTAATATACTGCATATGCTGGTAACGTTGATAAAAGTTGAAATTTTTATGTTGAAATAATAAAAGTAGGTGCTAATATTTAACGTTACTAAATTTCTAATTACTTGCATGAATAAACTGCATGGTTGTAATTATTGAATTCCGAGAAATCTGTAGTTTTCATTTGCATGCTATTCATTATTTTTTACTTATAATAGACCTCTCTGAAGCAAAAGTAAAAAAGTTGCAAAATATTCGCTAAAAGCACAGCAATGCCTTTATAATGTAAGCTATGCACACGGGGCCTTTCTTGAACTGTGATATACATTCAACGCAATAATATATTTACTCGCTTTCATTTGATTCGTTCGTCTCTATCTTTTGGCTGCGTAGCGAAGTTGTACATTCCTAAGTATGCATATTAAGTCAAGTAAAAAAAACGTTTAAAAAGGAAATTAATGTCTCTAATTCCAGAGAATGTTCTCAAACGAGACAACCGAAGGGCGAATCATTAAGAAGGAAAAACAGCTGAAGTTGCCAGATACAATAATGGAGACTGATGAAATAAAGACATCACTTACACCAACGGAGAGTCATTTAAATGACTGGATACACAAGCTTTATCCTGGTTCAACAGATCCAATTTTTGCTGCTGAGCAGGTAAGCCTTTCTATTTGGTTAGAGGTCTTGTAATTGATAATTATTAGTGAAATATTTGTTGTGAAAAAAATGAGCTACATTGAAATTGTGATAATTGCTCTCCTTTTACTAGTTTTGTCATGCAAGGTTTACTAATAAGACTCGATGTTTCTGTTTCACACTTTTGTGTAGCACAGGCGTTGAAATGTTTTATAGAAATTATATGTTTATAAAACTATTTGGTTCTGTTAGTAAATCTTCTAGACATTTATATGAATGTAGAACTTATTGGCTATATATAATTTAACAAAGTTGTGAGTAAAACTTTTTAGAAACTGTTTATTAAGTGTTCGACTCTCGTCTACACCTGGGGAATTTAAGTACTACGCTACAGTTTTAGCTCCGTTTGGCCCATTATGTCGATTATTATTATTATTATTATTATTATTTATTTATTTATTTATTTATTTATTTATTTATTTATTTATTTATTTTTGTTGTTGTTAACATTGGCCAAATGGTAAAAGCGGGAAGGGTTGCAATAGAGTAT
This sequence comes from Corbicula japonica, assembly GCA_038501625.1. NCBI lineage: Eukaryota > Metazoa > Mollusca > Bivalvia > Venerida > Cyrenidae > Corbicula > Corbicula japonica. Next base: position 6,528,154 of record JAZAYU010000015.1, read on the forward strand.
GTGAGTACGCTCAACTATTTTCATTTTCGAACTGTTGTTAAATTATTTATTTAATTAAAAATGATCGCTGAAGACTATTTACAATCGTAACAGATTTGATAGACTAGGCTGTTTAACTTAGCGGATATTATGTGATCAACTGATTGTTAATCTTTTTTAAAGCAATATTTTGTCTCATCATATATGTCCGAGTGTAGGGTTACCCGGTATTAAAACTGATGAATAAAACTGTTGTTGTAGTCAAGCAATGTATGCAAACTTGTATTATAAAATCAACTTATATGTTTATTTCAGGTTGTGAAGCTTAAAGAAATTGCTGAAAAGTGCAAGGATTGTCCCCATTGCCATTTGCCAGAGCATGACATACCGTTTCAACTGGAATGGTATATGGTTAACAAAGAGGGAAGAAGACCGTGCTACACCTTCCAGTGTATCATCTTCGTGGATGTACACCATCTTGATGATGGGTCAGTCGCAAAAAATCCTGTAATCATTGATGAACTAGAGTTGAGACAAGAAGATAGATTGTCTTTGGAAGTAGGTTGTTATGTTTGATTTGACAAATTGTATTTATTTAACATTTTCTTATTATATTTTAGGTCTTTAATTTTGAATAGCTCGTACGTAAAACTAAAAATATTTTTACGCAACACTGTAAAACGATTGTTTATTTCGTGAAGCAATCTGTTATTCTTGATGTTTGTTTTTTCCGAAATCAATATTTTAGGACGCTGAACTTGCAAGAAGTATTCGTGGAATAAAGGAGTATTTATCTCAGATGAGTACACAAGAAAGAGACAAAATTCTTCGTGCACTTGCGTAAGCTAACATTTAATTAGAACTACTTTTCTATTTTGTATCAGTTCAGTTGTGTAAATACATATTTCTGGAGTGATCGTTCGAGGATAAATTAAATGCTGCTAATATCTGCACACAATTCAAACAAAAATCATGATAAAAATTATACGATTAAGTCGTAGCGACATTACTTTAGTATTTTTGACTTGGTTATCTGGACGACCTTTATCTGTTTTATAACTCATCCTTTATTCTTAATTGGTGCCGAGAATATGTTGAGAGTTAAGTCTTTATATCTAAAAACACATTTAGTTTTGGGTTTAATTAAAATTTCAGTAAAAAATCAATCGTTTATAATTTCAGTTTGAAGACAAGTTGTCATGGTAACAATGTTGATGAGTTGATGCAGAACCTACAGGGTAAATATAAACCAAAATCGGTTTTGGAAGAAGTGGTATTAGCCTTTAAGGAGAACCAAATGTTTGTTGATTTAGACTGTCTGTTGGCCTATGGTTTTATTCCAAGTTATCTTTCTTCTACCGCGGTACATCCAGTCTGTGACGCCCTCTCAGAAGACCATGAATCTGAAGATGAGGGTACTGAATACTGCTCTGCAAGGACCACGTTAACACAACATGCAGCTGAAAATATGGGTAATGCAGAGCAAGAATCTCCTGCTAAGCGACAGGAGGTAACTGATTCACAAGCACACCCTTCTGATATAAATGTGGATGATACACAGCTTGCGCTCAGTAAGTTGATGCACGTAAACGGTGAAGAGGCAAGAGCTGAGATAAGCCAGTCGTTTGTTTGCAGTTATCAAGATCCTAATAATGATGCATACAAAAAAAACAAAAATTCTCCGGATGCAATAGAAACTCGTGGTGAACTACAGAGTAGATGCCCGGACAAAAACCCTGATTCAGAATCTCAGACTTTGCATGCACAGGAACATGCTTCGATGGAAGAAACTACTTTAAAAGATTATGTTACTGGGAGGAGAAATAGCTCTTTTGACGGTTAATTTATAAAAGATTTCGGTGTGATTACATTTTTATTTTAAAGTAAGTTTTTGGATGTTTTAAATTAAACGATGAACAACTTTCTGTACCATTGCTCATTATTCCTTTGCGATAACATTTTAGTTTTAGACAAAATTTTATAAAACCCATCTTTGTAGTCATTTGTGATTTGTTTGATATGACTTTATAAACACCTGGATAACTTTTGTAAATATAAGCAACAGAAAACTATATTTTCTTTGAACAGCTCAGTTTGTGAGTTAAGCGCCTGCCAGTTGCCTGTACTCAGGTGTTCTATATGCCCACAGGAAAGTGGTAGGCATAAACCGTTGCCCCAGTTCGCACATCCTCCGAAGTCTTGCCGTTGTTCGCCTATCCTCCCAAGTCTCGCCCTAGTCCGCACATTCTCCCAAGTCTTGCCTTAGTCCGCACATCCTCCGAAGTCTTGCCCTAGTCCGCACGTCTTCTCAAGTCTTGACATAGTCCGCACGTTCTCTCAAGCCTGGCCCTAGTCCTCACATTCTACCAAGTCTTGCCCTAGTCCGTACGTCCTCTCAGGTCTTGCCCTAGTCCGCACATCCTCCCAAGTCTTGCACTAGTCCGCACAACCTCCCAAGACTTGTCCTAGTCCGCACATCCTCTCAAGTCTTGCCCTAGTCCACACGTCCTCTCAAGTCTTGTCCAGTCCGCACATCCTCCGAAGTCTTGCCCTGGTCCGCATATCCTCCCAAATCTTTCCCCAGTCCGCACATCCTCCCAAGTCTTGCCCTAGTCTGCACGTCCTATCAAGTCTTGCCCTAGTCTGCACGTCCTATCATGTCTTGCCCTAGTCCGGACATCATCCCAAGTCTTGCCCAGGTCCGCACATCCTTCCAAGTCTTGCCTTAGTCCGCACATACTCCCAAATCTTGCCCTAGTCCGCACATCCTCCCAAGTCTTGCCCTAGTCCGCACTACCTCAAAAGTCTTGCCCTAGTCCGCACATCATCCCAAATCTTGCCCTAGTCCGCACATCCTCCCAAGTCTTGCCCTAGTCCGCACATCCTCCCAAGTCTTGCCCTAGTCCGCACATCCTCCCAAGTCTTGCCCTAGTCCGCACGTCTTCTCATGTCTTGACATAGTCCGCACGTTCTCTCAAGCCTGGCCCTAGTCCTCACATTCTACCAAGTCTTGCCCTAGTCCGTACGTCCTCTCAGGTCTTGCCCTAGTCCGCACATCCTCCCAAGTCTTGCACTAGTCCGCACAATCTCCCAAGACTTGTCCTAGTCCGCACATCCTCTCAAGTCTTGCCCTAGTCCACACGTCCTCTCAAGTCTTGTCCAGTCCGCACATCCTCCGAAGTCTTGCCCTGGTCCGCATATCCTAGTCTGCACGTCCTATCATGTCCTATCATGTCTTGCCCTAGTCCGGACATCATCCCAAGTCTTGCCCAGGTCCGCACATCCTTCCAAGTCTTGCCTTAGTCCGCACATACTCCCAAATCTTGCCCTAGTCCGCACATCCTCCCAAGTCTTGCCCTAGTCCGCACTACCTCAAAAGTCTTGCCCTAGTCCGCACATCATCCCAAATCTTGCCCTAGTCCGCACATCCTCCCAAGTCTTGCCCTAGTCCGCACATCCTCCCAAGTCTTGCCCTAGTCCGCACATCCTCCCAAGTCTTGCCCTAGTCCGCACTTCCTCCCAAGTCTTGTCCAGTCCGCACATCATCCCAAATCTTGCCCTAGTCCGCATATCATCCCAAATCTTGCCCTAGTCCGCACTTCCTCCCAAGTCTTGCCCTAGTCCGCACATCATCCCAAGTCTTGCCCTAGTCCGCACATCATCCCAAGTCTTGCCCTAGTCCGCACATCCTCCCAAGTCTTGCCCTAGTCCGCACATCCTCCCAAGTCTTGCCCTAGTCCGCACATCCTCCCAAGTCTTGTCCAGTCCGCACATCATCCCAAATCTTGCCCTAGTCCGCACATCCTCCCAAGTCTTGCCCTAGTCCGCACATCCTCCCAAGTCTTGCCCTAGTCCGCACTACCTCAAAAGTCTTGCCCTAGTCCGCACATCATCCCAAATCTTGCCCTAGTCCGCACATCCTCCCAAGTCTTGCCCTAGTCCGCACTACCTCAAAAGTCTTGCCCTAGTCCGCACATCCTCCCAAGTCTTGCCCTAGTCCGCACTTCCTCCCAAGAACCTTCAGTAAGGTATTTTCAGAATAACACCATTCCAGGATCAGCGGCGTCCCCAGATAAAAACAAATCTCATCACAAACAAAACTGTTAGTCATACTCTTAAATACACCATACCAGTTTGTACATAAAGTGTCATTGAATTCCTTTGTAATCCTTTCGCCTGGTTAACAAGGTTTATTTAAATCTTTTTGTCTTCCTGCTTTAATTCCTTTTTCGATAATAAACAGAGTTAGCAAGAATAAATTATCGCCTGACATTTTAAATTTTTTATAAAGCCGTTATTATGAAACAGTTCAAATTGACTTTTTTCCAAAAACTATATTCAGTCATTAAACACAGCTTGGTACTTGCTAATATAATATTAATGTGGGTATTTAATTTACTTAATTCAGCAGTTCCGGTTTTTCGAAAAACCGGAACTGCTCAATTAAGTAGGCCATTTCTAGAATATACTAATGATAGGTTCTCAAATAATAATTTTAACTTTCTTGCAGAAAATCAAGGTTAAAAAAAAACATAAGTTGGACTATTTTCTGTTAAATTAGACATAGATGAACATTATCTTTTGGGATGATCCCCATTGTATAGTTCACTGGTGTAAATATTGAATTGCGCTCATCCCGGGGCTTGTCGGGGTGGGCTTATCCCGGGGCTTGTCGTCGTGGGCAGTTATATGCATATCCATTTCCTGCCAGTTAAACCTAGTCTGCAGTATTTTCATATTTGTCGTGTTCAGTGGCTTTCAAAGTTCCCTTTCCATCTATTTTAATATTACAGTAGCATTGTCTGTGCCGTGTGATGGCTGTAAAAATGCTCTATTTACATTCAGTCAGTGCTGTTATCATTTACTAATTTAGGATGTTGAACACGATACTTATGTTAACTAAGACTCCATCTAAAATAATCGATTTGGATATTGTTCAATCACCCCTAGGATATACTTCATTGTTTTTAATATTTGCCTTTGGCGTTCTCTGTCACGAATATGCAAGATTTATATCTCAGATCTTTTCAGTCCCGTCCCTCGTTTTCTCGTTAAGTGTAAACCCTTTTTTATCTGGACACCTCATGCCGCTGATCCGAAGGTTTTATGTTTACCGCCATATGCATACCATCGTTTGGGAAAGGTCAAACTTGTACTGTTTACTGGTGTTAATATTGAGTTTTACTTAAACCGGGGCTAGGTGGCGTAAGCAGTAATATGCATTTCCATAGCTGCCCCCGAACAGGCTCAATCAAACCGATCCTTCAATATTTTCATATTGTTCGTGTCCTGTGGATTTCAAAGTTTCTTTTAATCTATTTTAACAACGGTAAGCTCATTCCGTAGACCGCAATTTACATACAAGAGCACGGTTCTTATAATGGTTAAGGTATTGCAAAAATGCTACTTGATGGGATAATGCAAAAACAAAAAAGGAGGGTTTTTATATAGATAGTTGAGTTATTTAAAAAAAAAATTAGACCATATTATTGTAAAAATTATAAATAATATGTTGCATGTATCTATCGCGAATAGCACTAAACTCAAAAGATAAACACATTGAATTTTACAGGTCAAAACATTTTCATCCATTTACAAACTGAAGGTCATATAATCAAAGGTAACGTGTGCAAAAGCTGATCAATATATCTAACTACAATATGTTAAGATAATACTGAAAGAAAGAAAAGCCAACTCCAAGACTCATGTCATGTCTACTTTCGGTTTGAAGGAAAAATCATTTTAATGTATCGTATTAAAACTCAACATTTATTCTCCGGTAGACCAATGAAAGGGAAGAAATATAATGTCCTGTCTGTGGCTGTAATTAATTTTGGATGCTTTATTTACATAGAACATACACACACAAAAAAAATACCGTTTGCACGAGAACTGGAATCGCTGTTTACATGTTTAGAAAAAAACAGATTCCCTGGAAACACTATCTTATCTTCAATATATTGCTGTCATCTGTCAAAACCAATGTCAGAAATTTTAAGTTACAGCAAAATATTTTGACATTGAAACCGAAATACGACAGTAAGGGAGTGTTTTTCGAACTTCTTGAAAACCATTACCTTTTTTGACGAATTTCCACAACATACTGTAGACCAGCACATACTTATTTCAGGTATGAGTGACTTTTGTTATAATGTCCTTGAATTTCGGAGTTCAAACGGTATTTCGTTTGTTAAAGTATGCGTTTGCCAATTAGAACATAAATTAGACTAAGCTTAGAGTGCAAACATTGATACATCCGTAGATAAATACATTTCTTCACTAAAATCTAGATGGCAATGAGTGTTCTTCCCAAATTTTATTTTAAAACTTTTCGCCATTTGCAATGTTTGTCTCCCCTTAAAAGCCTCACGTAAGCGTTTTTAAGTGACCATCTTCTTATTATTTTCAGTTAGGTTTACCTTTTTCTTACCTATTTAGTGTATAAATATCAATATATTAAACTGTAAATTTGAAACAATTTTCAATATTTTAATCAGAACATATAGATCTAAGTAAATGTAGTCAAGGTTTGAGTTACCATTAGTCTGTAGCATTATTAACAAGAAATATCTTTAAAAAAGATAAACGGCGTTGATGGAAAAGATTTATATATACATGTATATAAGAAAGAAAGAAATACAGAGAGGCAAAGCAGACACAGTTTAGTTATTTTATTTTATTTGTTATAGTTGTCGACGAACCCTCCTGCCTTCTTAGTATGACTTAGAGATTAAGCGACCGAATCATGACAACTCATAAATTTATTGAAAGTGTCTTGTTGCAACAATTTTATACAGTGATAACAAGTCGATTAAAGATACTGAAGCAAAATATTCAGTTTCAATAAAATACCTCGTGTAGAGTGAGAATTCAAGATGAATAAATGTCCTTGAAATTTAATAAATATAAATAATAACAGCCTGTTACAAGAGCGAAATCTACCAACTTTTACGTATATTAACTTTAAAAAAAGTGTCCGTCCTGAGTATTGAACCCGGGGCCTCCGCTTGAGAGGCGAGAGTGTTAGCCACTACACTACAATAAACTTGTATTTCGTACTTGAAATTAACAATCAGTATCAAAGGAACTAGAAAGGAACCAGTAAGAACTAGGAATATCTACACTTCTCTTTCGTTTTACACTGTGTATTGTATGCAAGTGTTTACCTGACACCCAAGAATATTCCATATAATATTGTATTTAAGCCATCAATATTGACTTAACTGGTTACTTAAATCGTAAATATGTTTTTCCTCCAATACAACACCAACTAACAACCAATCGAATTAATCTATTTGATTTTTCCGCTGCATAATAATAAAAATCCCACTAGATACCTCTCCACCCTGCTAGATGCCTCTCTGGTGTAAATAGCTACCAATCGAAATAGTTTATTTCATTTTCCCTCTGCATAATAAGAGAATACGAGTATTATTTACAACATTTCATTGGTCGAAAAACTAGGTCAAAAGTGAGCTTAGACAGCTAACGCCTAACGCTGAGCACTCGTTGGTGATCAAGAAATGTGTAAAACGTGAACTTATCATTGTACTATAAAATGTTGCGGAATCAAAGTGAAAGAACACACACGCGCGCTGTATTGTTGATGGTATCTAAATTTACATTTTCATTTTGTTTACACTCGGTTGATATCATCAGCCATTTTAAAGTTTAATTTTTAGGTATTCCCAAAATGTATTTTTATAATATCCAAACAAAACATAAGAAAGGGTCATATCTATTTTGGATAATTTATGTCATTGGGATTTTTCAACCTGGGTATAAATTTAAATTGAAAATAAGATTATACTTTCGTTTCAGATGTTTCAATCAACAGGTAAGATGTCTTGTGATTGTTAAATTAACTAAATGGTCTATACAAGGTATATTTTATTTTAACTTGAGAGACCTAATTTGAAGGCCTTACGTTTATATTCATTCTTTATTTTTTAAACGAATTCCTTTCAGTTTAAGTAGACTCGCATCCTTATTGAAAAAAATATACGTGATTATACTAAGTATGGGTTTCTTTATAATTTCGGAAAAATAAAACCGTCATAAAGAACATGTATTACACAATGATAATGAACAAACAAACAATTTGGGCAATCAAAACTTCTAAAATTTTAAACATTCTAAATTTAATGATTGTATTGAATAATATCATAATGGTTTCGGTTTCGGTTTCGGGTACGGGTACCTCAAGAATGTGCGTGGGCGAAATTTAACCAATGTAGACGGTACGGGATGGTAAGATTTGAGAAAACTATATAAAATTGAGAAAAATAGTAGAACTGTTCAATAGGATGATATTGAAGGTTTTAGCTGTGATTGCAGAAACTTGTTGCTTGGAGGTGTTAGTAGTGACAATATATGATTAGCAACAGAGCTCCTTTTTACTTTAAAGATGGAACCTGATTCTACATAGAAACATCTTTCAGAACAAGTTAATATTTCATCAAGAATGTATTATTAAATAAACTGCTTTTAGCTTAAAATTTGATGAATCTTTTTCGGCAGATAAATGTTTTAAAATATACTTTGCGAATTCTTAATGAACTGTGATGACAAAACAGGTTAAATGAATGAAAAGAGCCTCTTTGTTGTCATTCACATACACTCACCAAAAGTTCTAATTGGTCACTTTTTGTCCGTAATTTGTTATAAGAAAGACATTGTATTCAGTCTTTATTTATGATCATATGCCAACAACAGTCTTCAACTTAAGCTTTAATCTTGAAATAATTGACTTTGGAACAGTTTAGCGAGAGTTATTTTTAATTTTGCTAAAAATGCATTTCGTGCATAAAAAGGTCAAGCAAACAGAAATTTGCTCTTAATTCCTTGTTTTGTTTTAATAGGACCCCTCATTAGTAGGAAAAATAGAAAACATGATGTATCAACAGCACATTTGTTTAAATAAACCCCTTTCAAAGTATCCAATTTTAAAATTACCTTCCTTTCAATTAAAGACTTCCAATTTTGACTTTGCAGTATAAGTAACAATCAATAAAGATTAAAAAGACATTAGATAATTGATTTCAAGACAAAACAGTTCTTTCTACCTCTCTTGACGTATGAAGAAACGAAACTAGCATACATTGTAAACATATAAAATTTATGACCGTTGAGTGTATAGTAACTGTTTGGCAGGAATGAGTTTTATTTTCTTAGACAAACCTCCTTCATGCCTGTACCGAAGGGTAATTGTTGTCGGCTGGTACAAGGCAGTTCTGAAAAGTGACCGTTCATTCCGATTTCGGGGGTCACTGTTTTTGACTGGTACAAGGATTTTATTAGAAGTGGCTCGTTCATGATTGCTTCGAAGGGTAATTTTTTCGGGCTGATACAAGGCTTTTCTGAAAAGTTTCTCGTTCTCGCCTGTTTTGGAGGGTTATTGTTTCTGTCTGGTACAAGGCTTTTCTGAAAAACGAATCTGTGTGCCTGTCACAGAGAGTATTATTACTTGTCTTCAACGAGATCTTTTCTCAGGGCAGCCTCGTTCGTGCATCTGTTTTTTTTTTACTTCTTGATTTAAAGGAAAATTAATTTGGGCTGGAACGAGTTTTTACTTAAAAGAACTTCTTATCAACCCATGGTCTCTTCGTCTCTACATTTGGGCTTTGTGGGTAAGCTGTGTTTTGAGGGTTTGGCGGTTCCAGATATGCATATTTCACTTTTTTGTTCAGGCAAATGCTTTAGCAAAAATGTCCTTTTTCTTATGAAGTGTTCGTTTCTACATTTTCTTTGAAGAGCATCATTTTCTCGCATTGTTATGGTTATTTTGTAAATATTAGTTCAATAAGACCGAATTTAGTGTGTTTAAGTCGAGAATTTGTACTTTAAACACACGACGAAATATTTTGACACATAACGCAAAATATTTCAAAGAAAATTTTTTCCAAAACTGGTTTTCAAGAATATAAAAAATATGTGTGTATTAAGCTAAATATACAATTAAATGTCTTCTTTTAAAGCCTGACGTACTCTCTGGTGAGCAGCTCCTGAGCCAAACGTATGATGAGATTGATAATTGCAAGAAATAATTGCAGACACCAAATATACCGAGACCGAAGGATAAAAATACTTGTTCTAGCGAAACAAATGAAATATTTCTGTTTTCATAAAACAACAATGCACAACTGATTTGAATTTCCTGTATGTACTTAAAATCAATTCACACGTTTCACCTGCATAGAATATACGTACGCAGTGATTAAGTAAAAAAAATAATTAATAAAATTTACTATTAGAGTTACCGAATCCAATTTTTCTGATGCCAAATAACGAAACATTCTGTAGTGATTATGTCAACGAACGGATATAAAGACTTTGCATTGAACGGCTGTGATCCGAGCACTGTTGACGACCGTTACCATCCGCAAGACAAGGGGAAGACAGTTAACGCACAAGCTGCAAATCATCAAGATGATCAAAACAATATACGGCTCACCGAACAACCCTTAAAGAAAGACCTTGTTATTATATTTGATAAAAACAATAGAGTTCTGATTCTTAAAGATGTGACGGTAACAATATCAAAGGAGGACATCCAAGAAGACAAGCTAGAATGCACCGTATCAACAATTCACAGTGAGAATTATATTCGTAAAATATCGAATCTTTCGACAGACGAGCAGATCGTGGCACCAGTAACTGAATTCTCATTTCCGACCAAACAGCGTTTTCAGCAGTTTGTCGTTGTAGACATTGCTGTTGAAGAACCTGCACTAGTCCGTGTATGGAGAATATCACAAGACAATCAAATATCTGGTAAATACAAAGTAGAGGAAATTTTTCAAAAAGGCGAAGTAAACATAGATGCTCCTGAAATCGATGCGTACTTCATATTTACCAAGCCAGGGAAAATACGAATTTTCTTAAAGAGATTCTGCATCCTGGTTTGTACCTGCAAGAAGCAGCATGAAGGATTCTCTCTCTCAGCTTACATGTACGTTGTTCCACAGCCAAGCACTGACTATTCTAAAAACATAAGAGTGACTCTCTACATACTTGATGGAGTTCAAACTGAAAACAATTTTGTAAGTATACCATCAATATTGTTATCTTTGATGTTTTGTTTTTCGAAAATCAATGTTAATTAATTATAATTTAAAAAATCAGTTGGTAGAAAATTCCATTTTTGTGCTAGGCTTTTATTTTTTAGCGAACTTGTGTTGACATGTGTGAATTGGATAATTTAGACATTATGATTATATAAGGTCAATGTGATATTAAATCAAAATTTTAACAAATAATAAAAAATAGCTGTTTCTTCGGTAATTTGAAATGAAGTCATAGAATTGAGAAATGTTGTTCCTTATTTTGTATTTCGAAGGATAAGATACAACATTTGAAACAAAACTGATCACATTGCGTGTATAAAGGAAAAATTTAATATTGTATAAACATACCTTCTTAAACAAAGAATATCCGAGTCATCAGAGAAGACACATTTTTTCATAAAATAACTCAATTATCAGGAGTTTTTATACTCTTACAATAAATATGTAAGTTCTTAAAAAATAAAAATAATTTAATAATTATTTATCAAGTAAATCGGTGTGCTGATGAAAAATTCGGGTGAAATATGTAGTTAGTATTTTGTTTATCAGAAATGCAATCAAGATGAGCAAGACATTGAACCTGTTCGCAAAAGAATAAAGCTACCAGATGCCGTCCAGTTGCCAGACGACAAATTAAGGGTTAAACTTACACTCGCTCCGCTCTGCAATGAACAACTTTGGAAGCAAACTGATATTCAAACTCAAGATGAGATGGTCAGTTGTTTTAATCATAACACCGAAAGCAACATGATAGATATAAGTCAAAGGCAAAGTCGGCTTTGTCGATGAATGAGGCTGCAGAGCAGAAGTACAACTCTTTCTTTTGTTGTTTTTAGTTTAATAGTATTCAGGCAAAACCACTTCCATAAAAAGTGCAGCCTTTCCACAAAGCCAACAAGAAAAGAGAAAGAACATATATTTATAAAGTGATTACGTCAACGAAATAGAGGGTTTTAATGATAAGGCAGGTTCCAAAACTTGGTCAGATCAAAAATCTGATCTGTGAAAATTAATATTGCTAAATTCAGCAGACTACATGTAAGTTACGAGTAAGCACAATCCTGCATTTCAGCTAAACATCTGATCATTTTCGTAAAACTGATAGCATTCAACAAATCGTATCGTATTCTTTTTCAGGTAGTAAGTCTGCGGAATATTACACAGTGCCAGGATGCAAGACCAAACTCAACAGCATTCTCGATCGATTGGCACTTTACTTCTGTAGCTGTTGGAAATCCTCCCGATAAAATCATTTTCCGTTGTACCATTGACATTGGACTGTTTGACGGGTGTCCGACTAGCAAGTTTGTTTTATGCCATGCGTTTGACATGTCTGACATTAAAGCCAAAGGTACTGTGTCAGATGAAAGTATTGTCCGAGCCGAGATGAACAACCCGTCGCTATGAAACTTGAACTAGCTAGCGTAGTAGCCTGTCAGTCTCAAGGATATTCATGGATAAATTGAAATGCTCATACCGACGCCTTTCATATTAAAATCATAACTGGAGACCAGACTTCAGTCATGTCCATAGCTTTGGGCATAACTTAGCTGAATTATCGTTTTTTTTGTGACTTTCAAGTTTATTCAGTTTACTTATTGAAAAAATATTAGACCTTTCATTTCCTGGGTTGTTTTTTTTTTACATAATCTCAAACTGATGAATGACGATCGAATTGGATTAGAATTCTGTTACGGACCAAGGTTCTTTTTCGGTACAAATTTGTTTCTTTGATTCCTTGGATGTTGTGAGGGGTGTTTCAGAAGCTATATGTACATATTGTACAGTTTGGTGCAAAGAATATTTGCAATTGTATTATTTCTTGTTTTTATAATGCCAGCACATAGTCAAATTTGATGATAAGGAATTGCATGATGTGATATCTTGAAGTTTATATAACTATTTGGAATGTTATATGCAATTAGATTTTGAAAATTATCCTTTGTGCAGTCCGGTTATATAACATATAATTGTTTTTAAATGTTATTAGCACAGGAATATTGAGTGTTATGTATTGTGCTGCCAGGTTATACAACTGTTTTGAAATGTTATCAGCACAAAAATATTGAGAAATATATATTGTGCTGCCAGGTTATATAACTGTTTTGGAATGTTATAAGCACATGAATATTGAGAGTTATGTAATGAGCTGCCAGGTTAGGCCAGACGTAAAATATTCTTTGTTTCCCCATCCCGACCAAAGCAGATAAAGTATAGGTAGGTCGGTAGGTCAAAATATTTTTTATTTAAAATTTTTCAGAATAATGATCCACATATAAATATTCTATGAATATCTCCAAGAATATCAAAACTCTTAATATTTAAACAGGTACCAAGTTAACATGCATTATATATGCAGATGAATGCCTTTCTGCAAAAGACTAAGTCATCAGGTTTCGTAATCAAACTGATTCCAAATATATGCATTTTTCCTCTCCAGGTTTTTTGTACCAAATAAAAAAATATCATTTAGGTTTCGGCGATAAAATCTTTCGGGTCGTGCCGATTTTTTCGGGTCGGTCGTGGATGGGGAAACAAACAATATTTTATCTTAGGCCTTATATAACTGTTTTGTAATGTTAACAACACACAAATATTGAGAGTTATATATTGTGCTGCCAGGATATATAACTGTTTTGGAATGTTATCATTATGTTATTTGCTGCCTGGTTATATAACTGTTTTGGAATGTTATCAGCACATAAATATTGATAATTATGTATTGTGCTGCCAGGTTATGTAACTGTTTTGGAATGTTTTCAGCACAGAAATATTGAGAGTTAAGTATTATGCTTCCAGGTTATATAGCTGTTTTGTTATGGTATCAGCACACAAATATTGAGAGTTATGTATTGTGCTGCCAGGTTATATAACTGTTTTGGAATTTTGTCAGTACATAAATATTGAGAGTTATGTATTGTGATGCCAGGATATATAACTGTTTTGGAATGTTGTCAGTCCATAAATATTGATAATTATGTATTGCTCAGTTGGGCCATGTATGTCGATGCTAAATTTTATTATGTATTTGTTAATATCTTTGTTTTTTTTTTCTTTAAATGATTTAAATAATGATTCTTCAACTGCATATTCATATTAACGTTTTTTCTTTTCACAACATTAACATGATAAATTCATTTTCACCACAAACACGCCTTTTAATAAATGTTTATCGAATTAAAGTCTTAACTTTGCTAAGTAATGTATCTTCATTTTACATACGTTAAGAAAAGGTAGAAATTAAATGTTCTCAAAATTCAATTTACATAAATTAACAATAACTACGCACCACAAACATGAAACATTAACAATGATCCAGACAATAATATGTTGTGTGTTTTTGAAAGAACTTTGTACGGGTTCGCTTTCCCAGTATAGGCAATATCATTTAAATTACGAAGAGACAAATCACATTTGTCACCCATTTACACGACCAGGAAGCGATCAGGAAATTCAAGGTCAAACACACTTTTACAAATATTTCATATTGTTTACATATATTAGTCTACAGGACGAAATATATTCTTGTCAGAATCATATAACTCATGTGGACATTCAAATTGATATCTTGTGTTGTTGTTTTTTCGATATTATGTAAATATAACTTTAGGGAAATTTTTATTCATTTTTAATCAATTCCAAAGAACATATCAAATTACAATATGAAATATCGGGTTACATGATTAATAATAGATGGTTAACAAAGTTATAATCTAAATGTTCTTTTCGAACTGATTTTTTTTTCATTCATTCTTATTAACTTTCACTCAATTCTGCATTCGTGCATCCTCTCAGTCTTATACCTATCCACACTGTCATCACTCATACTCAGGAAAACCAGCGGGTTGACACTTAGTATTATTACAAACTGATACATCAATTAAATGGAAATTAAAAGGAAAAATATGTTCTACCCCTTGCCGTTTATGAACAATACATAAAGAAACGTCATTATTTGTTATATTTTTCTGTGTATGTGTTTGTTAGAGGAAATTAAACCACTTTTGTCTATGTGTATTGATTTTAGTTTTTGAGTTTGCAATAAATTCTTCAACTTTCTTTTTTTTCTGTCAAATATTTTAAAAATCTGTCTATATTTGGTATTCTTTCGTTACATTTATTAAGAAATATGAAATATTTCGCTCTTAAAATAATACATTTGTGAGCTAATTCGTTTGGTCCTTTGTTAAATTTAAGAAAAGTGATATTTAGATAATTAATGTCTTCGTTTATATTTTTTCGTTTTAAATAGTCTTTTACATTCTTCCAAAACTTTTGTACGTGACTGCATTCCCAAAACAAATGTTCTATGCTTTCCACGTTCATTGAACAAGGGATTTTTATCTACTAGTAGTTATTTTTCTTTACTGTTCGAACATGTCTTAACATATGCAAAATAAAGATACATTATGGTAAGTAATGGTAAGTAATAAAAGGGCTGAAAACAAATGAGATTTTATAATACTCAAAAACAAACAACAACAAAAAAAAACAATAGGCCACAGTAATAACAAATTATCCTGTCCGATAAGCCACGCAAGATTGAAAGCTTTTCACTAGGGTACTAGAAGACACTAAGTGAGAAGAGAGTGTCACAAAATGTCATTACTGAAATAAGAAACGACTTGAACTCTGATAAAAATGGTAGCAGAAATAAATTATTTTCACTAAACCCAACTACACATCATGCCCGATAATCTGTGCAAGTTTGAAAGTAATACACTACATAATCCATAAGAAGTAATTCTCTAGTAATCGGCATTTTTGTACGTAAGACATGTGTGCGTATTCGTATTTAATCATTAATGATTTTTATAATGACAAGTAGTTAGTGTATATTTACATTTAGTCGTACAGACCGGTAAGGTAATACACAGTTAAAACATAGACGATAACATCAACTTTTCCACAAGGAGAGTATGCTAATGTTTACTTTACAATGTATTCAGATAACGATAAAACACCCTTTCGGGCTACTGCCACATAACGGTTTGTCACGAACACGCTCTGTTAATTTGGGGTTTTGAAAAAAATAGATAAAAAGAGAACTTTGAAAGCCACCTTAAAACGACAAATTTGAAAATATTGCATGCTCCGTTTGATCTAGCCTGTTCATGGGCACTCACGCCGCCTAGTCCCGGGTTGAGCGCAACTCAATATTTTCACGAGTAAACAGTACACTAATTTTGATCCATCCCAAACGATGGTATGTATATGACGGTGAACATGGAAGCTTCAATGTGGTATTTTCAAATGAACAACATTCCTCGATCAGCGGCTTATGGTCCACAGACAAAAGAATGGGTTTGCTACCGGGTTCATCAACTTTAACCTTGCGACTTGTACAAGGAAGAAAATAACAGTTTATCAGGCGATAAATTGTAAATTACAGGTCACTGCAACCCATCCAAAAACTCGACAATATCTCACGATTACTTACAAACATATTAAATAAATCGCACAAAAGGCAATGTCGTACAATGTGCATATAAATTAAAGACGCAATTTCAAAGACACATGAACCAGGAATATTCCAGTAAACACCAAGACTATGATATTAGAAAGCATTAGAAAATAGATCGAGACCAAAGTTCAATACCCCCACATAATTTTCAACGTTTTCCGCTTCCTTGCACGACGGTGGCAGGGGTTTGAGTGTTTATGAAGTTTTGTAGGGAAATCTTGTAAAAGAACCCTGAATGTTTCTTTTATACCTGTCGGTAAGTTCATGAGTACCCGCCCTTTTTCTTGACAGTTACACGGTCGACAAAATGAACCATATGCTAAACAAGAGAAAGAAACAGAAACAGGCCGAATAAGGGCACCATGTTCATCATTAAATCGTATTTATCTGTTTCCCCCAATAAGGGCACTATGTTCATCATTAAATCGTATTAATCTGTTTCCCCCAATAATGGCACTATGTTCATCTTTAAATCGTATTTATCTGTTTCCCCCAATAAGGGCACTATGTTCATCATTAAATCGTATTTATCTGTTTCCCCCAATACATTTAAACTTAATATGTATGAACGATTCGGCAATTTAAACGACTTTTCTCTTTCAATCAACGTTGTACCTGCACGAATGTTTGAAAAGTTCAAATAACGAGGAAGTATATTAGTTAAGGTTCATAACTTGATTTATAATGAGTGATATTACTTTTAGTAGATCATATTCAGTAATCAAATATTCAATAATGACACACATTATATTTACGTTAAGCATTGTTTAAAAATCAATTCGTGTTTTGTTTTTAAAACAGGAAGCGAAACTACCACGAACGCAAATACTGGTTTCCCGTTTTTTTAATGATATAACTTTGAATAGGTATGTCGTCATTTCGCATGATGAACAGGATGGATATGAAAGTGATATGGTTTCTTCTAGTCGTCTTGATGTATGTTACATTCAAGGTTTGTGATGACAATATTTGATTATCTATGATATAGACATACACTGTGATTAGCAAGCCTTCAGTGTCTCAAATTGTAGTAAAGAGGCAGGGGTTTCGTACTTTGGTCAGGGTAGATTTTTTAAGTTTGGGGTACCCTTAAATAAAATTCAATGAATCATTGTTTGAATAAAAGATGTCATAATATTTTTAATATTTTAATAACATGTGTAATATTAAATCTCAGCTCGGTGGCTCCGATGCATGGTTGCTTGCTTTGTATGTTCTGAGTTGAACAGTTGCTGGAAACGCATTCTGCCGTGCTGAATTTCAGAAGAATTTGGGGGTGAGGTATTTCAATGGTACTGAAGAAAAAAAAACGTGACGGGTGGGAGACTTTTTTCAGCTGCTAATGGACACATAAAATATAACCATGAAAGGGGATTGAGTGGAACATTTATTGCAGGAAATATTTTGCCAGGTTTTAAATGTGTAGAATTTCGGCCAAATTTGCATTGGAAAATCAGGACTTGGGGTGACTGTAAATGCCTGCATAAATCATGAATGATTGTTTCTGTAGAACAGTTGGTTATTGTTTGCATAAAGCTAGACCCCTGCAACACAGAAAGAACAACAACAAAATTTTAGACGTACAAAGTTTTTATTTTGGGTCAAAGTAAGCTTGCACAGGTTCCAGACTTTCCTGCGCCCTAAGGGGCAAAGATTAGAAAAAGTCAAATATATAGACAATTATTCATAAATGCTGTAAGCTGTTATTACACACGTTCATATACTAAGTCAGCAAGATTTTTATTTCTATTAATTGATCTTCTAAAATAGAGATTTGTTTAAATATTTCTGCCTGGCTATATATGGGTTGTTTAATATCTCCACAAGTACAACTTTGGATATTGTTAAATCAGCCATATGATACACCTCCTGCTTTTAAAGTTTTATCTCTGGCGTCGCCTGTCAACCGCATGTTTTATATTTTCATATAAGGTGTCAAATTATCTACTAAAATTTATATAGACTCTTGTAAACTCTTAATCCACAATAAGATAAATTGATAATAATGACATGTGTAGCATAACATAGCAATGGAGAAATAACATATCGTTAAAATATCAAATGGGGCGCGTCACGGGAAAAGGTACCTTCGGACAGTTGGCGTCAATCCGTGAAATGACGTCATAAATTTGAACAGACGACATATATTATTATGTATTTCGCGGTAAAAATACCATTTTATTGTCAAAATTTGTAACGAAATCACATTTTAGTTAGGAGAAAATAATAGATAGTTGTAATTTAATTCTTAATATAGTAACAACTAAAAAGTCTTAAAATATGACCGAAGGTACCTTTTCCCGTGGCGTGCCCCAAATGATACTAACTTTACTGGGAAGCGAACCCGTACCGAACGGCGACAGCGCCTTGCAATGCAATTCCGATCAAGCTACCGACTGAGCTAGACTCGACAACCCAAGTACGAGGGTTGTTCAAAAATTAATAGGACTGCGGCTCTACTCATCACGCCTTTTAATTTACTTGCACGATTTTGTAAGCAACGAATATCGGAACATGTCCTCTACATACAGTGAAAAAATGGATACAAAATTTTAACAAATAACAAATCTATGGAATATACAAATAACAAGGGGTACGCAACCCGGCGCACGCTAAAATTACAGCAAATGACGTTAATGACGTCGCAAAATAAATACCAAATGTCAATAGCGTCATTCTTTCTTAATGCACTCTTCCATAACCAATTTTTTGTCTGTGGTGATCACGCGGAAAGAAATAGGCCACATTTTTACTCCACTCTCATGGGAGTAAGACCCGGGAATCGACAGTTCTTCGCTCTTAATCGTGATCTTTGATCACCATCTCTGCACCAACGGGCACGGACCTATAATTTAAGTATGTGAATGAAATTAGTGTTTCGTTTTAATGCCAAACACCATCATCTGATCTTAAAATGATATGAACATGTACAGTGAAATATAAATATTCATTAATCGAAAAATATTCCATTCTACTAAACACAGAATAGCATTTATGAAACAAAATCGGGGAAAATATATCTAATAATTACTGCGTATCCTTATGTCATTAACTTTTTGAAATACTCATAGATCAAGGTAAACACAATAAAATAGTATTAACAAAAATCCCTCTTATATTCAATTCTTTGTTAAGAATCGAAAAAATTGACCCGATGCTATCAATAAACATACCGACAGCTCGCGACCTGTATACCAGCGATCCTTCTGTAGCTCTTATGCAACTGACGTCACTAACGTTCCGTCAATATCCCGCTTTCTCATTGGCCTTTTCTGTCTGTGATCTCGTCTTTGCCATCTTTGAATCGCCTGTGCCAGCTGAAAACGCCTGACCTGCTCGCCGATTCATTGCCCTTTATTAATCTAACATTCTCATATGAAGCTGAACAAATATCGCCAATATGTTGACAAATTTAAACGATCGCGCAAATTTTTATCTTTTAAATGGACCTCAAAATTCTACTTTTTACGTTATGACTACTGCTTTTTAAATTATATTTGTTTAGCAAGAAAATGTCCAAATGACATCAAATTTGGAAAGTACGTCGCCTGAATATAACGAAACAGGTTGGCGGAATATCAGGAAATACGGACGCCGAATTATGAAAATAAACTAGAAGTAAATCTAATCTTCAATAACGTTTTACGCGCTGCGCCGGGTTTGCGTTACCATGGTTATTAAATAACAAAGGAAACTTGGGTTTAGCAAAAATATGTCTTAAAATCATGCTCGACTTGTAGACAACATTTCACGAGTGCCGTACATATGAAAATATTTCAGATTTAATGAAATATGAAAAAGCATGACTCGCAGTCCTATTTAAATTTGAACAACCCTCGTATAAAGGTTGACCGGATAACCCTGATATACGTAATCATCAACGTGTGTCAACGGTTACAGAGTATTTTAACTGATAAAAGGAAACCATGAATATTGGGAAACGAAACTAAACAAATCATGGCTTTCCAACTCAGCTAACACATTGAAATGCCATTGAAATGATATTGCCTCTACCTTGAAGCGAACACGTCACAGCGACAGCGCCTAGCTTTGCTATTCCGTCAACGCAACCAATTGAGCTAGCCGGGACAATCACCAAACAGGTTGTCCAGATAGCCCCGATTCACTTTATCATCACTGCATTACATCGGTAACGGGTTATTTTACTGATAACAGTACCGACTATATGTACGGGGAGACTTTTTTCGCCCGCCACACTGCACAAAGAGCGCTACAATGAATTTCAAATGATATTGCCTCTACCTGTAAGCTTTTAAACATATTAAAATATGAAATGGTATCAGAATGGTTGCAGAAATAATGTAATTGTAAGAAGTCGATGATATATATGAAAAATTACAACAACTGTTTATCTTTTATTTCAGTTTGACACAAATGCGTCAATGAATGACACATATGGTAAGTATGTTGTGCTTATGAATATTAATCGTGCTTATTTTTGTTTCAAACTAATAGCGTACTATCCATGTTCTTAATATCATCATGCCTTACATCTTTTTGCAAAAATGCTTTTTGGGTGAGGTTATGCTAAGTTGATTTATTATCGAACTAACAATTGGACCACATCATTTTTCAAACTATTTTGAATAAAACACTTATCCAAGGTTCTAATTGGTCACCTTTTTCCGTATTTTTTATTAGGAAGACATTGACTTTACTCTTTATTTGTGATAAATTGCCAATTAAAGTCTTCAACGTAAGCTTTAATCTTTTAATATTTGACTTTGGAACAGCTTGGCGAGAGTAATCCAAGATTCATTTCCAGCAATTACAGATCAAGCAGCCGGAAAATTGCTATAAATTGTTCTTCTATGTTTTAACAAGACCCTCGTTCGTAGGAAAATTTTATTATTCAGCAGCATTTTTGTTTAAATAAATACCCGTCATTGTACCCAATTTAATAATTACCTCCCTGTCAAGTAAAGACTGTGTTAGTTTTGACCTTGTGGTTAAAGTAAATGGCATGGATTCATTTGAGAAAAAATAAATACAGACTAAAGAGAAAACAAATAAATGATTCCAAAACAAACCATTTCTTTTCACAGCCTCTCTTGACATAGGGAAGAAACAAAACTCGCATAAATTGTAAACATATACAATAAATAATCAATTAGAAATTTTGGTGAGTGTATGTTGCAAATACATACCACATAGCCCAAAAGATAAAAACACGTGAATTTTACAGATAAAACATATTCATCCTTTCACAATACAACGATCATATTAGCAAAAGTAACAATCAATATGACAAACTACAATTTATTGTTTAGATAATATACTGAAGGTAAGGCCTGCCTAACTGGCACTATTAAGAATCCAACATCTGATTATATTTTCATCAACTGCTTCATACCACTGACTTGTATGCAAAATTTTAATGATTTTCACCGTGTAGTTTTTGAGATTTTTAGCTTTTTTTATTTAAAAAAGTGAGAAAAAACGTGAAAGTATCCAAATTCTTTAATCGGTGACAAAATTTTTTGTTATTGATAAATTCAACCCTAATTTTTTACAGTTTATCCAAAATATGTTATATTTTACTAAACCAATTTAAGATATAATATGTAAATACAGAATTTATCTTAAAATGACATTTTTTGACCAAATAAATTTAAAAAATGCATTTTTTTATATTTCACGAGACTAAATTAATGAAAATTGTGCAAAATCCTGATTGGTGCAATAAACAAAAATTTACCATTTTTTAACTATATACCTTAAACAAAATTTAAACAAAATTTCAGAGAACTTTACGGTTCAATTTTAGAAATTTTCAAATTGATGACTTGAATAAACACTACTCTGATAGTGAAAACCCCTTTAATCTTGATTATTTTGCTTAATTTAGATTAAATCATGAGAATTTTATATTCAATGACAGAATTACACAGGAAAAAAAGAAATATGTCAATTGTTTAAGCTCTAGGCTTACAAAAAAAAAAGCTTCCAGTGGGATTTGAACCCTGGTCCTCTTGCATGACAGAAATCTACCCTAATTTACTACTATAGTTACCTCCCTTGGATACTCTTCTGGATATAGGTATTCATTAGGAAGGCCTTACCTTAATTCGAGAAAGACTCCCATCATATCTTCTTTCGGTTTCAATGTCAAATCAGTTTGTTGCATCTTTTCATAACCCGATATTACTGCTCATGAGCATCTCAATAAAAAGTGACAAATAGGGAGTAACATTTGGATGGTCAAGTTATACTTAAGAATGCCTTTTTACTTAGTTAAGATGCACACAAAAAGGAAATACCGTTTGCATCGAAATTCTAAAATAGTTGTTTGAAACATCTAGAAAATCGAATCAAATATTGTGTAAACACTATACATACATAGTTAGGTCATCTGTCAAAAGAGCAGGTTTTTTAATAATAAAGATTATTTTTCCATGGAACTGAAAGTAGATTAGGATTGAGACTTCTCGAATTTCTTAAAAACCCATACAGTGTTTTGACATATCACCAAAAAAGTAAGATCTCTGAGTGCGCGCATTGTTTGCTTTTGCATGTAGCCTTGTCGGTGGTATTTACAAAAGCTTGTTTGCTAATTTGAAAACCTGATGGGGGAAAAGTAAGGTTGATGCACATTATAACCTAGTTTAAGCCCAATGTAGCATTTATGTTTTTTCATTGACAAATTAAAGGTGTAAACGAAGAGGCATAAAATCGTCAACTATAAAATTTAATCAAGTAAACTGAAGTTCATATATTTTAAGATTACTGTTATGCTGAGTCGAGGTATGTTCAATTCAACTACCAGACGCACCTTTGTTGTGAAAATACAGTCATTGAGAAACAAATCTCGAATTGGACATGTTGTGACAAACATTGGACGAGTGTATCAAAATCTACCTGCTGCAGAGAGTTTGATATTGATATAATTGACATCAAAAGGCTACATTGTTGTGGAAGTGACATTGTTATTGTAGGAAAAGAATATTGTCTCAATGAATCGGTACATCTGCAAATAAGAGGTAATGTTCTCGCTCTTTTTATTTTGATAAAAAGGTGAAATATGCATATCAGGAATCGCCACATTCAGAAAAAACAGCCTCCCCACACAGTCAAGAAGAAGGGAGGGTGAGAGCATAGTTAATAAAATGATCAGTTTCAAAAGAGACAGTCAAATGCTTGATGGAACGATCTTGTGATATGAGAACCTGTTGGGGCAAGTGTGAGATTGGTGCACCCTAGAACCTGGTTTAAACCCCCAGTGGTAATTTGATTTGCCACTGACCGTTCCAAGGCGGTAAACCCTCGGGTTCTCATTTTTGTTAATTGTTAGTGGTGTCTCTTTTGAAACTGATCATTTATTACCATGCTCTCTTCTTCTTGACTGTGTGGGGAGGCTGTTTTTTCTGAATGTGGCGATTCCTGATATGCATATTTCACCTTTTTTAACGATGCTATACTCTTGTTCGAGTCAAATATTATCAAACTGCAAGACCTTTTTAAATTATTAATTTGCATTTAAATAGATAAAAAAAGACGTTTAAAAACCACCGAAACGCAATCTAATCAACATATTGCAGGCTCGTTTTGATAAGAGCATGTTCATGAACACTTTGGTAATACAAATTGTTATCCACGCCGCTGATGATAAACATTCTTAGATCGACATAGCAAGAAAACAATTAATAACTTAATAATCATTACATGTAAGTCACATTAGTGTGAGAATATGTTCACCATGGATTTTATGAAAAAAACAACAACACTATTTTGATATATTTACATAGAAAAAAACTATAAACTTCACCAATAGTGTTATTTTTTACAAACATGAAGTT
Organism: Corbicula japonica; assembly: GCA_038501625.1. NCBI lineage: Eukaryota > Metazoa > Mollusca > Bivalvia > Venerida > Cyrenidae > Corbicula > Corbicula japonica. Next base: position 6,552,480 of record JAZAYU010000015.1, read on the forward strand.
TATAGTAGTGTGTGGTAAAAGAAAACGTTCAAATTTGTCAGTTTCTTAGAAAATTAAATTTTCGCGAAGAAAAGGTGAAACAATCTTGAGCATGATTTCTTATTATGCAATTTCGTCACGTAAATTTGATATAGTTTATTACAAAACTTGAATTTTTTAATTTTTAGCCGCAGAAAACGGCTGATAAGAATTCAGGTAACAAAAATTATAGCAAGTATATACCAGTGCTAATTTGCAACTCCGAATGGTTTCAATTTCATCAATGTAAAAGCTATGGTAAAGGTGATAACTTGCCGGTATATTTTGTGGATGAACACTTTGCAGATTTTCCCAAGATCCAAATAAAGCAAGAAAACTCAAAGCCGAATACCTTAGAAAAGCCGCCATTGGACGCTCCTTTTAATAGAACCTTTGTTATTTCTCTGCTATTGGTATCAATATTGGTTGTTCTGCTCGTGATGGGTAAGGCTTTCGTTTTTTACTGTCGATTTTTTTAAAACTTACTTTGTAAAGGTGGAATGCGCCGATTTTTCAACTTTCGAGTATTTTAATGAAATTTTGCATGCAGTAATTTTACGGCGCATTCAACCTTAAATTTAGTCAGATAATGAGCGTTTCTTTATAATGTTTATTTATATCCAACATCCCTTTACACCTGCTGCAGGAAAAATACTATTTTGTGCCAAAGAAGTATATATTGTCCACGATTCATGCACTTTTAGCAAAATTGAAATTATGCGTTACAGTATGAGAGTAGCAGTGTTTGAATTTATTGGCTTCAAGTATTTACATTAATTATATCTACTCTTACATATTAATTCTAGTTTAGACCATCGCGAACTCATCTTGGGAATTTAAACGGTAAAAAAAGTCGTAAAAACGGCCAAGCATCATTTTCATTGTGACTTACATGTCCGCTTGTTACTTTTTATTTTGAAAATTACTTTGATCACATTTGAAGCTGAAAGGTTCGGTAATCATCGAATACTTATACTAGTATTTAACAGTTCATAATATATTTGTTATTTTGCTTTTAAGGTATAGCCATGTTTGTAACAATACGCACAAGAATGGTGTATTCGAAGAAACAGAGATACAGAAAGAATCACAACTTTAACATCGATTTCAGAAAAGGTAGTTACGAAGCAATACACTTAGCTACTCGACCAAAGAAACAGGCTGTGGACAATGTTTATACCTCGATATCTAAAAGAAAAAATTTACCGATCATTAGACCAAACCATATTTCTGAACCTGTAACAAAGCGCAGCAGACTAATTCGTTCACTTGAGGCAACAGTTGGAAAACCGTTAGTACGAACGATTAAGGAAAATACTGAAAACACTTCTGTAGATGCTCGAGTTCAAACTACTGAACAGAAGACACTCAACTTAAAAAACGCATTCGGTGAAGATTTCAAAGCGCAGCACGTGTTTGATAAAAGAAACAGAAGTATGGTTCTGGTCAATCCTGAGATAAAGTTAACATTATCGGGGGACGATCTCATCGAAGGTGAAATAATGTGCTATGCATCGCCTCTTCACAATTTATGTTTAGTATACAAGACTTTGCATAAAGTTCTTGCAACAGACGAATCAATTGTGTCACCGACTGTACAATTTTATAGTCCAAGAAAGGAACCGTTGAGTCAGTTCGCCAGTGTTGATTTGCCTTTTTGTCACAGTGGCACAAATATTAAAGTTTGGAGTGTCTTACCATGCTTGGAAAACCGTTCAATACAAAATCGATATGAAATTCCGAGGAAGGACAAACATGTAAATGATTTAGAGGAATATTATGAGATAGCGTGCCCGGGACAGCTTCAGATATATTTGAAACGGTTCTGTTTACTATTCTGCACAAGTAACGAGGAACACAAAGATTACAGTCTTAGTGCGTATATGTACATTGTGCCCAGGCCTTTTACTGGACTTTCGAAAGACATCCGGGTGACTCTTTACGTTCTTGATGGAGTATCATTATTTTATTTTGTAAGTAAATGATAATCGTATTATGTCGTCAAAGTTTAAATCTTCATTTGCTTAACTCAACCAGAAACAAATGTTTGTCAAATTCGATTGTCGCAAAAATACAGAAAGAGTTTAGACGTAATTTGCATCTTTTTCATTAAAAAACGGTGAAATATGCATATCAGGAATCGCCACACTCTCAAAACACAGCCTTACCACTCAGAAAAAGAAGAGAGGAAAAACAGAGCATGTTTGTTATAAGTATATCAAGTTAGACGCTACAAACAAATAACGAAAAAGAGAACTGTTGGGGTAAACGCCTTGGAACGGTCAGTGGTAAAACAAATAGCCACTAGGGGGTTTAAACCAGGTTCTATGGTGCACCAACCTCACACTTGCCCCAACAGGTTCTCATATCACAAAACAAGTTGTCTTGGTAAAATAACCCCAACCCACCCATCAGATCAACAATGTTGAATGCAACAGCACACAAACATATAAAACATAAGAAGCTTATAGCATTGAATAGCCAAAGGGGTGGGTACTCCATGACCTAACCGAGACCAGAGCACCTGGAGTCAAATCAGCAAGAACACGATGACAGGGATAAAAAAACAAATCAAGCTTCTTTGTTCTTTAAAAAAATCCCCATAAATTTTCATAAACTCTTTAAAAATTTGATATAATCATTAAATAAAGAACATTGTTTTAAAGATGCACCCTGCATCTGCAAAACCATATTGAGTCTGTGGATGAACTTACCATTGAATGATAGACAGACATAAAAGACCAGTGAAATCCATATAAGTTTCAAGTTGAATAAATAGGCTAATATAAACCTAAATACCAGTCTTGAAATGTCAGACTCTTAAGACGGGTGGTAGAGCTTTGTTCTGTGATTGAAAATGGCGGCCCTGGGTCAAAATACCTTTTTTTTAAATCTATTTCAACTGAAAATCACGTTTACTTTCTTTTATTTTTTTTTCAAAATAAGTTATTGAGTAATATATAAATCTCAGTGATATAGTTCGAAACTGTAAATAATATAATAAAAATTAGGTGGATTTTTTAAGATTTTGACTAAAACAACAAATTATCAATCGTCGGGATTTTTTTATAAGTACACCGGGAGTAATTGGTAACATTTTAAGATACTTTTTCTGTTTCTTACCCATTTATTTGTAATTTTGAAACAACTTGGGAATGCATATTAAAAAATGCTGCTCCCTTGCTATATCCGTTTGTTTTCCTTAGAGTTATTTAGTTCACATATAACTTATTTAAAGTAACCGTTTCAAAGCTGGTATAAATGTATGTATCCTAAATTGATGCGATGTGTGTTCTGATGAAAGCATCGATCAATTGATTACTTTATGTCGAATTTGCGAGTAATGGTTATACAATATATAGTAATTTGGTTTCTTGACAGGGAATGTGAGGATATATTGCCGGTCTGGGTGTCATATTACCCGAGCCGCAGTTTTATTATACTGCAAAGACTTTTTCAGACAGAAATAGTTAGAAAACATCGATTTTTCATTTATTTCGCTTATTTAATGCCGAACGGCTTAATTCCCCTCTGAGAACCTCAATAATTACATGTCTGACGTCATTAATTTACCTGCATGACGTCACTTCTATAGAAATTGAATGGACTATCGATTTGATATTTATTTACAAAATTATAGGAATAATCTCATTGTTTTCTACGTTAGAACAAGACATAAATATTTTCTGTAACAATTTTAGTAATCCATAAGCATACCACTTTATAATTTACAAGATCGGCTTCAAATTATGCATTTTTACGGAAATTCAAAACAAAATGGCGGACGACAACAAAAGGTAGGAGGCCAGAGAGGGAAATTAAGGCACGTGCGTTAATATCTACGGCCGATCCGTAAATACGGATAAACATCAACGGCACATTATCCAATCAAATTCAAGCAAATTTCTTTGCAGTATAATAATGACTTTAACATAACGTTTGTTTTCTGTTTTACAGAAATGCCGGGACGATGAGATTGACGTTGAACCAGTTCGAAAACGTATAAATCTGCCAGGAAGACCTCTATTGAATGATGTTGTCAATATCAGGCTGACTCCTCACTTCGATGACAATATTTGGCAAAGATCTGACAACGGGTGCGAAGCCGAAAACAGAAAAGTAAGTATTTTTTCAACGTCCGGTTTTTATTTGCCATCACCACGGCAGTTTTTACCTACATAGTAATGGCATTTTATAATTCGCAAGAGAGTAATGCCGTCATTTAACGTTGCATAGATGGATTCCTGTATAAATGCTGCTTAAAAGAATGTTTTATTACATAATTTTATTCCAAGATGGTATTGCCTTTCGAGTTTTACATTCCTAAATTTAATTTTTATTTTAAATCGAAAATTCGAATATTTTTGCTTCCCTATTTTGAAAAAGAATCAACTTGTCATACTTAAGACTTAGACATAACTGTATATATAAATGCTCTTAACATACAGCAGTCTTTATTACATTTTTGTAGTAGAGTGAAAAAAGTGAATACAAGCGTCATTTCCATGTTAATGTTCCCAATGTTAAATGGGAATTTTTTGAAACGGTGTGATAAAGACCATCTAAAAAATCAGAAATTTATGAAGTGATTCACTCGTGACCTCCTTTGCGCAGTTTTGCCATTATATTTTTATATTAGTAAAGGAGGAACGAATAAATAAGTATGCGGATCAATCGCACAGTGAGTGAGCGGTCCCGGTTTTTAGTCCTTTTCTTTCTCCACACAATCTTACCGTGTGTCATTATAATATAACCTCCTAAAGACAATATCTGTTTGATGATTTTAATAACGCCGCTCAAATTTTTCCAGATCATGCGGAAAGTTACAGAAACTAAAGATTCAGAAATAACATGCAGAACGAGAACAATAACATGATATTTATCGTTGTTGATAACATCGTGTCGTGTAAATTATTTAGTTTTTAATTTTACATTGTAGATTACAAGTTTCCAAAATATAATTGAAAGTGAAAGGAAAGACCCAAATGGAGCATCATTTTCAACAGATTGGTTCTTTTCTAGTAGAACAGTAACTGAACTTGTTGACAACATTGTATTTAGATGTGGAATAGAAATTCAAGTTATGCAGTCAAACAGTAATGGATCGGTAGCTCAAGAAAACAATACGTTTGTTCTGTCGCGAATGTTTGATATATCCGATCTTAAGGACACGTTAAGGTCAAACTTAGTGGGAACAGAGCCAATCAATGATTCTCTAAGAGGAACCGAACATTTCGACGTATAGACCGGATTACAACTGCAACTAATGCAGTGAATGCAGTATTTTTTATGAAATTCTGGGAAAACATCCAATATTACTGCAAGTTTGATGAAAAAGCCAGCAGAAAGACATCAACAAATCAGGTAACATCAACGGTACCAAATACAGACAACACGGATAATACATGTAATATGCCGTAAAATTTCTGAATATTTTGAATTGACAAACGAAGAAGAATTGGATGTAAAACATAATCAAACATCTTCCCTGAAAAAGATCACTGAATCACATGATTGATTAAGTTTGGATTAAAACAAGCTGACAAGCTCAAGAAGAAGTCAACGATGATGTCAAGATAATAATTAATAACTACTGTTTGCGAGAAGTAACATATTGGTGCAAAATCCAAAGACGAAACAACAGTAAAACGCATGGCAATTTGCAACGCATGTCAAACTGAATATCTGCAATCCGCTGTAAAGTATTAGATGATGACAGTCTATAATCAGTGATAACCAGAAACATTTTATACACTACGATATGATATTAATAATTCAGCAAACCCATTACTTCTTTTCATTTCATTTAAAATCTAGTAAAAAAACAACAACAAATAAATCTGTAGGTAAACATTTTGTGTTTTGATTTACCATCAGTCTTTTAATATCTCGTCACCTTAGTGCAAAAACGGTATAAATGCCATTGAAATATGTAGGATATTATACAATTATTTACTTATTAGCTGGGAAATATGCTGTGATATTGGCCTAAAAAATCGTTATTGACCGAGGCGATAGCTTTATTATTAAATTTTAATTTTAAAATTATTCTACTTTCCAAAATGGTCACAAACCTTTGTGCCTGACCATACAGTCTAGGTTTTTCCGTTTCGTTGCTGCAACTGGCGACATTACTTTACCATGAAGCATTGTCTGATATTATTTCACAGTGCAACACCCAAATGTCATAAATTGAGCCAGTTATGTCTTCCATCAGTGCTTTTAGCAGCAGTTTTACTTTTCTGACTCACTCAGTCGGCGCAATTTGTTTACAACGGTTGTATTCGTTGTGACGTAACAGCGCTGTGACGTATTTCGTACCCAAGCCAATTCGCGCGTGAAATATTTCGCCCAGGTCAATATTTGATTTAGACTCCGCCTACGAGTCAATATCGTAATTTATCGCATATCATTTGATCACGTTTAATCCAATGAAAAACGTCAAACCAATATGATTTAATATTAATGTTTGTTATACATTTTCCTGATCTACGGAATGCATGTCAACAAACTAAAAAATTATGATTAACCAATGTAAACAGGCGATTCATGAGTACCATGTCAGAACGCCATAGGCAATATTTACTAAAGGTGCCCGGAAACTATCAGGACAAAAGTGTTTTCAAATATCATATAAACTGTCAAAGACCTGCAATAAAGTAAATGTATTGTTATTATGTTACTAAGTCAACGCAAGAGTAAAATAATATATTTGAAGCCGAAGCTGTTACAGCGTTATTAACAAATTCACTCACAAACAGGCCCTGAAATATAGAGATTAGTAAATTCGACACGTTTCAGTCATTTTAAGGCATAATATAATTGTACATTTCATATTGCCCAAATCAGAAAGATTAAGGTATTCCATTCTGAACTGTGAAAAAGCGGCTTTAAATAAGTGCAATATACGAAGCCGACGACCTTTAAATGTTATTTATTCTACGTTTGTGCCAATCCAAAATTAGATAAAAGGTTTCCCAAACATTGTTTCATCATGCAGCTTGCCTTTGTTGGGTTTCCATTGATAAATGTCCTTATTGCTAAACAATTTCACTTGGGTTTCCAAGAAACACAACGTTTGATATTCATATTTGGTGTAATCTTTGGAAAGCTATGCTATTAATTTCTTTTATTTTGAACTCCTTGACGTTGCTATCAAGATTCAAACTAGTTGAGGTAAGACAACTTTGAAACTTAACTTCTAGTTTACTATATTTAGTCATGTTTTATATTGAAATGTATTCATTACATTTTGCAGGACTTTCATAATATATTATGTTTATTATTTTCTTAAAAACTAAAATGTGTTTGGTCACGTAACATGACAGAAGTAATAAGTGTTTCTAGTTTCAAAATTTATAACTTCAACTAATGGAAACCTGAAAATGTGATGTTATATTTTTACACTGTAAATTTAAGTTGAAAATTTTAGCGACAAACTTCAATGATTGGTGGTAAAATGACAGATTATGTCTTATGAAGATAGTTCTATTATGGTCAATAAACACTTTGAAAAGGAAAACATAATACAAACATGAAACTAGAAATCTGTGAATACTATAGCATTTTGAAAACAATTAATATGTCATGTTCGGAACTAAAACAACAGCATATTAACATAATGCTTATGTGCAAAAATGAACAGAAAAACCTTAATAACTTAGAGTTCAAAACACTCAACATAAGAAATAATTTTTAAACTTCGCCATGCTAACAGTTGATGGGTAGTGTAGGCCTACGCCTATCGAGATCATTTCGGACACAAATAACGAAAATTTGCCTCAAATTTATTGAGGATAAGTTGCCTCTAAACGGCCGCAAGTAGAACGAAAACCGCTGTAAGAATAATGAATATGCGTTTTTGAGTCGGCAGACTCAGTGAAAACCAATTTTCGACAATCGTTTTTGCCTTACTATGAACCTAACAATTTGAGGGTTGCATGCAATACTGTCCTAACTCCTTCTTTATTTCAATGTAGTAACGACAGTACTTGCATGCTACCATAGAATGTATGCTTGCTACCCTAGAATATAGTTCTTAGTTTCAAAAAGTAAGTCAATGCTACAAAGCGATCAATTTTGTAATTCTGTGCAAAACGATAAAATTTATATTAAAAAATATGGAATCAATCAATATTTGAAGAAATTTAACTCGTGGAACGTTCGACAAGATTTTGAGACATGAACGCGCATGAATACCTGATGGCGGAACGCCATGTTGGATTTGACAACGTTCGGTGAAGACGAAAAATCCATCGTAATCAACTGAACAGTGAGTATTTATCGAGTTATTTTCGTGATGCAATGTTTTTATAACACCCAGGTTATATTTGAATGTATATTGACAATAGAAGTTCACTTTGTAAATAGAATTATTCATATGGAAACGGAGGTTGATTTGGTGGTTTTCGAATGGTACGTAACAAAATCATTGTAAAACTTGAAATTTTAGATTCGAAAGACTACACCGCAGTAAACGTGATTTTGGCTCTTTGGGTTTTATTGAACGGTTACGTCATTTAATTAATTAATGCACTCTCCAAAATGAAAGTAGGAGTCTCAAAATCGACCGTAGGGCTAAGCGAAACTTTTTTAATTTCGGGCCCTAATCATTGGGGATATTAACTGTGGAACCTTGTAGAGATGTAAGTAATCAAATTATTTCAGTGTATTGCATTGAAAAAAGTTGGATTTTGAACGATTAACTAATAACTTGGTAAAATATCGTCACTCGTGTAAGAATTGTATTCCCATTTGAATGCTTTTAATAAAACTAGTAAAACATAAAGCATCTGATTCACAATGATTTTTTTTATAACATTTTGATCTATTGAAAATTATGTTTAAAGTAATTTAAAATTCATACATGAATTGATTAAACAGATATATTAATAAATGTATTTTATGCATTTGATCATAAGAGCCTGAATTTCCATCAGAAAATATCCAGATCTAACCCATTTCCAAACCGTAACCAGCTACATAGTTGACACAAGATTTTCTGAAGTATAAAATTTCAAAGAAATGAAAATTAAATGTTTTCAATAATTGCGTGTTATATGTAGACCTTATGAAATCCGCTATCAGAAGTTTTTCCTACTTTCAGTTTTGTCTTACACTCCATTCCATATGTCTCACAGGTCATTTAATCAGAACAGATATTCTCAAAATTAATAACCCAAGGAAAACCATAAGAAGAAAAAGAGGAGCACCTCAGGGATTCACCAAGTTTATACAGAAATGGGAACTTCACAATATTTATTTAATAGTATCTCTTAAATGCATTTCAGGTTAATTTTTCTTTCCGGAAGAAAGAATGAAGTATTTATTAATTGATTTAATTATCTAAAACGGGTTTAGATGATTTTTGGTTCTGGTCAGACATGTATCAACCAAATTTGACACAATACCCCATTTGAAGCGGTATAGAACTGTTTGACGTCATGCAATGAAGTGGACAACAAAAGTGAAGGTAGAAAATAATGTTTGAGTTAAATCCAGAATGACTTTTTAGGAGATCTATGTAATTATTTTAAACAGTACATGTATATTTTAGTTTCTTTGTAATGCTTGAGCTATGATAACGCTGTCAACATTGCAACTGGTAAATTATTTTAACATGTTAATGGGTGGGGTACAAATCCGTTGCATTGGGAAAATGTAATATTTTTTCCTATCTGAATATTTTCTGATGGAAATTCAGGTTCCTGTAATTTAATAAATAACTCAAATTAGTTTCATAGTGTTAAATTAAGTCTTGTTAATAGTAGAATTGCCTAACAAAGTGACAATAAAGTATGAAATGAAAACCAAAGATATACATTTTGTTCACTACAAACATGTGCCAAATAGAGTTCTTTCACATTGTTACCTCCCCTTAGCGCTCTCTAAAATTGAAGAGCATATTTAGTCGATAAATGCACGCGAGGGGGCATCGTTTACTATTGTTAATATGACTAAGTGATTATAAAATTATGAAAATGTTGATTAATCATTTCAAATTTATAAATAAGTAAGTTCAGTCAAACAACGAAGAATAAAAAAAAAACGTTATGATCATTTAAAAGCACATCAAGAAAGTTTATGCGCATTTTAAACATTGTTTATCGCGGTATTTTCAGGACGCGAGTATCCAACGGATTTGTTTGGTTTTTTTTATGAAAATACACACGTGAATTGTGTTTACTAAAAATAAATCTGTATAATTGACAATTCAGACGAACATTATCGGACATTTTACCGTTTTACGGCATTTTTTGTAACGCTATAATTTATAGTGGAATGAAACATAATAATATTCTGATGTAGCTCGTCGGCGACTAGGTTGATATGTGTTTTGCTTGTTTTGCTTTTGAGAAAAAATATTACATATTTACATAATAGGATGATTCCAGCTACAACCCAAGAAATGGTTAAATTGATTGAACCAAACGAATATTGCCGGTCGGCAGGCCAACCAAAACCTATTCAAAAAAAATCCAGAGAGTTTGTTGTTGTTTTTTTTTAATAAAAACTATTTTGATGTTGAAGTTCGTAATTGTTGTCGCTGAAGCTTTTGAAATATAATATTTTCATTTCTGTTTAAAATCAAAATGACCATGGACCAAAACAAATGAACGGGACTGCGATATTCAGGTCCGAGTTTAGTTTTATGACACTTAGCTGTTGTGTACATGTGTGCCCGAGGCAGCGTGTCACTATCACGTAATCTCTCAATAAACAGGAAATTTTGGAGCCGTGACCAAGACCAAGTTTCTTAATATTAAATAATATAATTGTAAAACCCATTCTAAATTCAGTTAAATTTATGTTTCATTAATTATCCTTTTCAATATTTTTAAATCCTGAGATTTTGCCTGAAAATCCTTAGATCCGGAGAAGAACCTTACGGTCCGGAGATTTCAGATAAAATCCTGAGGTTTTTGAGGTCTGCGGACATTTTATCTTCTTTCTACATCATTCCCGTAACACGTAGATATTCATGAAATGCGACTTAAACTAATGTCTATTGACTATGGCTGACGATTTTATAAAAAAAAAAGATGTTTATAATAACATGAATAACTTAATAAGCTTAACGGGCGTTGAATACAACGACGAGTATTCAACGCCGATACATTGCTGAATTCATCCGTTTACCTCCAATTTAGAGAGATCATGTAACATAAAATATATTTCTTGAAGTAAACGCATTTTGTCAGAAAAACTCGATACGCTTATATATGTGTCTGTGGAAAATATACAGTAACGTGTAATCCACAATGTATTTGTTTTCATATAAGACTTCCCGATTCAAAGTGGCAACCACGTCTTTGTTTTACGCTTTTCACAGTCAAATCTTGCCGACCAGACGTTTTAAGCCTATTATATTCGGAAATTCTAAAACTCGAATTTATTATGCTTTATCATAATTATTATTATAATTTATCATTAGCTTTAAGACGACACCGTGATCATATCTGTTCATTCTGTTAGCAATGACACAGTTAAATGCCCCCTCACTTGTCGGTTTAGGATAAAACCAATATTTTCCGCACCTAACGTGGCGTACGACGCATGCGCACAACAATGTGAAAGACCTCTATTATAAAAATGAATATATTGTCTCCCTTTTGATGTTACACCAGTATTAAGTATTGAAGTGAACCTAGGTTTACACAGTGTTTAAGTTCAATAATTTTGATGTAACAAGTATTCATTTATTAGCCTTCCATTACAAATTGTTTTTAGGTAAAATAAACCAAAACTACTTCAGACATTAATTTTATGTCTGAAATATTCTATGATTTTTACCCAGACTTGAATTCTGATCAGCAATGTAAAATAAATGACCGGTAGTTATTTGAAAAGGAACCCACTTTGTGAATTTTAGTGATAACCCAATTTGACCAGTTTATAAGAGCAGTCAACACATTTTTGACTTTTTGCAGTCTGATACTTTCTGGTTAATTTTAAAGTGACATACCGGTATGCCTGGATCCATATTTTATTTTTTCAAAAGAAGGAAACACATAATAACTCTGGCAGTGATGAAACAATATGGATACTTAATTCAGTTAATCAACAGTTAATCAATATAACTTTATGAAATTTTCTTGAATGGCTGTTGGAACAGGCATTATAACTACAAAACAAATGACAGCACTCTTTTTCACAGCAACTAAAGGAAAAACATTTTTCACAGTCCAAAACATTGTGGGTGACTTTTTGTAGATACACCTCACACCTCAGACTGAATGGATTCCAATGCAGAATAGAAACAATCTGAAGAAAGACCATTCTAGCAAAGTACAAAATGAGAGTAAACTAATTGTTATGATCACTCACTTAAAAAATAAAATAAGTTATTATAAAGAATATTTGTAATTTGAGCAAAGATCAAAATAATTGTTATTATTTCATGGGTGCGTTTGCCTGAAAATCAGGTTTTTGTGTGTCTAAAATGATTGATTTTCTTCATTTACCCTAAATAAATTTTCAGGATTTCAGGTTTTTTAGAAATCCTAACTTGCACCCTTGCAATTTTGTGTTTGTTATAATTTCAGTGATAAAATCAAATGAAAGAAATGTGCCATCTCTGGTTCAAAAAGCATGAAATTGGAAGAGGAGTGGAAGAAGGCTAATGGTATATTAAATTTTATTAATTGACTATTAATAGGGCTCTCACCAGACTTGCAGATCAGGGAGAGTTTTGTCATAATTTACTGCATTATGGAGAAGTTTGCAGTCAACAGCTTTCTTTCCCTATATCGTAAATACAAAATGACTTCTAACAAAGCTCAACAAAGAGAGAAGTCTGGTCACTTTTGATGAGACTAATTCCTTCAAGTCTCTCTCTAGTGAGAGCCCTGTATTAATATACAGTAAAGGCATTGCATACTTCGCCCTTTTCTTTTACATGACTGCAATGTGGCAAAATCTCGAGGCATGTCATCACCTGACTTGAACATGCCATTTTCCTGGCAGACACTATATGGTACACCACATCAATACTTAAGTATTTTATAATGGCCCTGCAATTCTCATATTGGTCAAGAACACCTGTATTGGCCCAGTTTAGTCTTCATATGAATTTGAACATGTTATTGGGCCTCGGGCTGTCATATTTACCCTCGGCCTTCTGCCTCAGGCCCAATAACAAGGTCAACTTGAATTCACTTGATTATTAACATTATATATAACAATATTCATCTGTGGGCCACCTTGAACTAACACGATGGGTTGCTTATTTGTTTTTTAAGTTGGGTAATCTCATATAAATGTGTCTCAAAAATCCAATGCTGTTTCCACTTTCATGGTTAATAACTTGACCCTTTACTCCATTTACATGCCATTTTACCACATGGGTACCAGTGTAGAGATAGCACAAATGTAGCTCCAGACCTGAGCTTGCACATCAGACATTTTGAGGTCTCATCATTCTGTATCTACTCTGTTCATTAGATACATTTAAAGCTCTAATTATTAATTAACAGGAAGGAGATGTGTCAGCACCTAGATTTACAATAGTTGCTCATGTGTTAAAAAGGTGTATCCAACGAATAAAATGATGTATCAAAATGCAGGTGTTTTTTGTAATAATTAACTCTTTACTACATATAATATTATACACATTTTCATGCCTTTTCATGATCTGATCTGGATCTGCACAGGTCACATTGTGGTCAGAAATAAGCTATTGGCTCGAAGCTTACACCAGAAATACCTCGTTTTTGTGATATTTATAAAAATAGATGAATTATGACAACATTGTAATCTGTTAACTGTTAACCTGCAACATCAATTTATGTACAACTTCATAAGCAACAAAAAGTACAGTGAAATTGATTTGGGTTATTTGTTATGATTAAAATACAACGTTTATTTTCAGCCATGTGTATCATCAATCTTGTGAAAGCTGTGGACTTGAAATGTCTGCAGAATTGGTAGAACATAAGGGAGCAGAATATGAATGTTACTGTAGAAAATGAAGACAAGGTTTGCATTTTTTATTTTCATTTATTAAAGCTGCATGAATGTATGATTGAGACACACTAAATCTATCTGTATATGTTGGTATTTGTATTTTAGTATCTTGTAACAAGAAAACATAAAATTGTGTTTATATGATAATGTATGTGTTGACTTGTGAGACCTCAGTTCACAAGAAAATTAATCATCCTATATAAAAGTTACTGTGTTGTTTTTGCCCCTTTCTTCCATGAATACATGACATGAGTGACCAGTTTATATCCAGATCAGCAGGCATATCTGTGCAGTCTTAACAGGATCTACACGGTTCATAATAAGCTTCATGAGGCTATTTCTTACAAGTATGCAAACAGTGTAGATTCCAATCAGATCCAGATCAGACATCAAAGTTGTTCTTGCTGATACTGATCTATTGTTTTCCAGGTGTCCACTGGCTGCTAAATCTAGAGGGTCATTTTTGTGTCGCCCTTTCAAAGAAAAGGCAATACATAGGGATCGCTTTGTCTGTCCGTCCATCTGTCCCAAAACCTTAATGTTGGTTATAACTTTGCCATTTCTTAATATTTCATCATGAAATTTTCAAATTATATTGTTTGTGACAACATGCTTGAGCTGATATTAATTTTCAGGTCAAGGTCACACTTGGAGTTTATCCCTTTTTGTACTTTTTTTTACAGAAAAACTTAATGTTGACTTTAACTTTGACTTTTCTTAATATTTCTACATCAAACTTTCAAATTATATTGCTCATGACAACACACTCATCGTGACTCCAAGTTCTTTATGTCAAGATAGGGTTATTCCCTTTCTTGTTCTTGCATTTTTAACCTGATCTAGTTCCCAGGGCGACACAAGTGAACACCCATCTAATGTAACTTTTTGGTGGATTCTGGCAATTAATAACCAAAATTACCCTTAATTTAAGGAAAACAAAGACACTTCAGCTAAAATCATTACAACTTAAATATACAATATAAATAGGTTATTTGTTGAAATTAATATTTCAGGATAACAGCTCTACATGGAATGCTGTGAGGAGACCAGTTTGACAATTCTGTCTATGACTGTCTGAGGGAGCATACAGCCTTTAGATTGCCACTAATTCCTGCAATGGAGCATGCTGCTTTTGTAATGGACAAGAATAAAAAAAAATCACAAATGTCGATACAAATAGTGGATGTGAAATGGAGACAAGTTATATAAAATACAACCAAAACGTTTTAATGTGCACCTCATTGAAAAAACATCAGTTGACAAAAAAGCATCAGTGTAATTGTGTGTTTGAACATCATTTGCTGAATAATAGAACCATTGAAAAAAACCATAGTGTCACTTGTAGTATTATTTTAAATCATGTGAACCAATTCTGTTTGTCGATTTCAAGTTTGAATATTCAAAGATTATGACTAGCTTAGCTACTTTTTTCTGTCATTGGTGTCACCGTATCTCAACTCAGAATTTTAGGTGCTGTCTAATGATACTGCGCTTGCAAACAACTGCTCACAGGATTCTTCCACACTTACAAAGTAATCACGCCATTAAGGTAATATTCCATTCGTCATTTCACTCTCGTTGATAAAATGAAAAATTAAAAAGTCTCTCTAAATGCAAAATGCAAGGACGAAAGGAGTAATACCTTTAAATAAAGCTTTGTGTTTGAGAACTGACCAGCGTTGTTTCACTGTTGACCATATGACCTATGAAATATGATATCCTTCACTTAATTGTGATTGGTCAATTTCATTTTATCGTCTACAAGTCCAATCATATTCAAATTATTCCTTTAGACATATTGTCCTACCACCAGGTTTGCTTTCCATGTCACCATGTCTGCAAACTTGATAACAGTATTTGTCTTGACTTGTTAATTGGACATTAATTGTTTTTGGGGTCGAAGATCTATGTCTCAGAGGACATAAAGTAAATTGTTCCCCGTTCTTGAGGCGAAAGTTTATTTCTGGTCCAACTTAATCAAACCCAAAAATCCATTGCTTTTCAATTGTGTTTTGATGGCCGACTCATCAGTACCTCCAGTCCTTTGATTTTATTTGCGCTTTTTTACATTTTTTCAATTTTTTCTCTCTACTATACTACTCTCGAGATTTTTTTAGTTTTATTTGAAGTTTAATCCATTTTTTTTTCGTTTAACAAAAAATGCAAATGCACAAAATTATTACTTCGAGCAACAAAAATAATCCGGAACAAACACTGAAAACTATAGTTCTTTATCACATCGGGTACTCAACCAAAACAATCAATGGTTTACTTCGAAAATAGGTATGCGAGTTGTCACAGTTTTTAAAGAAAGCTAATACCGTTCATTGTTAACGATACAGAATTGCTGTAATTATTTCCCACCTAACTGCAACTTAAACCACTGAGCAAGGGAGGGGTGAATATGAGCGCTTATTTTTGGGGATATATTATAACTGTAAGGGACGTGTATGCGATTATTTTGGGGTTAGATTTTAACTGTTAGGGACGGGTAGGCGCTTATTTTTAGGTATAAATTTTCTGTAAGAGACATATGTGCTTATTTTCAGTATGCGCTTATCTTAGATTATGTGCTTATTTTCGAGATTCCACAGTATTTTCATATTTGTCGTGTTCGGTAGCTTACAAAGTTCCCTTTAAATCTATTTAATTTATTAAAAAATCGCGACATTGCGGCTTTTTTTAGAATGGCTGTTCGTATAGCCACGTTGACGACAAAGTGAATGAAGTCGCGCTTTTCCACATCAATTCGTGGCAAAACGTGCGTACTCTTCGACGTCACACGTCTAAATAGTGTGCATAGTCCAAAGAATTGTGATCGGCTTTTACTGTCGCCATGCCTATTTATAATAAGTAATATGTCACACTTTGTACCATCAGAAATTATTATTCATTAGATGAATAAGAAGAGTTGAATTTTAAATTAAAACTGTTAATAGGTGAGTGGGCGCAACGAATATTGTCTTTCAATCTCAGTGTGCAACACGAACTTTTGAGAATTGTTGTAGCTATGGTCGTTGTAGATTTACTCTAGATCCGAAGATTGCCGGTTCGAATCTCACACGGAATGAATTTTTTCCAGTTATGTTATCTTAAACAACGTATTTAGGTGGGTACTTACAAAAAAATTCAAACGCAAACTTAATTTTTTATTTCATTCAAAATAACAAACTATTTTGGTTGTTTGGGGAGGATGAGCGGTAACTTGTGGTATTCAAGCATTTATTCACCGTCCCTCCTTGCTCTCTAAAACCGATTTGTTTTACTTTTTGAAATATTTCTTTCAAAACTCCTATTAAACTTTTAGGTTGTGGGGTCGGAAACTATCCGGATTACCCTCCCCTTCCCTAATTTCTTAATTATTTTTGATTTATTTATTTTTGAGACTTAAGCAAAAGTTAAAAAAACAACATTCCACACATATACTTTTATAGGAAGTGTCGAGGGGTGTAGAACTGACAAGCGCTGAAGTTAAACAAGCCCCATATTTAGACTAAAGATCCCAGTAGTGTATTGAGCAATTTGTTGTTGCAGTTACATCACACAATGCATACCTGATTTAAGGAGGGCCAGTCCAAATAGAGTTTTGTGCCAGTTTGTTTGAATGAAACAAAACATACAAGTACACTATTTCTTATAAATCCAACTGTGAATGGATCAAACTGACTACACATTTTTTTATTATAATAAATTTTGTTCTTATTTATGCTCTCTGTTGAAGTGTTAAATAACAATTTTCATTTAAATGGTATAATGAATGTGTCCCAAGTGTAACAAATTCTGTGGCTATAATAATAACTCATATTTTACAAAACATATGTTTAAATGTTTAAATATTTTGTTTGTCATGAACATTATGTTCCAATACAGAATTAGCAAAACACTGTCTTACATAATTTCTGTGTAACGTATGTTCAATTTCAAACATTGCAGTTTAATTTATTATTATTTATTTAAAGTTTCTCGGAAATTTATAAGTATAATATAACCAAAATATTCCATAAAAGCAAATTTATTTGTATTTCATGAAACAAACATGGAATATTTTAATACAACGTTTTTAATGTCTTTACAGTATAAATAAATAAATATGTCCCGGTGTAACAGTAACATTAAAAAATTATATCAGTTTTTATGGCATCAACAAGTCGCCTAAAATTACTTTAAAACTTAAAAAAATTGGTATAGTTTCTAATAATAATAACTAAAGGGTTTTTTTCATGCATATGCACTAACATTTACATAATAAAAACTTTCTGAGGTACAGTTTGCAAAAATAAAGCCAAAAACATACAGAATATGTATTTAAAAAATGTAGTAAGATATAAATTCTTGTGTTAAAAAGTAATCTTTTTTTGTATACGTTAAAACAATTCACAAATATTTGTTAGAAACCTCCTAGTTTAGTAAATATGAGAGTGAAACGTTCAAAGCTTGTTTCAGGAAAATTTGAATTCATTGGAACAAAATGTTTAAAAGTTTAAAAAAAATCTGTATTCATATACTTTAACCCTTGGTGATTTTTCAAAATTTAATACATACGAGGGCTGTTCGGAAAGTTCATATACTACATTATTTTTTTCACTCAAGCAATACATACATAAAACAAATTTGGCCAGCAAATACATAAATATCTAACAAACAAATTTACAAAAAACTGTCGGGCTGTGATGAACATTAAGTTAAACATAGTAATAGTCCTTACATCCAACATATATACATAATCACGGAGCACTTTTAAACGTCATCAACGTCAAATGAACGTCACGTAATCACGCCTTCTAAAAAAATATCGCCCACACGATTTTACTCATTTCTGATGCCGGCTGACCCATTGCTGGTATACCCCTTTGTACCATTCTCGATCAAAACCAGATATCGCTGATCTAACCCCGACGCGAAGTTCTTCCAAATCTGCAAATCTTTTCCCGCGCAATTCCGACTGTTCTAACGCGTTCTACGTATTTCGGCTCTGCTACTTTCGGTCGTCCGCTTCGTTTCTTATCTAACACATTTTCATCCCCGCTTCTAATTCTGCTGTGCCACTTAAACACAAGTTGCATTGAACAATTACCGGTCGTATCTGCTTTTGAAATAAACTTCCACGTCTCAGTTGGTTTCATATTAGCATGAACACAAAACTTGATAACACTCCGTTGCTCCGTCCATGAAATTGACGTCATTTTTTCGAAACAAGTGTTAAGCGCCCCAATGCGTCTAACGGTCGTTTACAACTTGTTTATTAACGTATGACGTCACAATTTTCACCAAATGTCATGCAATGATATCAAATAACTTCGCGTAAGTAAAAACGCGTTAGGCATAAAACTTTAATTTTTATTAACTTTTATTTTGAGTAGCTACTGTCATGGAATCAAAGTGCTCCGTAAACCGTCGGTCATGTTACCATGGCGATGGGCGTTTTGCGAATATTATTGTTATCATTTTTATAAATTTAGAAATATGTAGCCAATACATACTTAAGCAAAATACCAAAACAGCTTATTGATATGACTGCTTATAATTATTCTGTAGCCTTGTCTACGAACTTTCCGGACAGCCCTCGTACTTATCTATTTTGAATGAAATGTTGAACAAATATATAATTCTAAATTTTACCCCCTTTGTCACGCTTTGTCTTCATTTTTTTGAAACCCACCCAAAATAAATTTGCTATCATTCACTAAATGTCTGTAAAGGTTATAGTTAAGATGACATAAGTAAATTTGGATTTTGTGAAGCCAGATTGGCCGGAGGTTAGATATTTATGTGTATAACTATCATCAGGTGAACGTCGTAACACGGTCATTACATAAGCTTTATTTATTCTATTCAAAATTTCCTCTTTTTTGGTTTCCTTATAAATAAAAACCCTACAAAATATCATAGGTGGATTCCCAAAGTACTCTCATCTTTCGGAATCCCACTTTTCCCTTCATCCATTGACTTATTTATCCAGTCCGGCTCACATTTTTACAGGTAAGCAACCATTTTTACAATCTATGCATTTTGCTTAGGTCTATTTCTTTAATGATTTTATGTTCACGAATTAGTAAATTATCTTTTCTGGAACGTGGCCCCGGAAATTTGAAGCAAATAAAACAACTATGAGGGTGTTTAACACTTAATGGGAAAACATTGCCGTAGACATAAATATATATTGTGATGTATTCTCAACTTCTACCAGATAGAAACTGTGATAAAAAAATTCGGAACGTGGCCCCAGAAATTTGAAGCTAATAAATAACAATCAGCTTTTGGGAGTTTTACCTCTTAATAAGAAAACATTGCCAAATACATCATTGAATTTTGTTCTCAACTTCTGTTTAAAAGAAATGTGATAAAGATTTGGTATTAACGAATAGCATCTATCATAATATACTCAAATGTTAAAGAATCCCAGAGAAACTTTGAAGATGATCCTATGTTTTTCCGTTCCACGATGTCCCCGGGAGTCATCATTACACAATCGAGTATGCGACAGTTGATAAAGTATTTCGTGCACTGTAAGTTAGAAAGTTATTTAGCAGATTTTGGTTTTAACCAACGCGTTCGCAAGATATTGCAAATTATTTCATATTGCGATTCTTTATTTGTACTTTTAAAAGAAAGGTTCGCCGATTTGTCGGGAGAAACAGTGTGATCTCAAACTGTTCTGTTCTATGTCGCCGAAACAGTCATATGTAAGCATCGAATGTATGAAAATAGTGAAATTAGCCAAAACCTGGTGGACCTTCTGAACCTTAAACTGCTTTATCATGTTCTGATCATCATTATTATAACAATACAGTAAAACCTCTCATAGGACTGGCAAAGGTGTTTTGTTTTGGAGGCGAAGTCTCAATATTTACGTTATAAAAAGGAAGTATGCATATCAGGAATTGCTACCACCACAATAAAACAGTTTGCCCACACAGCCATAACGTAGAGAGGACAAGAGAGCACGAGGTTTTTTAGAAAACCAATTTCAAACGAGTCACCACAAACAAGTAACGATAAAGAGAACCATTGGGTTACCACCTTTGAACGGTCAGCGGCAAAGTAATTTGCCAATGGAGGTTAAAACGAAGTTCTATGGTGCACCTACCTCACACTTGCCCCAATAAGATCTCAAATAAAAAAACAGTACAAGTTGTCTTTGTGAAATAACTCCAACCCCACCCATCCGCTCGACGATGTTTCATGCAAAAGCACACAAACATATAAAACATAAAAAGCTTATAGTATTGTTAAGCAAAAGGGCAGGTACCTAATGAATTTCCGAGACCAGTACCCAATGTTATAAAACTGAGGATGGAAACCAGTCTCAAATTTCAAGGATCTGATTGGCTGTAATGGCGACCAGTCGCCATTTCAGCCAGTAGGATCCTTGAGATTTGAAACTGGTTTCCAATCTCAGCTTTATAACCTTCAGCCCAGAACCCATGGAGTAAAGTCAGCAAGCAAGACACTATTACAGGGATAAAACCATTTATTTAAACTACATGCTCTGATTCTTGTCTTTGAGAAGCGGTGGGGTATTATTATATTGTGCTGGTTTCAAAGCGGGGTTCTCCTGCATTTTACTATAGGCTTTGCTTCTAGTGTAAATATATCAATCCTCTAAGTCCGCCTCTGCTTGTGTCAACATTAGTCTCTTAAATTTAAATTGAAATAAACGAATATGTTGGTACTTGTTATAAATAAACGTTGTTATTACGAAATCCAAAGTTGTGCTTTTTTCTGAAATATTATCGTATTGAATTTAGGCGAAAGAATGTAAACCGAAAAGATCAATAACAACTAAGTTCCAAATATATTTGTTTATTAATAATACTCTAAATATAATAGAAAATTACAAAACATAAAAATCTGCATTTTCAAAGGTGTTTTTGTCAAAATATTTAAAAACAACCTGTCTGAACTTCTAATCATTTTCATGCTGTTCTAATTTTCCTCATTTTGGGTTCCTTAAAAATCAATACCTAACAATACATCATTTGTGGATTCCTGAAGAATGCTCATTTTCGGAATCCCACTTCTGACTTGGCAGATGTTCAGGGTTGTTTTACCAACGCGTTCGCATGATATTGTAAATAATGGCACCTGCGGTACTTTTTCCCGTGAGCATACATTGAAGTAAACGTTGATCTTGGTACTTGTTATAAATAAACCTGATGTCACTGGAATTACAAAATCCAAGTTTGTTTTTGTTCTAAACTTTAAACGTACTTCTCTTATCTTATTGAATTTTGAGGCGAAAGAATTTTCATACAGAGAAGATCAATCCAAGCTTTGTTAATATTGTCTATTCATTTTCGGTTATTTTATTTTAAGTTATGCTCTGTTTTGATCGATTGTCATGCGTTTTTTTATTTTTGGTGTTCTGCATAAACAGCCATCGGTGATTGACAATTGTTCAACAATTATTTCATGGGTTGCTGGTGCACTTTAATTTTCTTTTTTTGCTCGACTATTCGAAGAATATGTCGAGCTATCAAACTCACTCTGGCGTCGGCGTCCCGCTTTGGTTAAAGTCTGCGTGCAACCTACCTATATCTTAAAAACTAATATAGCTGCAGCTTTGAAACTTGGCACACTTGTCCATCATCATGTGCCGAGTGTGTATGCCAAGAACCATAACTCTAACTCTCGTTTTGATCAAATTATGGCCCTTTTTTCGACTTAGAATTTCAGGTTAAAGTTTGCGTGCAAGCTACTGTACAAACTCATAACTTTAATACCGGTACTACTTACACTACAGCTTTGAAACTTTCAACATTTGTTTATCATCATATCCCAAATGTGTATGCCAAATACCATAACTCTAACTTTCATTTTGATCTAATAATGGCCCTTTTTCGACTTAGAATTTCAGGTTTAAGTTTCCATTCAAGCTAGTGTAGAAACTCATAACTTCTATACTACTTATACTACAGCTTTGAAACCTTCAACACTTGTTTATCATCATATAACAAGTGTGTATGCCAAATACCATAACTCTAACTTTCATTTTAATCAAATTATGGCCCTTTTTTACTTAAAAATTTAGGTTTAGGTTTGCGCGCAAACTAGTGTACAAACTTATAACTTCCATACTACTTATAGTACAGCTTTGAAACTTTCAACACCTGTTCATTATCATATCCCGGGTGTGTATGCCAAGAACCATAACTCTAACTTCCATTTTGCTAAAAAAAATGGCCCTTTTTCGACTTAGAATTTCAGGTTAAAGTTTGCATGCAAGCTAGTGACTTTCATTCTTTTTTTACTATTGCTTTGAAACTTAAGACACTTGTTTACCATCATGACCCTGACTATGTATGCCAAGAACCTTAACTCTTTTTTTTATTTTGATCAAATTATGGCCTTTTTTGACTTATAATTTCAGGTTAAAGTTTGCGTGCAAGCTAGTTACTTTCATAGTTCTTGTACTATAGCTTTGAAACTTTAGACACTTGTTCACTATCATGACCCTGACTATGTATGCCAAGAACCATAATTTTTTTTTGATCAAATTATATCCCTTTTTCGACTTAGAATTTCATGTTAAAGTTTGCATGCAAGCTTGTGTACAAACACATAACTTCCATACAACTTACACTACAGCTTTAAAACTTTTAACACTTGTTTATCATCATATCCCGAGTGTGTTAACCCTAACTCTAACTTCCATTTTGTACAAATTATGGCCCTTTTTTGACTAAGAAATTAAGGTTAAAGTTTGCATACAGATGAACTTAACATACTGTAGTTGAAAGTGTTTAGTTGTAATGGGGTGGGTGGGGGATATAGTACAGTACAGTACAGTACTATACAATACTTTACTATACTATACTATACTGTACTGTACTGTACTGTACTGTACTGTACTGTACTGTACTGTACTGTACTGTACTATACTGTACTATACTGTACTATACTATACTATACTGTACTGTACTGTACTATACTATACTATACTATACTATACTATACTATACTATACTATACTATACTTTACTGTACTGTAGTGTACTGTACTGTACTGTACTAGACCACACCACGCCACACCACCACCCATCCCACCACCCATCCCACCATGCCACCCGCCACCGCTGCTCCACCACTGGCGTCACCACCACCACCGCCGCCAAACCACCAACGCCACACATACCCGCCAAACCAGCACCGCCACCACCAAACCACCACTACCACCACCGCCACAACCACCACTGCCACCCACCACCACCGCCGGCACCACCACCACCACCGCCACCTACCACCACGGCCACAAACACCACCACCTCAGCCGCCACCACCACCGCCACCCACCACCGCCGCCACCACCACACACCACCACCGCCGGCACCAACCACCGCCGGCACCACCACCGCCGGCACCACCACCGCCACCAACACCACCGTCACCCACCACCACCGCAGTCACCACCACCACCGCCACCCACCACCGCCGGCACCACCACCACCACTGCCTCCACCAACATCACTGCCTCCCACCACCACCGCCGGCACCACCACCACCACTGCCTCCACCAACATCACTGCCTCCCACCACCACCGCCGGCACCACCACCACCACTGCCGCCACCACTTCCACCACCGCCACCCATCACTTCCACTTACCACCCCCGCCGCCACCACTACAGCCACCACCACCACCACCCCACCACCACCACCATTTAAATTACTATATACCTTACTTCATACTATACTTTACCATACCACACAAGTCAATACATACAACACCACACCACTATACACTATATAATGTACTGTACCATCCCATCCAATACCATACCGTAACCAAAACCATCAATATAACCATACCATACTATACCATTCCAGAGGTATAAACTAATGACAAAAATGGGATAATTGGGTGTTTAGTGGTTAAGTGGTTGGGAGTTGGAGGTGGGCAGGGATAGTGGGTAGATGGGTGTTGGATCAGGGGTGTATGGGCTGGGTTGTGCAAACCCTAAAAAAAACCTACAATTAAATGTAACTTATTGATTTCTTAACTTGGATCAATAAACTTTTGTTCATGTGTGTGTGTGTGTGTTGTGGGGTGTTATAAACTCCTGAATCACCACCCAGTTTAAATGAAGCCCAGTTTAAAGTGTGCTTAAACATGTCTGACTATTCGAATAGTCGAGCGTGCAGTCGTTTCCGACTGGCTCTTGTTTATATCGGTGGTAAGTTTGAGGTGATCTGTTGCTTATCGGTGGCCCATTGGAGATATAGGTTGTAGACAGGTTGCCAATCAGTGATGATCGGATGTAGACAGGTTGTCAATCTGTTATTTGTAAAATATTTTCACCAATCGAGAATTTTAAACATGTCTAAAAATCCCAATAGGTAATTTTTCACCGATGAAATTCATCTTTCACCAACAGCAGTTGATAGGTGGAAAACAAGTGACTAATAGTTGATATCGGTGTAAAATCTCTTGTCATCTGTTCACTCCATAATTTGCTTTAAAAAACTACCGATCAATCACCGATGGCTCTGTGTAACTGGGGTGTAATAGAAATTGCTAAAACATCAGAATCTGGTTATTCCATTGTGTTTTTGTTAAAATATTAAAATACTTCTCAGCTTCATTAATCAATACCATATTGAACTCATGAACTCAACTAAGGCTTTCAGTATGAAATGATGCTGCGCTCGTATCAAAACACAATTGAACTGCTGTCCCACTCAACAATTTTCGTACAAAATAATGATTGGAAAAAAACTCTTTTTACCTCTCCAATAAAAATAGAAAGAGCTGGCCGTAGAGAAGGTGCGGAAAAAGCAGACCGTAGAAAAGTTATTTCATTAAATTCCACTTCGCCCTATACCTCAACAATTCTTTGGAATTGTATGAAATTAAATGACACATACATGGGAAATTGTTTAAAAGTGAAAACGGGCACAACGACTATTATCTACAGAATATTTGATAGTGTACCAAAGAAATCCAATCGCCATATTCGCTTGATTGTTTATGTGTTTCACCAGAAAAATAATTTAAAGTTATTCTTGATAACAATATTCTGAAAAGTTCACTAAAATGGTTTTAAATGGAAGTGTGCACTTCGAACTTTTGAGTAGTGTAGTAACCGTATTGTATTAGTCTAGGGATAAAGCGTCGGACTCCTAAATTCCAGGCTCGGATTCCACCAGGAATGAAATTCTTCTGCAGGTTCCACAATCCAAACTTGACGCCTGCACTGGTTTCAACCACGAAGTTATCGACTGTGATTAATATCAAAAAGAACTTGTTTCACAATCGATGTAAGCTAAACTATACTAAACTAAACTAACGGTATTACAAAAAGGTTCAAAACAACACATTTAAGACACACTTTCAACATGAAAAACAATCTTATATATTAATGCAAACGCAGTTGTTTGATTGAGTTCAATTGAGTCAAATAAAAAAGAATTTCTAAGAATCCTATCGGAAACACAGACCACAGACTTATCTTTGAGTAAGTCATATGAAAGATCTCCTACGAATTATATCACATAAAGCACGCAATGGCTTTATTGAGTTCGATTGCGTCCTATAAAGGTAAGAATGCATACACATTTGTTTGACTGAGGCCAACTGAGTATTATAAATGATTTCTAAAAACTAAAAAAATACGTACAAACGATTCATATAACGTAAAAACAATGGGTTATTTTGTGATTCATGTTCGAAATAAACACAATGATATAGCTGAGTTCAACTGAATTATGTAACGGATCTCTTGAACTAACATAGCATACACTATTTTTGTCTCCTTATCAGGATACTATGGGGCTTAAGTTGGAGGAAGCATAAAATCAAATATTACTTTATCGTCGAAATACCGTTGTGCACTTAAACATACAAACAAAATTCCATCCGTTAATTATCAGAATGAACTTTCGTTTAGAATCACTACGAACTATGGGATTAAATTGTTGATTATTTTTTGTTCAGTTTAATCAGAGAAAATACATATACATGTATTAAACAAGGAAGGCAACATGGGGAGTCGCCCTCTCTGATTCGACTCTGCCAAACGGTTGTAGTACGTCAGCAAAGTACAAAAACAGTAACAAGTTACATTAAAATCTGAAACGTTTCAACCAAGTTCTGTATGACCAACACCTCATGCTCCGTCAGGATCTCTTTAGACAGAAGATTGAAAAAATAGGACGCAAAGTGCGTGGTATTCCCACTTCTTGGCAGTATTTAATTATTCCCACGTCTTGGCTGTATTTAATTCTTTTTATACCATTGTCGGTCCACTGGGTGTTAAATCTTTGCATGTTTAATCTAAAATGTTAAGTAAAAATATAAACGAAGTTATCGTTTCTTACTTGGCTAAGAACTAAATTATGCCTCAAGGTAAAATAACGTAACTGTATATGCTAACTTGTTTATTTCTGGATACTCTATGTGAAAACATAAATTGAAAACTTTATGTTTCATTTTTAGATAAGTATATTTTTTTTATTCCAGGATGCATTTGTGGCAAGTAATAATGATGCCATGATACACAGAGCAGGTAAATTATATACAAGTATATATTGTAATGTAGTAACAGCCTCGTCATTTGTCTTATACAGAAAAATGTGCATGGTTTCACGAGCATAGTTGCCATTTCCCAAGAAAGGATCCTCATTTAAAGTGGATTAACGCTGTCATCCTTTCAGTTTCATACCTGCTAACATCCGCTATTACGCACAAATGACGATAAATACGAGGGATGTTCGATAAATCCTCGGAATTCATTAATATATTTAATATAAGGTATATGAATAAAAAACAAATTATACTATGACATACCTTTACTTTTTGCCGATGCGTGTGCCAAATTTCATTGCAATACATCGAACATAAAAAATAAGGTAACTTTAAAGAATGGTACCTAGTTGTACTTGAAGCACGCGGACGTCAACATTCAGCACTTTGAACGCCAAACTGAAGAGCGCTGTTAACTTTCTCAACGTACTCAACCTTTATAGCATCGCATTTTCTATGTTGGTGAATCCACTGTTCATATGTCACACGGAACCTATCACTGGGGAATAAAGTTATGATCTCCGGTAACATATTCCGCAATTTATCTGAGGTGTCGAACGGATGGCCTTGTAGTTTCTCTTCTTAAGGTTTGGGAACAGGAACTTGTCGGATGCCCCGGTCTCTTGTCATCAAACACAGATGTTATACCTTCACTAAACCTGTCCTGTCATTTGTAGACAAATGTTTTCCCACACATAGGAAGTGTTTCCGACTCCATGATGCGTTCAAATATTTCCCCCAGAGATAGTTTTAGTGCAACACAAAATTTCACGACTGAACGTAATTAAGTTTCGTCAGTTGACGTCAAACGTCTTTCTGAAGCCATATCCATAAAACGCTGCTGAGAGGTAACCGTTCAACACAACATCTTGATACGGACAGGAAATTAGGTTCACACTTTGTCACAGTTTGTATTATGTTCTAAAGTTTGAAAACCCGACGTGCTTCACGTGTATATATATTGGTTGCTATAGATACCGCTAAATGCGCGATTAAATGTAATAAACATTCATACTATATACATTCATCTAAATACATGTCAGAGAGTATGTGCGTATAATTTGGTGCAATTTTATTTAAAAATTAGTGTTTTAGAGGAAAATTCCGCGGATTTATGGAACAGCCCTCGTTAAGACTTAGACAGTACTATCGTGACTAAATCTCTTAGCCACATGAAGGTATTTAATATTATTTCAATGTTGACATATTTTGTGCGTTTTTTCAAGGTGCAACTTCAATCTGCTATTCCATGAAGACTCTTGCGACAACACAAGTTTACTTATTTATTGTGAAACATTTGAAATAACTGCCATTTATGTTGTCCTTCAAACAAATAAATGCCGTTTATTTTTGCGAGTGCATTTCACTGTGTCAAGGTCTGCTGTAAGCCACTAAACAACAACAGGGTGTTAAGACGACTACGATATTATACACGGTTTCTCACTTTGTAAACCCCAACACGTGGTCATTCATTTTCTTGCTGGATTTCGTGGAGTCAACATCGAGAGAAATCTTGTCATCTTTTTACACAAAGTTTTAAAAAAAAATATCTTCGCTAACATCAATCAACAAGACTTCAACAGATGCAGTTTTGTATTGAGCATTGCATAACTACAAGAATTAAAAAGATAAGTAAAATTATTTATTATTTGCGCACTGACAGGTTCAGACATGCAGCTTCGATACGGGCCGAGACTTACGGCTATTCAATAATTTTATCCTTTGATTTGAAGTCTAAAACGTGTTCATATATCCGAAATTGTGACTTATTATTTAAAACAAACCAACTCGGCACTAACTTGGCTAAAAACACCATGGCCTGTTTTATTTCCCCTCTACGGCAAGCCAGTGGCTAGGTGGGGCCGAACGGGTAGCATCACTGCCACATATAACTAGAGCTCTTCAGCTCGAGACACGCAAACGACGCGTTATTTCTTCGTTGTCGATGGGAGTTATGGTTTTGTACGGGGTCTGAAATTTTGCAGATCTAATGTTAAAATCAAACACTATTCATGGGAAAGTGATTTGTTTTTTAAACCTCAAGTCAGATGGGGAAACATAAATAAATAGCAAAATAGTTTTCACAATTTGACAACTTTCGGAATTATTATTTGTGGAAAAAATATAAACGGTATTTTCACAAACAAACCAAGTACAACGCGCAATACTAACAAACTAAAGTACCGTGAACAATGTGTAAATAATACATCGCTTCTCTTGGCGATTACACGTGGTGTGTGTGGCTGCACAAGGCGTATAGAGATGTCGCGCGATTCGAACGGATTATCATTTTCTATTCAGAACAGGAAATTATAAATGAATAACAATAAAAAGAAAGCCACTTTCAGCCAACACAGCGGAAACATACGAGCAATTATACAATCCGGACAAAAATATCTATTAAGAAATGTTATCTAAATACATACACAACAACTTATTCGCAAGTAATCAGGTATTACTGCGTCACCCGTTGATAAATAAAGTTGAACAATAAGAATTGAAAACGTAGACTAGCCTATATCGAAGCTGCTTAATTTTACAAGTCCGAGAGAAAAAAATAATAAATGCTGGTAAATGTTACAGTGTAAAACGTCATGAAATCTATATTATCGGAAAGAGGAGCAGGAGTCATTGTACAAAAAGAGAAAAAAACACAACAATTTACAGTTCCGAAAAATTTCAAAATGACTTTAACAAAATACGTCAAAAGTCTTGCTATGGCGGCTTAATACTTTTGCATATTAGCTGGGATGACGTTACCATAGCATATATCGGAGGTTAGAGTAAACAAACTCTTAACCCAAAAAGCTGTTAGAGGCGGCCAAGACACTCAAAAGAAAGTTGTCGGCCTTGTCCCACAGAGCAGCCTTGTACTCATACATCCAGGGAGAGCGTTCTCTCGGCCTATACATAAACATGTCTCGATGAGCGTGTTGTCGAGGTTCGCAAAAATAAAAAATAAATAATAAAAATAATTTAAAAAAAAGTCTTTGCTTATACTCTAACAGCAGTTGGGTCCCCAATATAAAAATTATTGGTGAAGACCCTCCTTGGATGAAAATTTAAAAAAAAAAAGGTAAGTAAGAAAATGAAAAAAGGTAAGGATTTAGTCTTGGCTGCTACCTGGGATGCAAAAAACTTATCAATCAAATAGCGATTGATCCCACCCTAACAAAAATCTAATGGAATAACTTATATGTATATGTAAAATACATATTATACAACAATAGGAGAAATAATCCTTTTGAACGTTGTTCAAAGAACCAAAGCGTATATATTGACCCTTGCTCTACTTTTTGTAAAATTCAATATAATACAATAAAATCAGAATAATTTTGAGTCGAAATACGAATACAAGTCAACATAAGATTTCATGAGCTTTTAACCCGATTATAGCACACGTAAACAGGGCTAAAACAACTCTTAAAAAGACTGTTATAAAAGCGGTACATTTAAGAGTTAGATTACAAATAATAACAGCAATCAATTATTAATATTCAAAAACTAATGGTTAGTTATTTTCTTTTTGCCTTTCAGAAAATGTTCGCCTAATACTAGTTTTTTTCCGGGAAACAGCATGGTTAACATACATCAGGAACACAACTTATACACAAGGCTAAGTATAGTGTAAGACTGCTGTTACTATTAGCGGTAAGTTTTTAGTACTGTTTATCCCTTATGACTGTTTTCGTCATCTAATTGGGCAAACGTGTTCGTGGATCTACTATTCTGACAACAGTTACTACAAATAAATTTTGCTTAAATGAATCGGAATACACTATCTAAATACAAGACTTTATTCACCCTTTGAATTCCATATAACCTACTCCTGATTTGCAGAAATTCGGATATTATATCTCTTCAGGTCTATAGATTTTCAGTTCGATACACAATAACGCGTTTTCTTTACATATATATACATACATATATATATATACATACATAAAAGCGGAACAAATATTTATACCAGTGAGAATCTCGGGAATAAGTCCGACCTTCAGTATTTCATAGGAAAATCTAAAACATTACGTTGATCTTCTATAATGGTCTTACCAACCTCAATTCGTACTTGGCACCTCACGTTTATTCATTCTCGCCTTTGTCATACACTTACTCAAGTATACAAACTTTGTCATAACATCGCAAATTGAAGTACATGTATGACATTTCAGGGAAAATCTAATGATATCCTTTCTTTACAATTTAAATGACTTGATGTAGTCTGACGGTAAAACAGCGACATGTAACGCTATAATAAACGAGAAAAATAAAGTTAATAAAACATAAATATTGACTAAGCATCATCGATGAGATAAAATGAGCATACGCGTTGGTAGTCCGTAGCAATATTGACATCAGAATCGAACCTTATATTGGCGCAATACATTTGCCACATATTGTGTAGCAAATCGTATTTTTAGTGGCCCTTCAACACACAGAATGTGCATTTCAGGCATGGCACATTATTTGAAAACAGACAAATTACACCAAATACAATCTTTGTGGGATTCAGTTTCCCCTTATATTTATATAAAATCATTATATAAAATCATTATCATATGTGTTTTATATGTGCCATGTTTAACTTTCTATTTTGAAATAAAATATCGCGGCCTTATCCCATCATATAATTGTTTGTCATTAATTAGTTGTGCGTATAAGTAAGGTGGGTAAATAGGACTTCTGTATTGCTGCGAAGAAGCCCTTGTCTCAATAGTCGGGGGTTCGAACCTCCAGTATTAAAGCATGTCGGCATCCACGTATCCAGTACATGCTATTAAAGCAAGTTACATAAGTCTGGATTCGAACCCGTCAGGTTTATTTACAACTCTCGAGTAAGAATATCCAGCCGAAACTTAGAGCAGCACTCGCATAAAATAACTGCCATTTATGTTGTCCTTCAAACAAATAAATGCCGTTTATTTTTGCGAGTGCATTTCACTGTGTCAAGGTCTGCTGTAAGCCACTAAACAACAATAGGGTGTTAAGACGACTACGATATTATACACGGTTTCTCACTTTGTAAACCCCAACACGTGGTCATTCATTTTCTTGCTGGATTTCGTGGAGTCAACATCGAGAGAAATCTTGTCATCTTCCCTCCCTCCCACCCATATTATAAGGAAAACAATAACAGCATACCAAGGCGCACCCGATCTGTACGATAATATGCAAGTAATATAAATATGTAAATATCTGTAGTCGTGGTACACATGTTCTGCTGCTAGAGTTTATCTTTCAGACATATATATGTGCAGTAACAAGTCACGTTCAGAAACCGGACAATCCGCATTGATGTGGACATGATTCACCGATCTTCAGATAAAATGAAAACAAACAACTGCCTCACCGGGGAAATGATATGCCAGGGTGAAGCCAAACCCCAGTCGATACCAACAATGTGCAATACCATGGACATTTGCTTGTATGAAGCCGGACCCAACTGATGAAACTTGATAAAACAAACTCAAAAATTAAATATTAAATGACGTGCAACACAAAAAGTAATGCTATTTAAGCATTCCAAAATTTGCTAGCTGTTAAACAACGTTTAACTGACAGACATTTATATTGATCAACAATTACATACGATGTCGCGATATACGTTGCACAAACTGTGTGAAACATTTACCTATAATATATTACCAGATAGCTTAGGGATACACAATATCTCATTCATTGTGCACATATATCCAGAAAATTATTTCTTTCATTAAAATCTAGATATTGCAAAAAAAAAATATATTAAAAAAAAAACACAAAAAAAACAACAAACAAGTGTAATGCTGTAAACTATAACTGATTTTGGCTAAGAAGACAGTCAGGTGATGTCGTTTCATAACAAATAATGAATTATTGGCAAATGCGGGAAAATAAAATAATTGTTCGATTATCAACATTTATATATAAAAAATAACAAGATTTACCAACTGTTGTGGTAAAAATTCTGCCGAAAACAACATTTAACGTATATTTCGTCACATGACTGTCTAGTTTTCGATAACGTACTATAAATATAAGGTTAAGATAAAAACATAAAGGAGTATATTGTGTATCCTTATACTTATATATTTATATAAAAATGTATTGTTCATCCAAGGTGGAAGAATCTGATTACTTTGCACTTTAGCTGGTACTCGGTTCCTCTACCTTCTGTATCGCTTTGCATCTTCGCTGGGGTACAGCCGATGCTGAGCATTACAAAATAATAGCGGAGATCCTTTTCAAGGGATTTTACTTGTTTGCAAACTCCCTTTGGCAATTTGCATTTTTCTTTGATCAAGAATACTTAATTTTTTGATTAACAAAGATTGTAAAACCTTAGCCTTACACTGAAAGAAAAGAATGTGATGTTCATACAAGGGGGAGGAATTGGATTACTCTGCATTTTGGCTGGTTTCTGGTTTCTCTTTCTTCTGTATCACTTTGCATCTTAGCTGGGGATACAGCTGACGTTGAACATTGCAATAAAAAATCTATATTTTATAGGGAGGAAACTCGTTGGCGAACTTCTTACGTTATATACAGTTTCGTGCCCTTCAACACACAGAATGTGCATTTCAGGCATGGCACATTATTTGAAAACAGACAAATTACACCAAATACAATCTTTGTGGGATTCAGTTTCCCCTTATATTTATATAAAATCATTATATAAAATCATTATCATATGTGTTTTATATGTGCCATGTTTAACTTTCTATTTTGAAATAAAATATCGCGGCCTTATCCCATCATATAATTGTTTGTCATTAATTAGTTGTGCGTATAAGTAAGGTGGGTAAATAGGACTTCTGTATTGCTGCGAAGAAGCCCTTGTCTCAATAGTCGGGGGTTCGAACCTCCAGTATTAAAGCATGTCGGCATCCACGTATCCAGTACATGCTATTAAAGCAAGTTACATAAGTCTGGATTCGAACCCGTCAGGTTTATTTACAACTCTCGAGTAAGAATATCCAGCCGAAACTTAGAGCAGCACTCTCGCATAAAATAATTAGGGATGGGAACGAGTGTTCGAGTACTCGGGTACTCGATTAACGTCCGAGTACCCGAGTAGTTCAACAATTATTAGAGTACTCGATTACTGAATGTAAAAAATAACATTTTTTTATTTCTGTCATATTTATTAACTTTTACGAATCGCCAACTGACAGTTGATTGTACAAACCTCGCACATGGTTTCCAATAAACAAGATGACAGTTGGGGGTACAAATTACTGATAATTGGCGCCTAATAGACGCTAATTTTTGATGCAGTAGAAACATCAGTAACAGATTCAATTTGCATGAAAATTAGCACGTAGATATTTCAAGTAGGAGCTGACTAATAGTGATTAGACGATTTAGAACTGTGAAGTCATTAGTATATTCATATTTTTGTTGGGTATATTGTATTTTGAAAAATTCTAAAATTGATTTGACATTGATGACAAAAATATGGTAAACATACACTATTTACATGATGTGTAGATTTTACGGTGATGTTCTTGTTTGTAATGATTGATTGAATGTTGAATGTTTTTAAAAGTTGATGCTCGAAGTGCTTTGATTAGATGTCATTAAAGTATGTTTGTTTCTTTTAAATGTGTTGTTTATCTTCTCTGAGTAGTTTATTATGACAGGCAGTCTGGCAAAAAATAAATAAACCTTTTCGTTAATTTCAATGAATTTTACAAATATGTTTTTCTTACAGCTGCTAAGAAAGAGTACGTTATTACTATTCCTGAAGCAGATTTGATTTCCGAACAAAATCAGAAAACGAACAGCGCTTCCATTCATGCGACATGTTTGAATGTAAGTTTTCAGTTCAAATATTTGTGGTCAGATACGATAAACTATAACATGTGTACTTCGGATGTAGCGTTATTGTAATGTTATCCAATTCTTCAAACTGAAAGATCATTTTATGCAACCGTTAGTTTCTTGATACATTAAATACATTTATTTTTCCAGAACGGGTTATGTATTCGTCAGATTTTAAACACCCTTAATGTTGAATTCGGAAATGACAGCAGTAATGGTGCGGATATCATCGCGAAGGTACCAACTGACAAGCTATGTAAGAAAACAATCATCATACTTATTTGATTTTAGTAGTAAAAAGGTGAAATATGCATATGCGGAATCGCCACATTCAGAAAAAAACAGCCTCCCCACACAGTCAAGAAGAAGAGAGAGGGAGAAAGCAGGGTTAGTAAAATGATCAGTTTCAAAAAAGACACCACTAACAATAAACAAAAATGAGAACCCGAGCGGTTACCGTCTTGGAACGGTCAGTGGCAAATAAAATTGCCACTGGGGGTTTCAACCAGGTTCTAGTTTGCACCAACCTCACACTTGCCCCAACAGGTTCTCGTATCACAAAAAAAGTACAAGTTGTCTTGTAAGTAGTGTTTACTTAACACTACTTCTGTTAAGTAATTACAAGGAAGTTTGTGTTTTGTTAGCTGAAGTAACTCAATATTAAGGTTTCAAAACATTCTATTTGAAATTGCACAAACTGAGATGGTTCAATAATTAATTTTTGGAAAATATTCACCGTCTGCCAGGTATAAGCCCTGGTTAAGATTTTTTTCCAAGTCATTTTGAAATTTAAGCCGGGTTTGCCAGTTACAAATTTTTTCCACTTCTTAACATAGTAATGACAATAATCCAAATATATTATAAACTATAATTATCATAATAGCTTCTATTATTGAAAATGTCTTTAGATAAAATCATGTTTAATAACTATCCGTTCGTGTATTGAAAAAGGAACTTCAAGGAAACTCTAAAGCAGATATAAAATGATCGTGCCTCTAACTGGGAGCGAACCCGCACCTCCACGGCGACAGCGCCTAGCCCTGCAATTCCTGCGACGCAACCGATTGAGCTAACCTGGACAACCTCAATAAAGGTTGATCGGATAGCCCCGATATACGTAACAATCACTGCATGACATCGGTAACTGGTTAATTAACTGATAACAGTATTGACTATATGTACGGGGAAACATTTTTCGGCCGCCACACTGCACAAATAGCGCTACTGTGAATAAAGTTTGAAAAAGCAAAGTCTGCCAATTGTTTTAGGCCAAATGCACATGTAGTTGTTATACCCCCACAAACGAAGATTGAGGGGGTATATAGGAGTGAGCTTGTCGGTCGGTCGGTCTGTCGGTCGGATTATTCGTTTCCGGATGATAACTCATGAAAGGCTTGACAGAATTAAATAATTTTGGTACACGGGTATATCATCATAAGATACAGGTCAAGTTCGATTTTAGGGCTGGTGGGGTCAGTGTCAAGGTCACTGTTACTTAAAATAGAAAAATGGTTTCCGCATGATAACTCATGCAACACTTCACAGATTAAATCCTTCTTTGGTAAATAGATGTAACATCACAAGATACAGGTCAGGATCGACTTTGGGGCTGGTGGGGTCAATGTCAAGGTCAGTATTACTAGAAAAAGAAAAATGGTTTCCGGATGATAACTCATGAAACACTTCACAGATTAAATCTTTTTGTGGTAAATAGATGTAACATCAGAAGATACAGGTCGAGTTCGACTTTGTGGCCTGTGGGGTAAATGTCAAGCTCACTGTTACCTTAGAAAATAGAAAAATTGTTTCTGGACTATAACGCATGAAATACTTCATAGATTTAATTATTTTTGGGACACATGTAACATAACAAGATATTGGTTAGGTTTGACTTTCGGGCCTGTGGGTTCAAGGTCACTGTTATTTAAACTCCAAAACTTCGTTTTCACTCAGTAACTATAGCTTGGAATGAGATTCTTAAATGAAATTTGGTGTATTTGTGGTTTTTGTGAAGATGACTTTTGGGATTCAAAGTAAGGCCTGTGGGGTCAAGGTCACTGTTACTAAAATTGAAAAAAACTGTATGATCAATAACTTTGGTTCGGAATGAGATATTGTGATGAAAATTGCTACATGGTGCTCGAGTTTTCGAAGCTTCACTTTATGAGTCAAGTCGTATAAACACATGTATGTTACCTTGTTGTTTAGTATGTCATCTGAATATCAGTTAATTTAATAAAAGATTCATTTCACACAGTATTTTCTTTAAACCGTTATACCTATTTGAAAAGATTTTTGATGTATTTTTCTTTCCAAGAAATCTGCTTTTTTAAACCTTTCGTGTTGACATTGTCCGAGAACTAGTATACACAATAGACGCTGGCAATTGACAATAAACTGCCAATTATAACCCGTCACAACGTGTGAAAAACTACGCGTCACCGTTTGCCAATTACTCCCGCGAGGTGCGAACACTTTATCTGTTGTTTATTACTCGAGTTCTTCAATACAAACAAAGAAGAAATATGCTTCAAGGTACCGACACCTGTCCTCGAGAATTCTCGTTTTCGAAGTTCGAGTTTTCCATGGTCTTTTTATATAGAATATATAAGAAAATTGCCGGGACCAGCAAAACTACTTCGAGTTTTCCCGAGTGCTCGAGTTTTCGATGCTCGAGTTATCGAAGTTTTACTGTATATAGGTAGTGTCTGTGAAGACGAAACTTGGTATTGAAATTGGGCCTGATGGGGCCAAGGTCACTGTTCATTGTTTCTAAAAATAGAAAAAATCGTTTCTAGATGATTTCTCATGAAAAGCTTCACATATATAAACTATTTTTGGCACACAGTTGTTTGATAAAAAATAAGTGAAGGTCACTGTTACTTACAAACCATTTCTGCTCAATAAATTTAGAAGGATTGAGATATTGTGATGAAACTTGCTGTATATGTGGCTAGTACTGGCTACTGTGAAGACGACACTTTGGATTGAAAGTTGGGCACATTATGCTATTGATTCGAAGCATTCCCAGTTCAATAATCAAGCACACATGTGGGGTTACTTATTCACTTTCAGTGATAATTCTAGTTTAGTTTGTTGTTCATGCATGCTTTTGAAACAAATATTAATCATGTATTTTTTTTTCTTACCAGCACTCTGTTTGCAAGGATTTCAAGTGATAAGTTACGATTCACAAACGCAGATT
Source organism: Corbicula japonica (assembly GCA_038501625.1). Lineage (NCBI taxonomy): Eukaryota > Metazoa > Mollusca > Bivalvia > Venerida > Cyrenidae > Corbicula > Corbicula japonica. The sequence goes on from JAZAYU010000015.1 coordinate 6,590,992, forward strand.
TGTTGCGACGGAGTTGGTAACAAGTCGCCGATAGACAAGATCTGCTGTGGTGAAAATGTGGTTTCTTCTACTTCGTACATATGCTGCAATTATGACAAACTTGCAGAGTACGAGTACTTTCTAAAATATTATCATTAAGAATATGACAGTTGATCCTAATAGCGAAATTTATGCGCATTTATATTATTAATCATAATGTGAAGTAATAGGTAAACTTAAGTTCTGCAATAGTAGTGCTGTAAAATAATGTTTTACCATTAAAAAGATGCATTTTATATGTTATTACTCTTAAAACAAAAAGTGCAGTACTCATAATATTTATTAATCGTCTTTAATATTCATATTTTGTTTCGAAAATGTTCGTTATTTCGGTTTGTGTACCTCATTTACCTAACGACAAAAAGCAGACGACATAATCTCTCTGTCTATCTGTCTCTGTCTCTGTCTCTCTCTCTCATCAAGTTTTCATAACCTCGTGTAGTGGAGGATTTCTTATAATACTTTTGATGGCGGTATACAACATGATATAAATGTTTTATGCACTGCCGTAACGGTTGCGGACCAACCACAGCAACCTCGGAATTAAGGATTCTGATTCAAGAAGCATAATAGTGAAAATATCCACATAACTATGGTGCTCTTGCGATTTCACCCCACCCCCCTCCCTCTCTCTCTCTTTACACAAATGTTGTGTTTGAACCTTGCAGAAGCGACCTTAGTGCAGGATGTGGGATCACCGCACGCACCAGTAGGGATCGGATAAGTTGTAATGGTACTGGGTACACAGTTGAAGAGATGTCAAGCGGAAACAATGGCTGCTGTGGAAGAAACATTTGCAACGTGACGAACGCTATCTGCTGCAAAAACGCCGTTGTTGCTGATGGCAGAATCCAGACACAGAACGTTGTGGAGGAGAGCCAAATGATGTGGAAAAAGATGTATTTTGTAAAAGTATGTTTAACTTAACAATTTATTCTTTATGACACAGTTCGTCCACAAAAGTGATTTCTTCAATAATAATTGTCTGACTTTTAGTCAATTATTGCTTTAATCCGTAATGGTTTTATAATCACTGCTAACTCAGACTTCAGAGAGAGAGAGAGAGAGAGATAGAGAGAGAGAGAGAGAGAGAGAGAGAGAGAGAGAGAGAGAAAGAGAGAGGGAGGGAGGGAGGGAGAGAGAGAGAGAGAGAGAGAGAGACTGAACTAAAACGCTGTTTACTAACTTCTTAAAGTTAATTTTTATAAAGAATATGAAATATCGACAAGTCAATAGAACCAGTAAGAGTATGATTTTGTCGTGGCGAAGCGCCGTTCTAATGCAAGTCTCAATACTCTCAACAACAATTTAAGGTATCACTATTAAACATTGCAATTGGCGAAAACTAGCTATAATTTTAAAAATGTATTTTGGGGAAATACTTATTGCCACCTAGTGGAGAAATGTATAACCTAAGGATGGATTAATGTTTGCAAGTTCAGATTAGTCTAATTCTTCTTCTAATTACCAAGCACATACTAAAACAAAAGAAAAACCGTTTGCATGAGAACTCTGAAATACATGGACAATATACCGAAACAACTCAACCTGAAAAAAGTTTTTGCTGGTCTACAATGTTTAGTGCCAATTGGTCAAAATAATGTTAGGGCTTTCAAGAAATTTAATAAAACTTACTTACGGATCTACTTTCGGTTTGAAGGTCAAAACATATATGTTAGTGAAACCTTAAGCCCCTTCCCTCCCAACACCTCCAAGCCACAAATCATATTTAATTAAATGATTTATCTTTCTTTTTCAGCCTTTGCAAAACTGTAAGAACAGCTGTGATAACAAACAGTCCAATGAAATCGTACACGGTTCGTAAAGCATATCTATTGTAAAGAAAAACAAATACAGTTCATAGACTGTGAAAAAAGTAAAATTTAATCAGTTGTTTTTTACTGTTGGGTGTTCATGTACAGTATTCAATATATCTGTAAGCATTAAAACTTTTTCAAGCAATGAAATAATAAATGGTACTTTGTCGTAAACACTGTTGTATACAGTCTTTTTTAAATTAATGTTTTAGAGGATGAGCAGCATGTCCGCGTTGGCTTTCTTGGTCGTAATGGAAATGAAGTGGATAGCAACAACGCAAGGACGGAAAGTAAAGAAGAAAATAATCATACATATGTGATTTATGGTATTGCAGGTACTGTCCTACATTTGCGTTTCTAAGCGTTTCTAATGTGTCAATATAGTTATCACGATAACCAAATAGAAATTATACAATGCAAACCATATTTTAATAATAGTCGTCTCAACACACCCCTACAAAAACAAACAACTCCGTTTGTGCTGACGAGACTAGTTTATTTGAGCAACAACAGATACTTGGGGGTGAAAAACATACCAAACCAAACCAATCCAATACATGCTACAACATTTACAGTGATCATACTTCACTACAATTTACTACAAATATCCGAATATAACATACAATTCCAAACAGAAAAAATAATTTTCACCCCCAACTGAGCATGTCACAATCTTATCTGTAAACTCATGAATCCTAAGTATTACGAATACCATGAATAAGATAAGATCGAATATTTTTCATAGGGTTACTAGCCGTCCAGGAAAAACCTCGTATATCTTTTTCTTTTCTTTATTAATATTTTTTTTAATCGCAGGAAACCTGTGTTCGTAACATGCGCGAAACACGTAAAGTGTTTCTTAGACTAACCATCCAAATATGAGACAACGAACATATCTCAACATGCTCCCTTAAACAAATACAAATCCAATTTTAACAAATATAAATAATGTGTGTTCGTCCATTACAAATAAATACACTGAATGTATAAAATGCCATCACGAAGATTAAATTCGATGTTGCTCGTTGAGAAGTCTCGGTAGAATTGACCACCTCTGTTTTGACCCCGCCAAAACACGTCATTTTCCCGCGCTAAACAGCGCCCCTTATACAACTGACCAAACTAGTTTTTGGTCAGGCTATTTTGAGACAACCGTTCTCCGCTATACGTTGTATCGCGGAGAACTATATTTTCTTACGGCTTTTCTTATTTTACAACCCTATGTATTAGGAAATGCTGGTAGTAGCAAAAATATAGCTATACATTTATGATTTAAAGGAAAAGGTACAGCCTATTCAATTAATACTCTGTAATTATACACCCATTCACGTGCAACTTATAAAAGTACATCTAGCTATCATACACTAGGTGTGATTTTATGAGGTCATCCGATTGTTAAACCGAATAGGTGTTTAAACATGATAAAAAAAAACAGTAAAATTATAATCACTATGATCACTGTTTAAAAATTTTCATGATACCAAAACGCTCATTTCTATTGTTGTTATTATTAGGCAACGATAATTTGGCAATGTTTACAATGACGTGTTTACATGTAAACAATGAATTAATATTTTAATCGTTGTTTAATAAAAAGGGGTAAACCTTTCCAAACATGTCCCATTAGCCGACTGGTCTAAGACGCTGTTATTTAAAATGCAATAGTAGCAAGGCTGTTCAAGGTTGTAGGTTCGAAACATGTTTTTCTTTACATTTAATTAAATATTTTTTACACAATAATTTTTTTCTGCGATAAAATAAACTGAAGAAAAACATATAGATTCTAAAAAAAACTTTTTAATAACTGCAATTACACTTAAAAATATATATCTAAAATATTTCTTCAAAAGCCGTGTGTTAGTGTGAATCGAACCAGTGTCGAAAAAAGTTAGGCCTATGCCATCCGGATTCGTAAACCACTGAACTATCTAGGCGATGTGATTTAATCACGCAAAATAGTGCTTTAAACGCGTAAATTTGCCTAAACCCGTGTTTACAGTCTATTAATAATTGTAAACATCGCCAATTTAGCTTTGTCGACATATAAAATGTTTCAAAATAAATGTGATGATTAATTTTTATAATTTAAATAAACATTCCTCTGTAAACTCGTAATCTATTATGCATAGGCGGATCCAGGGGGGGGGGCGGACCCGGCGTAAGCCCCCCCCCCCCCCTAAAATTGCCCAAGCAAAGTTTTTTTTCTCTGAAATGAAATATGATATATAGGAAAATATATACTTTGGCTGATGAAGATGTTTGCCATCTTATGTACCCAAACATATATATCATCTTGCATATTCTGTTGCTCACTTCAGTCACTTCGAGTTCAGTAGAAAGAGCGAACTCGGCACTAAGGTTCATTAAAAACAGGGCAAGGTCGTCAATTGGAGAGGACAGATTTAATGCGCTAGCGCTGATGTTTATCCACAAGGACATAGAAATTGACATTCAAGACTAACATGATTAACATGTTTGCAAGAAGAAACCCACGGAGGATGCTGCTGCTCAATCCACTATCAGACATCATACATGTAAAATGTTCAGTCAATAATTAAAACTTTTAATTATGAAAACGGTGATGTATATTAATGGTTGTTTAATTTTACGTCCCCTCCCTAACCCAAAATGCGATTGTGATACCTAAGTTTACGTGTTTGCTATACGTGTTTTTCCTCTCGCTTGAATTCAGTTTACATGTTCATAGTAAAACATGTTTCTGTATTTTAAATATTCCCGCTTTCACTTACTTCCATTTATATTTTTCCTTTGAGTATAGTGAGTCAACAAACATGGATGCACCAAGTGGGAAACACGCAAACATTCAAAATATATATTGTGCAAAAGATCTTATTTTTGTCACCGTTTGATTCATACCTTAAGCACACAGTAGATTAGAGCTCTCGTACATTGTATTGTATACCCTGGGAAAGTATATTTGAGGTTCTGGAAATGTGCATGAATCCCTTAGAAATGACTTAAACATAGGAGCTTCCGGGGGCCTCCGGCCCCCTTGACCCCTAGCCAGGGCTTTGTCCTGGACCCACCGGGGCCCTTACGGCCCCCTGGACCCCCAGTGTTTATTTTCCGCCACACCCCCCAACTACAAATCCTGGATCCGCCTATGTTATACATACAGATTAAGCAGTTCGGCCTCAATTGCAACACTTTAGTGAATACAACAACAGCTGTTTTACAGTTACTCGCCTTGCTTTCCTCCACATTTCATTTACCATAAACCTAATTTACCGATATCTTTAAGAGGTCACAAACATTGCAAATGGCGAAAGGTGGCTAAAATTTCAAAAATTTTAGGGAAATATTGCCACCTAGATTTTAGTAAAGAAATTTATTAAGCTAAGGATGTAGTTAATGTTTACAAGCTCAATTTAGTCTAATTCATGTTCTAATTACCAAGCACATACTAAAACAAACGAAAAACCGTTTGCATGAGAACTCTGAAATTCATGGACAATATACCAAAGCAACTCGTACCTGAAATAAGTATATGCTGGTCTACAATGTTTAGTGCCAATTCGTCAAAATAATGTTAGGGCTTTCAAGAAATTCAAGGAAATCTTACTTCCTGGTTCAAAGTGAAAGTAGAAAGTGAAAGTAGGAAGTAAGTTTTCCTTGAAGTTCTTGAAAACCCTAACATTTTTTTGAAGAATTGGCACTAAACATTGTAGACCAGCATATATTTATTTCAGGTATGAGTTGCATTTACTACATCCATAGCTAAATCCATTTATTTACTAAAATCTAGGTTGCAATAAGTATTTCCCCCAAAATTCATTTTTTGAAATTTTAGCCTGTCTTCGCCATTTGCAATGTTTGCGATACCTTAAAACATGTAATGTTTCGATCCTCTCCTCTGAACTTTCGCTTGTTTAGTTGTCACCGGCCAACGAAAAACTCCCGGCTTGCGTATTTTTTTATTGAACTCTTTAAGCTGGTACAAAAAAAATCGTTTGTGTCAAAATAAAAAAGTAATATTGGCAGTGAAACAGCTTTTGTTTTTACGGTCGGTGCCTGATTTTAAAATATTGAAAATATTCTTAATAAAACTTAACCATTATAGATATTTAGGAGACTAACACAGATAGTTTCGTATGTTGAAATTACCTGGAAATCGCTCTTTAATCTAGTTGAAAACGCATAATTGACAGTATCTAGGTTCCATGTGTTTCAGATCATGAACAACATATGTGAACATTGTGGAGCGCCATTCAATACACGTGTCGCAATGCGTGTCCATTGCAAGGCCATCCATCAGAAGGCGTTTCCGTACAAGTGTTGCGGTAAAGGTTTTAGGGATAAAACCGAACTGAGAAGACATAGGTTAATAATGTCCATTTTAAAGTATTAAACACACAAAAGTGAAACGCGTAATGCAAAATCGAACATAGTGGCAATGGACTGTCAGATTCTTAATTAGATATCAATGGTCTCGAGTCCTGAAGGACGCTTCGCCGACGATCATACTGTATTCACCTAGGAATGTCTAGTTCTTCCTGATTAAACGTAAAAAGCATATATTTTTAAATTGTATGTTCGTTCCTCGCTACAAAGTTCCAAAGAGTTTTTGACCATTGCAACATAAAACAGACATTGCTTTGTTCACGTCCTTAAATTTCATAGTTCGCCTATTTATAGACCTTTATATATAATATTATGCTGTAAGCATAAAACATAAAATGATGTTGGAATTGTTCCACAACTACTTGTGTACATTTTACTTCTTCTAGTACGCATACACAAATGTTAAGTATTATAACAAAATGTACATACATAATACTTGATTGATTTGTTAAAACCGTATACATTGTGTTAGTTTAGGTGGGCAACAAATACATCATGCAAAACATGGAGCAAATAAGAAATTGTGTTTAATAGTTAATATTGCTAGGTCATTTGGTTTTTGAAAGAGGTGTGAGGATATATTGCCGATCTAAGTGTCATTTTACTTGAACTGCAGAAGTGGGATAACACGACACTCAGACCGTCAATGTATCCTCACATGTATATCTATTCAAGAAACCGTATAATTGTTTGATTATACTGCAAAACCTTCGAACAATAGATAGAAAATATTGGAATTTAATAAATGGGGCTCATTTATTTTCAAATGGCTCTCTTTCCACTGAGCCTCAAAAGTACACGATTGACGTCATGTTTTCATCTACGTGACGTCTCTTCTAAATAGCTTAGATGGACTGCAGATTCGATATTTTTTTTACAATTCAGAATAATTTTATTACTTTTAACATAAAACGTTCACACAATCATTCTCTGTAAAGATTGAAGTAAACCCTGTAAATACCAGTGAGCAAATTAGGCGATTGACTTTATGCATTTCCCGGCAATTCAAAACAATATGGCGGAATACAATAAAATATATGGAGGCAAAAGCTGTTTCACTGCCAATATTACTTTTTTATTTTGACACAAACGATGTTTTTGTACCAGCTAAAAGAATTCAATAAAAAATACGCAAGCCGGGAGTTTTTCGTTGGCCGGTGAACAAGCGAGAGTTCAGAGGAGCGGATCAAAAGATTACATGTTTTAAGCCGGAATTTGATATTGAGGAGTCTCCTAAATGTTACATTTTATTTCTATAATTGATTACGTGTAGGACATGTGTTTATATTGTCATATTAGTCAGGGAAATACGACGGCGATGTTTTATGTTTAGTTGAGGAAAAAAGTCAACTGCACTTTATCATTTAATTTTCAGAACTGCACTTTACCATAAGGGATATTTGCTCATAGTGTTTTCTTTGCAAAAAAGTTGTCTTGGGACATGAAATTTAAAATGGAATTCAATTTTTCGTGTGATTACAGACAAAACTACCTTTCTTGGCGAAAAACATACAAAATGACAAATTTACCTGCACTTTACCCTAAAAATTCTTGCTCATTTCTCGCCGATTCAGTTTCCATGACCGAGGTAACTTGTTTTCCTCTTGGAGTTTATACTCCATCTAGGTACCAAAAGATTCGGAAAAATGTGTAGAAGGTTCTTAGGTATATTTCAATTTTACGAGTTATTTATTAAATGAGTAAAAGTAAAAAACTTACCAATTTTCGTCCAAGATGGCGGACTTTTGTTTACAAAATGCATGGTAAGGTGCAGTTTGATTACCCGCCCTGATGCAAACGGTTTTTCTTTTGTTTTAGTATGTGCTTGGTAATAACAACATGGATTAGACTAAATAGAGCTTGCAAACATTAACTACATCCTTAGCTAAATACATTTCTTTTCTAAAATCTAGGTGGCAATAAGTATTTCCCCCAAAATTCATTTTTGAAATTTTAGCTACTTTTCGCCATTTCCAATGTTTGCGACGGCTTAAGGAGGGATAAGTTGTTCACATTATTTTTGACGTCAAGAAAAATTAGATATTGCCAAAATCTTATGAAATTAATTAAGTCAGAGAATGGAACTGGGCATGCTTTATAGAAATAGGTAAAATAAATTACCGATGAGGTTTAGTTTAAAAACGCGCTTTCTAATGGGGCTAGCGTGTATCCTTTATTTTTCCTTAACCGAGCCCTCAAAGAATGTATTTTTTTCCGAGTTTACTTAAGATTTTCCACGAAAATTAACTTGTACATGTATGATATAATTTTAGTAAAATCTTTCGCTTGAAAAGTTGTAGTACTTCAAATTTAACGCAAACAGAGAAACGTTTTAAATACGTTTAAACATATTTAGCTAGATGTTTTAATATTCGGAATGTGAATAACAAATTGGTGTTTTCGGCTTAATTTTTTAGTTATAAAACAATTAAAAAAAACGCTCATTCAATTCAATTTACTGCCAGTGTCACGCCTATTGCATATTTGCATAACTTTCTTGTCTATCATGCGTTGTTTTCTTTAAGTTGTAATGTATAGGAAAACACGGTGTCCATTTTTAACGTTTTTTATTAGATTGTCAGTGTGCTCTGCCAGTGATTTGTCTTAACGTGGGTGTTTTTTTTTAACGTGGGTGTCTTTTAATCGAACTCTTCAAGCAAAACTTAAATTAAATTACGGATTCTATAGTCTTTGAAAACATTTTAATCCCCTGTAATGACATTACCGGCAAGTTGATAGCAAAATTTTGAATTTGAACAATCTCATGATAGTTCAATTATCAAGCACACATGCGGGGGTATTTAATCACTTTCAGTGATAATTCTAGTTTTATCTCAACAACTAGAAAAAGAAAAAGCCTTTCGCACTAGCTGTTGTTCGGAAAGCAAAAATATTAGACATATCAAAGATGATTGTATTTTTTTAAATAACCTTTTTAGATTTTTTTTAGTGAAAATTCATTTCCGTGTATCTTTTTTCGAAGATGAAACTATTTTTTTAAGTTATTCTTTATTGAAATATATTACATCTTCAAATAGATTATTTGTTTTTTAGAATAAAATAAGGGGTTTTATAATGAGTTATTGTGATTTTTAAGATGTTCTTGCATTACAGGGTATTCCTTCTCATAGTGTGAAATGTGTCAAAATGTATAGCTTAATAAAATTTTAGCAAGCCAAGTGATATACCATTATTTTTTTTCATATTTCTATCATATTTGTGAATAACCATCATAGGTAAAGATCTATTGGTATGAAAGAAAGTTAACAAAACTGTAGCAATCTTTAAAATAAAGCAAGCATAGTGCCATGCTCAATTCATAAGAGTAAGTCAATATTTAATTGCTGACGTCAAAATAGGGTTAGCAACGCATCACCTTAAACGACAAAATTCTTATTACTTTGTTTGATGTTGCTATCTTATTACCGACCAAGGTGGGAGCCCAAAGAACAAACATGTCAAACATTCACATTTATATATAGAGAGTGTTTTACTAGCTAGCAGTTAAACACATTTAATTTTACAGGTGGCAGTATCGTGATCTTTGCAACTTTTGTCGGAGTGGTGTTTTGGCTTGAAAAACGAGACAGACTTTGGACATCAATTCTGAAAAGACGGTCTGAAAAATTTTTTTTTTGCAAATCCTCGTGATGAACAACGAAACTCGCATGATGATGAAGATCGTTGGGTTAAATTAAATTGCCGCCCTTGTCATTTTATTCAGGACGATTTCTATTCAAATGAAAACACAATTTTCATTCCTAAGTGTGATGTTAATGTATTATCAACACATAACGGCAATTTACTTATAAAAGAATGTCCTAACAATAAAGTTAATAGTGATACGGAATCTGTTTCCGAAGAAGAGAATTGGTTAGAGAAACAGAATAGTTATGGAAATGGAAACTTCAAGTCTTCTTTAATTCAAGACAAAGAAACTCAAACATTAACATCCAAATCAAATCGTACAATCTTCGGAAATCTCTTTGATTTCTTTGTGATCCTTAGTGAACAAAACAATGTCGTACAAGAACCTTATTCAGAAGTTAAAATGATAATGCCACTCTCTCTAACAAACAAGGAAAACGTCGAAGTTCACTGGGCATCTTACAGTGACATTAACGCGTTAAACGTTAAGCTTGGATTGACTGAAAATGAAAAAATATCCTCTCCCGTGGTTGAATTTTTTATTAAAGGACATCAGATTCTTGAAGAACATGCAGTTATAGAAATGCCGTTTATAGGATCAGCGGATGAATTAATTGTGAAGACTTTTGAGTCAGATGAAGGGGTATTACCACTAGCAAAGACAGAAATCGTTCAGCAAAGAGGCAAAGAGAACCAAACGTTAGATATGTACTATGTCGTAAAAGGTAGGCAAATAAAAATGCATAAGTATCTGACTTATATCTGATTTAACCCAGTATTTTGCAACAAACCGTTCTAAGGGAGATTTTATGGCTAATTGTTAAAGATATTTACTCTTTTAATGAGGTCATCTTGATTCGTTACATTTTGCTCGGCTTTTCTACCTACATGTATAAAACAACAATTTGTAATCAATTTTAACTTTCACTGAGAGGTATGAGTTTCTGTTTACAGACACCACATTACTTATATACACACGACATTTCTCTGGATTTTATTGTGTACGGAGACACAAGCGAGAAGATTTGCAGTTCCAAGTATTTGTATTCGGCGTATTCAGAAGAATAAATGAAGAGTACACTGTCGCTTTATCGGTTTGGGTGGCTGACAAGCTCTTTAAATTTCAAGATTATAAGAAGGTAAACAACATATCGTATTCAGTATTTATAATGCGTATTGTTTTGTTATTTTAGAAGATGCACTTGCGAATGTCACTTTCGGAAAATCTTTATACATTTGTATGCAACGAAAGCAACAATTATTTGGATGCAAATCCATTTATAAAAATCTTTCTTATTAGTTCCGCAATTAATCAAAGACGATAGAAAAGTAACTGCACTTTAAGTGTTGATCATAAAATATGTTTTATTACACTGATATAATATCGTTTGAGACCATCTTTAATCTCTTACTAACATGACAAGGGATAAATGCATGAGTGTAAGATTAGAATGCAAAGATTGAAATGCTTTTGTTTTAGCGAATGTTAGGAAGTGAAGTGGATAATCAAACGCGAAAACAAATAAAAGACGTCGATCTTCGCTTGTCTGGCCTAGATCTAGAAGAAGATGATTACATTGAATTAGGTGTTAGTTTTATGACTGAAACTGAGATGTGGGAGCATCGAAGACATCCCAAAACACTTAGACAGATATACCCAGAGAAACAGGTAAGCAATGTTATAAAAATTTGAGCTATGGTTAGTCTTTTTGGGGGCTAGGCGGCCTGGGCAGTAATATGCATTTCCATTACTGTCCATGAACAGGCTCAATCAAACCGAGCATACAATATTATCATATGTGTCGTGTTCGGTGGCTTTCAAAGTTCCCTTTTCATTTATTACTTAAAATCACAAGGCCCTATAAATATAATTTAGGAATTTGAATGGAAGAGGTCTAGATATGTTAACATAAACTGCTGTCAAAATGATTGGTTTTCTTTTGAATTCGTTATGTCCTTCTATGCAAATTTTATAAATCTGTTGATGTGATATTACTGAGTCAATTTATAATGTTAAACTCTAATAAATGCAAGATTTTTTTTTCAGAAATTCGTATTGAAAGAAATTGCAAAACGGTGTAATGCATGTGACCAGTTAGAATCAAATGAAAATGAATTTCCGGGTAATGTTGAATTTAGTTTGATCCTGAAAGACAAAAGGACACCAAAAGACGTCTTCCAGTGTATAATTGATATGGATGTATGTAGAGAAGGACAAGTTCTGAAGTCTAATCCGATATTTATTGAAAGTTTGGAGTTAAGACAACAAGACAGATTACCAGTCAAGGTATGATAATTAAGAAACTAAATGAATATTGCGTTATTTGTTATAAGTTGTCCTTTCTGTGATAGTTATCATCCTGAAACGGATTAAGAGTTGAATAGCCAACACATAGCAATATATTACAAATATTTAGACATTTCATACAGGCAAGTGCGAACGCTGAATGAGAGCGTGTCAATATAATATTGAACATTAATTTTTCAAGCTCTACATCAAGATGTTTTCCCAATACATAATAGTTTATATATGGTAGACAAAATGTGAATGATTATCATTAAATCCATTTTCGCAAAAAAACTACTGTCAACGCCGTTTACTTTTACTTTGTAAACCAACACGTTTGATCCGAGTATGCCTCCTATGAAATATATTTTGGAGCTGACTTTATTAGTCACTGTTAAAAGCAGAAATTTCTTAGGTCCGGAGCTGTTGATTTTCCGAGTTAAGCTGCAAAACTGTCACTTTTTGCTCAAGTTGGCTAAAGTTGCATAAAAGGTTAAATTAAAAGATAATATTTGATACACATCTTGGACCTTTATCAATTAAATAATGTTTCAAACGAAATTTAAAAGATTGAAGTATTTGGGAATAATGATATAAGGCTGCTAGACGACATTTAATTTTCAAGATTTGTCCCCGTATCTTGTTCATTTTGTGAGCTCGTGTCACTGTACGAATGTAGTTACTATCTAGGAAGAAGATGTGTAAACGGCCCGGAAATCTCAGTCGGGAGAGCTATCGCCCTGTAGCGGGGATCCCTGGTTCGAGTCTCGGTTTGGGTGCACATTCTCTCTAACCCTGTGACATTTGGCGCCTAACGGGGGACCGTGACAGCACTGCTTGTATGTCTTACGACGCTCGCAATTGTGTATGGAATGTACCCTCGGGAATTCGAGGAAGAATTTCCAAGTAATGGGGGGGGGGGGATATGTCACAGTACAAATCTAGTCACTATCTGGTGAGAAGGTATGCAATTGGACGAATAGCTCGGTCGGGAGAGCACTCGCCCTGGAAGCGAGGGGTCCCGGGTTCGAGTCCCGGTCTGGCTGCACATTCTTCCTCACCTTGTGACACCCTGTGACACTCACGCAACGCTTTAAAATATTAAAACTAACAATGAATTAGGCAACATAATGAAGATAAATTATTGATTTGGGGAGCGATGACGGTTGATAAACGATATGGCAGCTTAAATTTTACCTGTATTAATAATTTATTCATGAAAGCTTTATTCATATAAGGCTTCCAAAATGTTCGTTGTTAATATTTGATACAGATTTGTATTGTTTACTTGATCGACAATTGAATTGAATTCAATGCGGCATAGTCAGTAATATTGCTGGGAGCGGGCATGATTAACCAACCTGCTCCAATAGGTGTTATATATTTATCATGTTTATTGGCTTTCAAAGATACAATTTTAAAGGTTTTACAAAAATGAGATGTTGATTTAATAACAGTTTTGTTAGATATCGTTCTAATTTTAATGATAGCCAAGGCGAAAACATTTAATATATTAAAAGTTTCAGGTTTAACTCATAATTTGGATGTTACTTGTGAGTATGGACAGTCTCTAAAATCAACTGTGATACTGTACGATATTATTTGATATTAGTTTTTGCTATTTTAAAGCATGATGGTCCAATGAAATATCCTGTACCAGAAGTAGGAGAGCGAGAAAATCAAGCAAGTAGTCGAAATGATGACGAAATTAGGCAAAGCGCAGCTCATGAAAACTTCGCTCAAACCGAACCATGTGATTTATACAGGAGCCAAGGGGCAACACATCGGCGAGAAAACTTTGTAACGACAGGTACTTCTTCAGCTACGAGAGTACGTGGGGAGAACACACATAATAACTTCAGTGCCAGTCTAGGTTCGAGAACACCGCCTTCCCCCGAGTTATCCCGCCCATTTGATTCTACGCAAATGCCAGCTCTAGGGCCTTTCAGCGTAACGCAAACAAACGATCAATAGGCAGCAAAAGAGTGTATGCTATAAGTGGATTTTTTTCTCCAAGAAATTTCCTATTGTGCATGATCTAGAAGTTTTTCCGATAAACTAGTAAAAAAAGCATAGAACATTTTTTCCATCGCTGACCTCTTTTTTAAATGTTCTTTGAACAGAGTAATAAGTATTTTTCTATAAACATTTTTAACGATATTGACGATGAATTCGAATTATCGTGCAACATTATTTGATTTCAGCACGGTTAAATGTTGTTCATAAAATTGTTATAATCTGTCAATATGCATTTCAAAAGTAACACGAATACACTTAACAACTTTTCTTAGTATACAACTGCGTTCTAGGGCATTACTGGTTTCATAATTGACCTATTGCTCTAAAACTTTCAATAAAACATGCAAGTAATACTAACTGATTTATTAGTAAAACATTATTCAAAATGACAGACAAATGACTGCTCACAATCATTTAGAATACTGACACCCACAGAAAACAAATTCACAATATCAGGTAAAGACGCATATGGCCTCCTTCAGCGATGAACGGTTAAATCGCGAAAATATTTTTGAAGCGGATTTTTTTATACTATGGGTGATCAGTTATTACTCTGTGGGCTGGTGTGTCAATGCACAAGAGGACTGTATCAGTTTTAATCAATTGAACTTATATAATGCAGAATATCAGCGACAAGTCCTTGTTCCGGTTGTCCTTCCACGTCTCCAAGCACAAAGGCGCATGCAGTAAATGCATGGTGGTGCACTGTGTCATCGTTCGGCGAACACCAGACGTTTTCTTGAAGTGAACAACGTCAGAATATTTCCATGGTGCGCTAGAACTCCGGATCTAAATATAATTTGTAAATCTGTTGCGTGATCTTGGAAGAGGTGTTCGAAACAGGATGGACCAACCAAGCAATTTGAAAATGGGCTTCTTCAGGAATGGGCTTAACATTCCATAACGAAGTCATTCAGCACTGTATTAGCTCAATGAGATTCAACGTGTCTTGCAGTTATAAGCGCTGTTGGTGTCATACTCTTTATTGATTGATGTGAATTTGTATTCTGTGGGTCTCAGTACTCTTAATGACTGAGAGCAGTCAGTTGTCTGTCTTTTTTAAATCTGTTTTACTGATAAATCAGTTAGTATTTATTGAATGTTTATTGAAAGTTTTGGAGCAATAGTTCAATTATCAAGCCAGTAATGCCCCAGTACGCAGGTGTATACTTAGAAAAGTTGTTAAATGTACTGCCATTTCGTCGATATGAATTGATCCAAACTTGTATGGTTTACTTGTGTAAATATTAAGTTGCAATTTGGCGTTGACAGTAACGGTAACGTGCAATACTGCCAATGAATATGAGTGGAAAATTGAAAGCTTAATGCTTTCACATTTGTCTTGATCTTTGACTTTCAACGTGCCTTTTCCATTCATTCACTTATTATTCACACGATATTCGATTTAGGTTTTTTATCTCTAATTTACAAACTGTTCTTTTTTAACAATTTAATAGCCTGCATCTAAATCGAACACTGTGTTTGTATTTTGTATATGTACCTCTCTTGCGTTTTCAATTATCTAAAAAATGTAAGTAAACGTTATTTACAAACAATTATAGAAATGCTGCTCTTAAGATATGATGCAGTAACTATGCTTCAATCAATATCACGCAATAATATAAGTCGCAAGATTCCAAACAATGTACAGAAACGTTATTTCCGCTAAAATTTTCTAAAAATTACAACCAAAAAGACACACGAATTGTTTACTTCATTTTAGTGATGTGATCAATTACGTGTTTTAAGTTAGGAAAACAGCTTCCCCATTCTGTCAAATATAGAGAAGAAGTAATTGATTAAATAACCGAATTCAAAGACAACTACATCCTCTTTGAATGTTGGTTGATACATACATTTGCCTCTTCCAAGAGAATATAATGCAGACGGAGTCAAAGAAAAAACAAGGCGGAAGCACTCGGGTTCTCTTTTAGACACAGATGTAACATCAAAAGAAACAGGTCAAGTTTTACTTCGGGGCATGTGCCTTCAAGGTCAAGCTCAGTGTTACTGAAATCTAAAGAACATTTCCGCTTAGTAACTATAGTTTGAAATGAGATTCTTTTATGAAATTTTCTGTATAGGTAACTTCTGCGAAGACGACTCATGTGATCGAAATTGAAGCCAAGGGATCAATGTCACTATTACTAAAAAAAAAGAAAAAAAAAACACTTCCTGTTCCATAACTTTTGTTAGGAATAAGATATTTAATTGAAAATTGCTATATAGGTACCTTCTGTGAAGACGAAACGGAATTGAAAGTAAGTGGGTGGGGTCACTACTACATGTGTAACATTATGGCATTGATCGTAAGCATTCCCAGTTCAAGTATCAAGCACCCATATGTGGGTATTTATCACTTTGTCAAGGTCTCTGTTACAAAAATAATTTGTGATAGTTTGGTGTCTAACTTTCCAATGACAATTTTCTCTCTTGTTTGTTTGGTTTGTATCTGTCATGAAATTCACAGTTTACCCCCAATTCATACAGAACTTTTATTTTTTAGATTTTACAGTTTTTCAATGTTCTCATGTCAAAATTTCCTCGTTCAAAAATAACCTACTTGTTAAGGTTATAATGCTAGATGAATTCTTCTAAGACCTATATCAAACTTCTATTAATTGTCTGCTAGCAAATCTATATGCATGTTATATATTTTTAAGAAAACTTGAATGTCCTTTCATCTTTGTGCAATTTTGATCACAGATCTACGTTTCCATTCATTTCACATGCAATGCTGGGGAAATCGAAATATTTGGTTACAATGATTTCGCCATTTTGCTTATTTGTCAAGCAACGTGAATTTAAATGGTTTTCTTGCGAAATGTCTCTCAACAATTTGAAGACAAATAAATTTCATTGTCTCTCAACATTTTGAAGACAAATAAATAAAAAGGAAATTCTGACGCTTACAATTTTCAATTTAATAAAAGTCCAACCTTTTTTATTTTAAATTTTTAAGTTAGTCCACATAGTGTCATTTCTAACATTACTTTACCAATAAATATAAAATTTGTTTTATGATTGTACTCTGTATTATAAAGTATACAAACGCATTTACTTATTTTGGTTTCTTTATGTGCATGAATAAGCATGAAGAAACCAAAGTCAGATCATAAAATGTTTACCATAAATGTTATTAGGTCCTTTGATACATGCAATAAGTACTATAAGGTTATTAACCTTTGTTCAAGAGCTGGGTGATTTCGGCCCGGAAGACCAATATTGGCCCGAGAGCTTTATATCGGGCCCGGAAGACGAATATTGGCCCGAGAGCTTTATATCGGGCCCGGAAGAGCAAAATTGGCCCGAGAGCTTAAGCTTGAGGTTCTATGTTGCTCGGACAGGCCGATATCAACTCCCGTTCTTTTAACACCGGTGTATGAGCATTTTATTATATGTGCTGGGCTTATTATATCAATGTCTGCCATTTTCATGCTCTGTAATTAATAAACTTACTGACTATCGTCTATTAATTAATTAACTACGTCACTATAATTGCTTTCACTACTAGTACAATGATTTAGAGTTTTGTGATGTTATTAACCCTTTCCTGTATAGATACACCTTTATTGCTAGGGCGAACAGTTTAGATCCAGATCAGCCGGCACATCCGTGCCGTCTGATCAGGATCTAAACTGTTCGCTTTTTGATTCATTAGTTTATTCCTGACCAAAACGCGACCAGTGCAGATCCTGATCAGATGGCACAGATGTGCCGGCTGATCTGGATCTACACTGGTCGCACATGCGTAAAAATGCGTATCTGTACAGGAAAGGGTTAAAGGTTGTTAACATTTTTTAAACTGTAACAGAGCAAGTTGCTATCAGTTGATTTTATTAGTTTTATTTTGTTTAAGTGATTATGTCTTTGAACAATTTGATGATATTGTGCAAGATATGAGATTGTGTAAATGTACAATTTGTACAATTTCTCCATTTTTCTCTTGTCATTTTATCGCTCTTAGAATATGTCTCGTGTGAGCATGCATGTCTTTTTTAAAAATATGCTACTACCTGCATCAAGCTCCTAAAGACTTGTCATGAATGGGACCCGATCGATTTAATCGTCGCCATCTTAAAATGTAAAAGATAAAAATCCTGTATCAATGGTTACCACGTGCCATAATTCTTGATAAGGGATTTCGGCCCACGATATCAGGTTTTCGGCCCACGATATCAGGTTTTCGACCTGCGATATCAGGTTTTCGGCCCGCGATATGAGGTTTTCGGCCCGCCCTTATCATGCAAAGTACCCGGGCATTTTGGTCATTATTTGTTACTATTAATAGTAACACATGTAATAAATATATTTACACAAGAAGGAGTAGACTCATAAAATGCTTTAGACCTTCGTTCACAATGGAACAGCAAAACAATTGTTGTTAAACTAAAGTGAAAAGAACGACTAAAATATTGTAATGCTTTTATTAAGAACACTGTTCATTAGTTACAAAACGTAATTTATATGACTTCAAAACGCACTTTCAATCTAAAGCAATGACACAAGGAAAAAATACTTAAATAATCGAGATTGTGTTATCTCTTTGTAAATGTTAGTAGCAACTAAAAGTCTGTCTATCTAGTATGCCTACGATGAAACTCTAAGAAAATGAACTACTTGCAAAATGCGCTATATTTTCGTTGTAATCTGGGATCGATTTGTTTATTTCAAAATATTGGAGACATTTTAAAATTCTTTCAATGCTACTTCAAACTTAAGGTTTAGGTCTTTTGAAAACGAGACATTTTAGTGTATTCGATACATGGCTCACATGAATACATACATAAATACACAAGCAAAACTATATAATTCTTTTGCATTTATACAAAATGATTGAACTGCATTTTATCATGCTATCTTTTGATTTGGTTATGCATTAATATTGTTTGATGATCGGAAAAAAGAAAAAGACAGATTCCCAATAAACCTTCATAAACTCTTAATCCCATGCAATCGTTGCGCAAAAAAGAGGTCAGCATAATGATCGAAATGAAGACGCGCTTCGTATAATCACCAGCAGGCAGAGCGCTGTAGAATGTCATGTTTAATTTTACGTTACAAATTACATGGAGAAAATAAAATGCATTTCTTAGTTAATAAATGAATCTCCATTAAAAAATCTGTCTTGTTGCACTTGTGGTTTTAAACTGCGGCTGTATTATTTAAATGAATCGGTGTATCGGCGATAGAACCTGCAAACGTTTTTATTTCCTTTATTTGTGGTAGATAATCTTGTTTTAAAATCTTTTCAGTCACCAAAGATTACAGTCATTGAAATCTTTAACATTTTTATAAGCTGTAGAAAAGCGGAATAGCTGTGAAATATAAACCCCGTAAGATATTTCACGTGGGATTTCACCATCTTAATATATAAAATTTACAATATTAACATCAGAATCATATATTTTAGTAATTACCAAATCATTTTAATAGAATGATTTAAAGAAAGTTTGCTTGATTTTCTAAAGTGTTAACTTTATCAAGCTTTTGTTCACTATGTTATATTTTGTTGACTCAAGATAGAGAATTACACTTTAGGCTGTTTTATTTTTATATGAACATTTCAATCATTCTCGACACCGTCACAGGCTGTTTAAGAGAACTTGAAGAAAATCTTGCATTTGATAGCAATTTGTCAAAAGCATTTGAAATCACGGCCATTATTATTTCATACTATAAACGGATTTAGAAGCGACCATAGTCATAACGGGTTGTTTAATGATAATATTAATCAGGAATGAAACATTTCTACAAGTTCTAATTGTGACATTTTGAAGAGATTGAGGTAGTCGAAGAACATGGGGGCAGAACTACAGTAACAGCAAAAGAAAATCACGTATTCATTGTTCGATTTCTAACCTTCAAATAATCTGAAACCTATCTGAAAGGCTATTATTTTGGCCACTCTTTCTATATCAATAACACCTATATAACGTATTACTCAACAAGTGCATATTGAAGATTAAATTTACAACTTAAATCTTATTACTTAATTCGTTATAAGCAACAGTGCCAACATAATATTCTTTAGCGCTTTGAAATTCCAGTGGCAATTTGCTTTGCCATTTAACATTACAATGCGATTACTTATTTCTCTTTTAGTTAATCGTGTGTTATGCTATTTGAAATTGATAAACTAAAAATCATTTTCAAAAAAGTCTTCACTTGCTTGAGGTTGTGTTTTCTGATTTTCGCTATTCTTGATTTGCCTAAAATTCCTTTTGACACTTTTGAATAATTATGTTTATCAGTAATTATGAGTTTCAAATTTACACATTACTCCTTTCAGCAACTTTCAAATTACAACATCTATGTTGTTTCCCATGACACCTTCTTCTACAAATGTTCACGTTGTTACACTAACGGTCTGAAAGAAAAAATGGAAATCCAGGTATAAGAAGAAAAGCAAAACCAACATTCTGCTTTTGACGTTTACTCAACAACATCAAATCCAAATACACAGTGTTACTTTTCAAATTTTGTTATTTTATTTTCAATTGTATAATGTTAAGAGATTTATTTTCGAATCTTAGAACTCATGTTCTTCTTAAACAACAATACGCTTTCAAAATGGATGTAACTTAAATAACAAAATTTCTGTATTTTTCTTGAAGAAGAACACGAGATCGAAAATTCGAAAATAAAGATAATTTTTTTTATAAATTATATAACTGACTTCCCTTTTGGAAGATTTTACGAAATTAACGTAATTGTGATACAATGTTAAGAGTCTGAAGTATAATATTTACTGTGAAATGGGAGATTTATAGCATGTAGCACCTCTAGCTTTTTTCTTTTTATCTCGATAACATATATGGAGTGATCAAGACTACGTGTATAAAACCAGATGGAACCTGAGCACCATTATATGTTTATAATTTAAATCGAAACACCTGTTACATTGCCATTTAGATTGTTTCGTACAATGTTAAAAATGGTTAGAAAACGAATGAAAATATCGCTGAAATCAGGAATAACTACTAGGTCTGCAGTTGCCAAATAGAACATCAAAAAATCAAGTCAAGCATTGAAAAAGATGTGCGTTTCACTGTCAGCATGATGTTCCAGATTTTCGTTTGCAGCATAGATTTAAAAACATAGTATGTGTAGAGTTTAGCTCAGGTAGGGAATTTAGATTTTAATATATATATTATGACACTTTGCGTTGAAGTTCAAAGATTGTCAATCACTTTTCAGCTCTCTGATCTTGCAAATGTGATTCCAGATGCACAGTAAGGTCTCCGTACGGTCATTGAGTACCTACCTTGTTTTGTTCAGCAATTCAAAAAGCTTTCCATCTTTGATCGTTGTTGTGCTTTTTTATGCAATATTTTAAATAGGTGAGTTTAAGTGAGTTCACCAAGACAACTTGTACTTGTTTCTTTATAGGACAATTTGTGTGAGGTAAGCCTTTTAGGACCTGGGTTAAACTACCAGTGGCAAATTGTTTTTACTGACAGTTCCTAGGCGGTAACCCCTCTCTCTCTCTCTCTCTCTCTCTCTCTCTCTCTCTCTCTCTCTCTCTCCCTCCTCTCTCTCTCCTCTCTCTCTCCTCTCTCTCTCCTCTCATATTAATCATCTAGCAATATTTACGTGATAAAGAGTCTCTAAATGTGTATGTGTTACTTGGTGTATAAAATTTGATTAATAATAACATATTGTTTGTTTTAATGTGTGAAATTGTAAGTCATATAACCATTATTTAATTTTATAATTTCTTTGAAATACAATTGTAATATCGTTTAACTAAAATTTTATTATGTATGACAAAACATGAATCAAATGACTGAATCATTTGCCTACTTTTTGTGGATATTTTCAAAGTAGAAATTAAGTCTTGCTCGCGAAAATAGCGACAATTAGTTAGATTTCAATACTCTACAACCGTTGCTTTTCACAATGTTCATAATGTTCATCATAAATATATTGTTTAAAACCTATTTTTAAAAATAAATATAGCAATTATCATACCATCCGGTTCGGTACCGTAGACAGAGCTTCGCCAAACGCCGCCACATGTTTCAGTGTTGTTTCCGGAACACTTATTGTTACACTCACTGTCTGGTCTCTTTTCGATGTATTTTAATCTTTGTCCACAGAAGCAATGACTTGAAAACTGTAAAAGTTAACAAATGGACTAAAGACAGTGGGGAACTTAGTTCAAATCAGTGATATAGTTCTTAAAACAAGGGAAAGCAAATTAGGAATGACTTTGATAGCTATAATAAGTTTGATTATTTAGAAGTATATGTTCAATATCTCTGGTAATATTGCCCATATAAGAATCTCTGTGCAAATCACCAGTTTTAAGCGGTAAGTGGTGTCATACAATGATGGTCACGTTTATCTCGGTGAATCGCGCATCCATTTTTGTGGTTTCACCCGTTAGCACCGAAAATGGCATGATTGCAGTGTGTTTCCGTACAGAATCAATCCAGGCGCGTACATTTTATGTTATTTACGATTAACAGTATCAATGTTTGTACCGTATGGCGGTCATAATAGTCTCCCTGTGCCAAAAGTTAATACTGTTATCCGTATCAATTGTTTTTCGACGTCATATGGGGCGCGTCACGGGAAAAGGTACCTTCGGACAGTTGACGTCAATCCTTGAAATGACGTCATAAAGTTGAGCAGACGAGATTAATTATTAATATGCATTTCGCGTTAAAAATATCATTTTATTGTCAAAATGTGTAACAAAATCTCTTTTAAGTTAGGAGAAAATAATTGATGGTTGTAATTTTATTCTAAATATAGTAACAACTAAAATGTCACAAAATTTGTTCGAAGGTACCTTTTCCCGTGGCGTGCCCCATATAATGTCAGACAGGTAAATCTGTATGATCCGTGCATCCGTTTAAGAGGCTTGCTTGAAGTTAGTTGGCTAGGCGTTGTCGCCATACGGGTTCGAGTCCCAGAGAGTGCCTATATGATTTCTTATCGTTGTTGCCATTATCTTAATATGTCGTCGAAGTATATGGAATTTCTAGCAACTGACTTACCTTACATAATTATAAATATTGATTTACAAAGAGCACAATTCTACAGTTCTACAAGTTGTTTAATGAAACTTGAATGATATTACAAAATCATGTTAAACAAAAGCGTGATTTTAACCTTCTTCTAGAGATTTTTTTTTAAATTTCGCAAGACAATAAAAGAAATATTATTTTCAAATGTTTGTGATTCTTTCAAAATTGCCCAATTCTTATTAAATCACTCTAATCTCTATCTGTAAATCGCGTATAAGCTGTTACATTAATTTTTTATTATTTTGCCACTGAACTTCATGACTTCTCAGACAAGTATCAACCTACTTATGTGGAAATTCAAATTGTGATATACACCTTTTAAAGGCGTCTAACCATCTGTCAACTTCTGTGGTTACGTACTAAAGTTATTAAATATAATTTAAAATAAAAAACTTAGTTTCCCACTTCCGTGAGAAAGAACCGCATTTCCTTGCTGACACACAGTTCAAGGCACATCTTCGTTGTCATATTTTGGTTTTCAATATGTACATCTTCTAAAAGCCGGTCCCATTTGTCAACATAACAACCAAGATACACGTATTCAATAGGGCGGCTCAAATCTGAAAATTGTCTTCATTGACAAGTATATTTCATATTTAAGTTGAATATATTAAATATAGTGGCTTGTGCATCCCAGAGTTCGTTTTCGGGTAAAATTCTTTAAAGTAGATGTTCTGTAAAATCTCATAATCCTCAACTTAGACAATTCTTTGTAACATGAAAATGAGCTGTATGATGGAAATGTTGTGTAAAAAAATCTCCAAAGATTTAAAGGCGGGGCAAAAAGTAGAGAGGAAAAGAAAGCATGGGTTTTTAAAATGATCAGTTTCAATAAGGCAACACATACTTTTAACGTAAAGGAGAACCTGAGAATGACCAGTGACATTTCTGTTCTCAGTAATACATCTTTATAATGACTTTAATCTGACACTTAATTTTGCTTATAAGGCAAGATCGAATTAATACATAAAATGTATTAAAATCACTGAATTAAAATGAGTCTTTGATTTCTGCACATGATTTTCCGAAGATTTTAAAGTAGTTTACAAGAACAAATGTGATAACATCTTAAAACAAATAATGTCTATTCGCGAAGACATGATATTTGTTTTGTGAAATCAGGGCCTTACAAAGTCGCGGAATTATTGTTCATCTACACATTAACAGGCTCTGTTAAATCGAGTTTGTAACATTTAGATATTTACCGAATTGGGAAAGTTCCCTTTTCATCATTTTCATCATATAAATTAATACATAGACATATATATTTTAGCCAAAAACTTTCAGTACAATGTAAACATTGTGTAAACAACAGCGATATATTAATTTAAAAATCTTGATTTTCTCTATAATTTGCGTGATATTTAACATCCTATTTGACGTAAATGAGTTCAGCAGAAGCTGTATAAGAAAGAAACACTCAAAACCACATAACCTTGACACAATCATACAACACAACAGTAGTTTACGACAATATCTCGTCCTGTTTACATTTTTGCATTTATGGCAATGCATATTACTGTCCAAGCCACCGACACACTATTTTGCAGTTGCCTGTGTTTTTTTGCGACGTCAAAACTACGTCATATAACGCCATGTATTCTAATAATAAATATCCGGTACTCCCAGGCACATTTATATTCTCTTTATAATCACAAGGTGATTAACATGGCATAAACATACAAATACATGTATACAAAAGGAGACATACATTCATGTTACACATGACAAAGATACAAATCGTGAGAATGGGTTATACAACATGCATGTACAACACAAGAAACCGACGGTTATACAACACAAAAAGACCGGCTACATTTAAATGTTAATTTAAATGTTACTTTAATGAGCATTGTACACTATTGTACGGAGTGTAAACCATATTTTGTACATTTGCATGCGGATGATTTGTGTATGTATAATCACAGTTTTAATCTATTATTTAATTAAAATTAAATTTTTATGCACGAAAAGCATCCATATATTATATTACGAGTATTCCATATATTATATTGCGAGTAGGAAATGCTTATGAACATTGCGATTGGCGATTGCTGAAAAACGTTATCAGTTTTTTTTAAATAACAGTTTTTTTCGGCGTTAGCTGTCTAAGCTCACTTTTGACCTAATTTATTAACCAATGAAGTGGTGTAAATAATACTCGTATTATATTATTATGCAGCGGGAAAATTAAATAAACTATTTCGATTGGTAGCTATTTCCACCGGAGAGGCATCTAGCAGGGTGAAGAGGTTTCTAGTGGGATTTTTAAACAATTAGTTAATACACTGTTTGAAACGATTATTGCTGTAACGTTTAGATCTTTTTCTATTCTCTTGTGTTGAAAGATGTGAAATGAGGCACTCGACAGTACTCGTCATTGGCTAGGATTTTTTGTCAACAACAATACAGGCACTCTTTTATATCAACCTATACAAAATGAAAGTGAAAGTAAGTGGAAATGGCTTAAAGAAAACGATGTTACACTTTCACTGTAAAGCTGAAAATTTAAGTAATAAAATCTACGAGTTTGAATTATAATTGTAATATTTGTGAGTATTTAGTTAATGGAAATTTATCACAGCTCTTTCAGTAATTGAAATGTTTACCCGTCTCTTAAATCGGGCAGCTGTATATAATATGCTACGCGATATAAACAATGAGTTCGCTATGTAAGTCTTGAGTCTTCACATATATTTTATTCTTTCGGCAATGGATATATCATCTGATAGATTATGTTTTAAGAATAAACACAACCAATGCCTTTTACAATACGTTTCTTATATAAAACTCATTCTTTATCGCGACTGAGGATTTTACAATGTGCTTACTTGTCTTAAATCTGGCAACTACGTGTAATATGTTACGCGAAAAAACTGCGAGTCCGCTATTAAGTCACTGTGAAGGATTTACAATGAAATTATTTAATTTACACGTAAATCAAGATGAAGTGAATATTACCAGCTACAAACTGCATCATTTCATATACAATCTACGCCGTTTATCTTTTTTAAAGATATTTCTTGTTTATTTTGTTTTGTGACTGTTTAGATCTGTTATAAAAAAAGAGAATCCTTTATGCAGTTTAACAACAGAACAAACAAGTTTAGAGGCGCACGTTGAAAACATGCGAGGTCTGTACAATTTAAATAACATAAATTACATTGAAATACGGGGTTCCGGCGATGAATTTAATAAACTATGTTTTTCCATCCAAGCATGTGGTGATATCAGTCTTATCACGTGGTTTGTGACGTCACTCCCCACGGTTGTCAATACATTCGGGGCAAACACAGAAAAAAAATTGTCATTCAATTTCAGTATTTGCCCCTAATCACAGACAAAAGTAGACATAAGGCGACATATGTCTTGACAACCGTGGCGAGTGTTTAACTTTCCCCTAAGAATGCGCTAAAGTTCGTCGAAAATGGTGAACTAATAATATACTTACAAGGCTTCGAAGATTTGAATCGATGGTTATTTTCTTGCCGTAATACCAAAAAAAAAATGACGTCACAAATCACGTGGTATGGCCATACTACTATTACTGTAATTACATATAACTGTTTAAATTTACTCTAAAGTTCGCAGCCATATAATAATTGTGGTATTTAATAAATGTGAATTTGGTTTGACAGGATTTAGATAATTTTAGTTAATTTTTATGAATAATATAGAGAATATGAAATATTTCGCTATCCTTGCGGCATTATCAACTTTATCGCTATCTGTAAACTTCACGGTGGTTAAGCTTCCCGGACTTTTTTGGATCAAATCTACGTCTCCTGACTATTTTTGATCTAGAGAAGGACTTTTAATGATTTTTAAAATAGACAAGGAGCCGAAAACTTCAAAAAATAACCATAAACTCGGATTAGTTTGAAACATTAGCAACTCCACGGAATACTGGGATATTTTAGCTGTTTATACATAGTCATGATTTACCATTTTAGTTATGAATTTAACTCGGGGTTCTCTGCAATGCAAGTAGGCTTCAATCATATATAGAAAGTGTGTCAACTGAGGTTCGAGTCCTGGTCAATGCTACTCTTTCCTATCCAAATCTGCCACATTGGGGTTGTCGGCAGGGCGATAACACTTGGAGCCCCTTCGGGCGAAGCAAGTGGCCGGACCTAGGCAGACCGTCGTTTAATAGGGGGGGAATGTAATAGATTTCGCACCAGTGGCCCCGGTAGCTCAATTTTTAGAGCGTTGGCACGGTAAGCCGGGCGTTCGAGGTCCGAGTCCTAATCAAGGCTATCTTTCTAAAATCCAACCCAAATACGCCACACAATAAAAGATTAATTCAATAGGTACTATGGATAACACAATAATGTTAATTTTCGAAAGCGCTTAAGTTAATGGCATCCCAGACAAAAGTGGCATTTTCCATTATGACTTCCGGACAAGGTTCACACATATTCTTTAAATGCTCTTATTAAAAGTGATGCAATATTGTTGTTAGTCAACTTTGTGTCTTATCACATACCTTCCGGATGTGGGAGTGTTATAACAAACCTTATTCATTTTTATATATAACTAGTTATATATCGTAGCCGAATCAATTCATCCGCGTTGTCAGCAATTAGAATAAATTTATGAAAATGACTTACTTTTCCCATCTGGCCACTCTAGGCAAACAATTAGCTTCTGTAAGGAACCTACGCATCCCTAATATTGATAATATCGACGGAATAAACAACTTTCCTGAAGACATCTTGACTATACCGTAAGATAGGAATAGGCTTATGTATAGCAACAGCAAAGAAGCCATTTTTATTTCGATAAAATCGAAAACAAAATGACCCAGACGCTAACATCATTTTCTGAACATCGTCGGTTCGATCCTACAACATCCTTGGAAAACGAAAAACACTTGAAACACGTTTTCAATCCAAATAATGATTAATCAATTTTTAATTACTGAATTGCATGTCCTCAAAACAATACGGTAATCTTGTATTACTAAGATTTTTTTAAACGCTGAATTTAAGAAAGGTATGATTATAGAGTTCCACGTCCGCAATAGCAGAAGGCGAAAACCTTCGGTTTCAACTGTATTTTGCTGGAACTTGATGCCTTTCAACAACAATTTGTGTAACTACATTATAAACCTTACCAGCTTTATTAGTGGCACTCGCTATATCATAGAGAGATCCACGCCAATAACCGCCGCACAGTTCGTTGCTATCTCAGGCACACACATAGTTACATTCGGTGTTGGGTCTCTTTTCGTAGTTCTTAAGTGCGTTTCCACAGAAACAATAACTTGTAAACTGAAGAAACGAACAAAATCTAATAATCTAATCATTCAACAACGTTAAATAAAACAACAATAAAAAAGTTTTTAAAAAATGGTTATGAAGAATAGAAATGTGACACATGCAAAATCATTCAAAAATATATCGCAAGATCTTTAAAAGGTACGAGAATGACATAAACTAAAATAACACAAGAGTCTGATTAAGTAATTGACATTAGGGTGAGATAGAGAGATACATAGGGGGGGGGGGTGAGAGAGAGAGAGAGAGAGAGAGAGAGAGAGAGAGAGAGAGAGAGAGAGAGAGAGAGAGAGATTAAAAATGTAAAATAATGTGTATAGATGTCTAAAAACTTAATCAGAGGAAGTCTTGCTATACACTTAACCAATGTTCTAACTACACCGATCGTATTTTTTAATTTTTCAGAATGGATTTGAAGAACATTAATACATCATTTGTACTTCTTTTTATGAAGAAGTTATCAAAATCCTTACGTGTGTTTGGAAAACACTGACATTTAATCAAGGTAGGGGTAAAATCGAAAGTCACGAAATTGTCTGTAGCGGGTATATTATCCGTTAATGAAAATTAATGTTTACTTGTTAAAATAAGGATTCTCAAGTAATTTTGAACATTTCTATGCAATTCTGCAATAATGTTAGTTGTTGGCTGTGACACTGAGGATATTTCAGCAGTTTTGGCCGTTTTCAGTATATCATCTTTATAAAAGCTACTGCCAATTTTGTGAATTTTTGTTTTATCCTCACCTCGGTAAAATGTCCATAATTTATGAACGCCTGAGGGGATTTTACTAAAATTTTCATAAAAAGAAGTAAAAATGATACATCTTATAATGTTTAAAATTTGAAGAGTGTACTCCAATTCCATGTGGAGAAATTGAAATTTTACAATCGGTGTAGTTAGAACATTGGTTAAGTGTAGTTGTAGAGATTTATCACTATAAAATATTTTGACGTTTTATATTGATAATCCTACCTAGCCAAAGAAGCATTGTGATTTATCTGGTTCGGAGTTTTATCAGGTATTTGTACGACTTACTAAAATTATCTTACATCATAAACATTATAAAAAAATTTATAGTTTTGAAACTGTTGTGGTCGTCTTTGAAACGTAATAAGTATTCGTGTGAGATACATTAAATGTCTTTCCTTCCTTTAGAAACCTTTTTCAAATAGAACAAATGACAAATGCCTTAAACAAGTTAACAATATCAAAGGGAAATTGATCCGAACGATAAAATAAGGAACGAAATTAACTGACACTACCTCTGTTAAAAAGAATCGCATTCCTTTAGCGATACAGAAATCAAGACATGTTTTCGTTGTCATATTATCACTTCTCAGCCATTCTCCGTCCAAGAGACGGTCCACTTTATCCATGTAACAACCAAGGTACATGTCTCTTATCACAGACAGACAAGCTGTAATGACAATATAATATTAAATGATAGTGCCTCTAGCTGGGAGCGAACCCGCGCCGTCACGGCGACAGCGCCTAGCCCTGCAATTCCTGCGACGCAACCAATTGAGCTAACCAGGACAACCCCAAAAAAGGTTGATCGGATAGCCCTAAAGCAATTTTCATCTCTTTTCGGAAAATCACGCTTTTTAGATAAAAAAATATTGAAAATAGGATGTACTAAAAAGAATTTTGACTGTCATCAAACATGACAAATGTTAAAATATTGGAGCATTGGTTTGTCAAACCCTCGTCATGATCATAAATGGAAATGAATATATCGGAAGTCGAAGTATTGAAGTATACTTTATACTGAACAAATGCAAATCTTGTTTTCTGATTTACACACAACACTGCAACTCTGCAACCTCAAGTCATCCAGTACAATTTTGGTTCTGCTGAGTTCGATGAATGTTTTAACTTATTTACTGGTAAATTGACGACGGACTTAAACACGACAAAATTATTAATATATATTAAACAACCGTAGACATTGGATATTGAATTTTCTTTTGTCATTGTGTTATAGAAATGACAGTAGAAGTACAACCTTTGCATTAAAGTCAATCAGATTAACCAAATCGAGATATGAAAGAGTAACCAGACATTTCTACAAGAAATGTACTTCAAATTAAAAAAAAAGGTAAGATTTAACTATAAATATATTTGTTAGCTGTTGCACTTTGTTTCAGCGAAACAATCGCATTATTCTGTTTTTCTAGCGTTTCCATCATTATCCTTTGATCATGTTCAAGTCGAAATAATTTCAGCAGCATATCAGAACATGACGGACAATCTGCATTTGTATTGCCAAAATTTGGAATAACCAATATCAAAATCGTTATGTGAAAAATACGAGCATTCATCTGATACGCCATATTCTTAAACCGCGTGAATAATTTACTGACGACAGACTGTAGCTTTTATAATAACTTCTTGTTTTCTACTTCGTCATTCTCTATTAAATGGGTTACTCGTTTTAAAAATAAACAGGAAAATAAATAAGCAAAAAAAAACACACCAAGGACATTATGTTTTTATCCTAAACAGCTGACAATGTATGATTCATGACTTTGCATTTTCCATGTCTTGCCTGGCGGATAATCTCAAGTAACTACGTTTTTCAATTTTGAAGTAGAGCAGCTACAGTACTGCTCTTGACGCGATGACTTATGAACAATCGAGTTTTCTGGTCCTCAGTGTTGTGTATTTGATCAATCTTACTTGTTTCCCTTTTAAATCAAAACTGTTTGTCATTCAGAGCATATCGTTATAACATATTCAATAAATTTATATTCTACTTTTAATCAGACAATGAATTACTTCGTCGTTACCCAAGAAGTTCATGAAAGAACATGCGGATTTTTTCGTTTACCATCCAAAAAATAAACCATTCTTGCAAAAATGGTCTTTGTTTAAAGGCTCTCCTCATCGAAATAAAGGATTCCATTGGTCGTATAAAAGGAGTTAAAACATTTTTTGTTGATTATTTAAGAAGTTGATCAATTTCGTAGGTTTTGGTTGCTCTTCAAAGTTACATTTATAAAATGTTTAACGTAATGTATCTTCAGCAGAGCTGATACGATTAAAGGCAATTATACTTGCTTTAACCAGCTTACGTGCCCATTTTATTACAACTAGCTAAGGTGATTATGCTTGCTTTCACCAGCGAAAGTGCCTGTTCTTATTGCAAGGAGCTAACGTGTTTACTTGCTTTCACCAGCTAACGTGTCCATTCTCGCTATAACGAGCTAACGTGCTTACGCTTGCTTTCAACAGCTAACGTGTCCATTCTCGTTACAATGAGCTAACGTGCTTTTTTGCTTTCTTTCAACAGCTAACGTTTTCATTCTCGCTACAACAAGCTAACGTACTTATGTTTGCTTTCACCAGCTAACGTTTTCATTCTCGCTACAACAAGCTAACGTACTTATGCTTGCTTTCACCAGCTAACGTTTTCATTCTCGCTACAACAAGCTAACGTACTTATGCTTGCTTTCACCAGCTAACGTTTTCATTCTCGCTACAACAAGCTAACGTACTTATGCTTGCTTTCTCCAAGTAACGTGTTCATTCTCGCTACAACAAGCTAACGTACTTATGCTTGCTTTCACCAGCTAACGTTTTCATTCTCGCTACAACAAGCTAATGTACTTATGCTTGCTTTCACCAGCTAACGTTTTCATTCTCGCTACAACAAGCTAACGTACTTATGCTTGCTTTCACCAGCTAACGTTTTCATTCTCGCTACAACAAGCTAACGTACTTATGCTCGCTTTCACCAGCTAACGGTTTCATTCTCGCTACAACAAGCTAACGTACTTATGCTTTCTTTCTCCAAGTAACGTGTTCATTCTCGCTCCAACGAGCTTAAGTGCTTATGCTTGCCTTCACCAGCTAACGTTTTTATTCTCGCTACAACGAGTTAACGTGCTTTTGCTTGCTTTCACCAGCTAACGTGTTCATTCTCGCTGCGACGAGCTTAAGTGCTTTTGCTTGTTTTGACACCCTAACGTTTTCATTCTCGCTACAACGAGCTAACGTATTATGATTGCTTTCATCAGCTTACGTGTTCAATCTCTAGTTAATAATATGTCAATCATTTATGTTAAGCGACGGACGCAAATACAATCGACAGAAATAGTTTGGTGTTGATTTTGAAGAATCATCATGTAGTGTTTGTTTACTGCTGGTTTGAATAAATACGTAGTCTGTTCTATTGTCCAACAATATTGACCTGACACTCCTGCATTTGACCTCATATTCGTTAATATTCGTAAATGTTACGACCGGTAGTCCGGCATCTATTCCAATACTCCACACATCACCGAGGTGTAAATTGAATAATATTTCGGTGTTTTCGCTGATACCCGTGTTTATTCAATGACTTTTACGAAAATTAATGAAGTGCCAGGTTAATATTGTTGGACAATACCACTCCTACACTGGTGTTTTTGCAGGTTCCAGTTTATTATTTACTCATCGAAAGCTCATACACTGGTTGTCAATACATTTGTTCAGCTGCTTGGTAATAGTGTTATCATTAAACTACTTTTCCATTATTGGTAATGAATAATTTAACTATATTGTCCGTCTATTTACCATTTTACATTTACTAAATTTGAAAAGCCAACATGTAACTGACATTATTTGAGCGTATTGCTTTAGAAGAATTACATGTAAATAGGGGCATTTAAATGAAATTTAATTTTCAAGATCATTGCGAAAGAAAAACAAATCTGCTCATGCCGCGAGAAAGATAAATTCAGTATAAGGAAAATAATCATAACCTTTTGTTTGTCTCGGCTTGACAGACAGCATAACAAGATAGTTGTACCCGATTATCTACAAATCTACGTCAAAGTTATTTGTTGAGTTTTACTGTGATAGAAATCAAGCAAATTGTTAAACATGTTTCTAAAAGATCCCCAACTTCTTTTGTCCTAAGTACGTATTAATTGGATCAACGACTGAATTAAACGCATACAATAATCGACACGTTATGACAAATATTTACCAATTTTCATGTCGTTTACTTAAGATATTCCGGAAAAGCACTTTTGCCATAGTAATTCAGAATCCGGCCACAACAAAGATTGTGTAAGCCAGAAGAATGGCCAAGATGATAAATGTAGATTTAACCATGCTTTTTGTCACGGATAGGCCGAGGGGAATACTCCGCCCGAACACAAAACTATGAAAATTTTTACAATTTATTTACAAAAATAAAAATAAAAGAATATTTATAAATGAGAAAAAAAATGAAATATTCAAATGAAGATGTCCTTTTCACAGATTAATACATTTACAATAAATTAGTGTCCACAGTGTTCACCAAATGTTCACTATATCCGACACTACAATACCCGTAGTTGTAAAGATGTATAACAACTTGGGGGTTCACAAAACCCGCAGATGTAAAGATGTATAACGACACAGCAGGGGCACTTTGCTGTCCTTGTACCAGGGGTAAACAACCCCAAGGATATATGTGTAATAACCACTTCCCTGACACTGTTGTCTGTCCCTCGGGAAGTTTTCAATTATCTGTAAATCCCTCTTGCTCTTGCTTCTTGCGCTGCCGCAAGTGGTATATTCCGCCTTATGCTGGACAGGCCCTAGCTCAGTTGGGAATACAGTAAAGTTTGCCAACCGGCAATAACGTAACGTATGCTCTGAGTGACGTGACTACCCCAGCCAATGCTTCGCCCAGTAGAGCTCCAAGGGTAAATCAACTGGCAACTCCTGCCTAACGTATTAAGCGGCTTCAAATGACAACACATATTCAATACAAAAGTGTCCCCAAAACTATGTAATATCCTAAATGTAGAAAAAAAATCATTATATCAAAACCCTGAATACATATAAAATGATAAAATATCGAAATAGATACTGCAACTTGACATGTAGAACATGACATGTAGAACATAATATTAATCAATTAATCATAAATTAACATTGATTATTATTTGCCCTAATACAAATACTAGATTTACATAAAATATAAAATAACTGACCTCTGGTTATACTGTAAACAATTTACTATGATTAGGTTTTGTTAATTAAATTGAAATTCAACTCCGCAAAACAAAAACAAAACAAAATAACCAACAAAACAAAAAAACCAACAAAACAAACAACGCGAGCTGGGATTGAACCCACAACCTCGCACTTACAAAGCCGATGCCCTACCACTGAGCCATAGAGGCTTCATACAACATTCACAGTGTACACTCGAAAGTCCGACCCTACTTCCGATAGCGCTGAATATACACATAGCCATCACGATGGAGCTGGTTAAAAAGCGGGTAAGACAATTGAATAAAGAGTAATTATTTAATTCTTTTACTTTAAATACTTAGACTAGCAAGAAATAGAGTGCGTCGAGTTATAAAATGAACGTGATAAAACGTTAACTTCGAAAAAATACGATCGATCACCAAAATTTACAAAAAAAAATGTCAATCGTGTCACTTCAAACGTCCATTTCAAAGCTTTATTTACATTGTTTGGCCGAAATTCGTTTTACTATGCGAAGTGTATTCATTACTATATCACTTCATGTAGTTAAATCTTGTCCCAACCCGCTAGTTTTCGAAAAACTCGAATTTTCATTTGCACTGGTAGTGTGACAAGATGGTACGGCTACTAGCAAAGTCTAAAAAACAAATGGTCCGGCTACTAGCAGTATCTACTAGCAAGGGGTCTAACCTAAAGTAAGAAGATCGATGCTTTAAGACGGCCATTTCATGGAGAGTGGTGTCAATTGGTGATAAAACAGCATTGTTTTGTTTACATCGACCACTAATTCAGTAAAGTAAGTACATTTTCTTGTATTATAGGTAGCAGATGTCTGAAACAAGCGGCTAGGTGGTTATCTCATACACAATACCTATAATACAAGAAAATGTACTTACTTTACTGAATTAGTGGTCGATGTAAACAAAACAATGCTGTTTTATCACCAATTGACACCACTCTCCATGAAATGGCCGTCTTAAAGCATCGATCTTCCTACTTTAGGTTAGACCCCTTGACTAGGGTTGACTAAATAATCTTTTTCATCAATTTTGTTGTTGTTCTGACGTCATATTATAAATTATTATTAAATATCTCTAAAATAGTTTGAATATAGACAAAAAAATGAAATATTTTGATAATTTTCATCGCCTGTTATCTCTGTAGCAGTATGCCGCAGTCCCCGTTACATATATACTTTCGATTTCTCTATTTTCGTAAATCATATTTAAAAATCCGTCCATATACGTACACAATAGACTGGCTTCACTATTTTCTTTCAGCAGAACAGTCGCATTTTGAAACATACCGCATAGAAAGTACATATTTGATGTGAAATGATAACAAATCTTGAAAGCTAGTAGCCGGACTGTCAATTGGCTAGTAGCCGTACCATCTTGTCACACTACCAGTGCACATGAAAATTCGAGTTTTTTGAAAACTAGCGGGTTGGGAAAAGATTAAGCTACATGAAGTGATACAGTAATGAATACACTTCATATAGTCAAACGAATTTCGGCCAAACAATGTCAATAAAGCTTTGAAATGGACGTTTGAAGTGACACGATTGACATTTTTTTGTACATTTTGGTGATCGATCGTATTTTTTCGAAGTTTACGTTGTATCACGTTCATTTTATAACTCGACGCACTCTATTTCTTGCTAGTCTAAGTATTTAAAGTAAAAGAATTAAATAATTACTCTTTATTCAATTTCTTACCCGCTTTTTAACCAGCTCCTTCATGATGGCTATGTGTGTAGTCAGCGCTATCGGAAGTAGGGTCGGACTTTCGAGTGTACACTGTGACATTGCTTTAAAATCAAGTAGAAACTGAAATCAACAATAAAATATGACCAAAAATTTAAGAAATAGCAAACAAAACAAGATGTAATTGTACCTCTAGCGTCGCTTACAAAAATCCTAAATCTACAATAACAGCGTTCTAACGCTCTGTAAGAACACAAATGTTGTACTGCCCAAAAGGTACTGGTGGGCGATCAATTTATGCAAAATATTGCCGCCACACGCATTGAACGAATAAAAGCTGGCTCGGCGAAGTACTCGAGAAAGAAGATTCGTGAACAACCAAATTAAATCTTGATTGGTTAATGCTAAACTGCTGATTTTAAGAGGCATATTATCACGTGTTGAATGAATGATTATAGCATAACTATCAATAAATATTATAAAAACTCCCGTAAGGAACCTCAGTCCAAAAAGATGACAACTTTTACTATACAGTTAATTTTAAAATATATGTTCAATGAATACCTAATGTTTAGTACTTGTGACACTTTTGGATGACTCTTTTTTGAGAACCTTTATCTTAAATATCAGTAACACATAGATAATAAGCAATGCTGTACAGCAGGCTCATAAACGACATACACCAAATCACGACTGTTCCCAATAGTGTAGACCGCTACAATGGTAGACACGTATACTATTGCTGCCACCGTCCATCAGGTACAAAGCAGTTGACTTTGTTATTATCCGACTTCAGAATTATAAGTACATCTATTGCATGTTCATTACACCTACATACTGAAGTAATAAGTAAACGTCACTGAAGATCATTGACGTATTGAATGTCAATGGGGCTTCCCCTGTTGGGGTCCTTTTCAAAAAGATTGTTTCAAAAATATTACATAATAAAAAACCGGCCCCGCCCGGCTAGCTCAGTTGGTAGAGCATCGGACTGTCAATCCAGGGGTCGTGAGTTCGATCCCCAGCCGAGGCGGGAAAAAATTTCTCCGTAACAATTGAACTCGGACATTGCGTCTGAGAGTCATTTGTCCCTCACCTCTGATTCAAGTGAGGAAGCAGTCAGTCGCTTGCGGAGAAATTGGTTAGTACTGGTTGGAGACCCAGGAACACCGGTTAGGTGGACTGACCGCCGGGATATAACCTAGCTGTTGAAACCAGGCGTTAAACCCGAAACAAACAAACAAACAAACAAATAAAAAACCGATACCCAAAAGTTTGTAATAGATAGTCTAAGTAAAAATCAAAGCCTGTGTTTAATTTTTTGGCCAAGTCGTGCTAAAGCAATGGAAGAAGTAAAATTCAGAAGCACTCCAATTGCAGCAGCAAACAATGCAACATCGTTTGGTTCCCGAGATGGTCTGAACGACGAGCCGCGGAAGCCTTTACACATGTCACGTATGTTTGTATGCTCAGTGTAATTTGCAATTTATTGGGCGATATTAGAAGGCTTGTAAACGGAAAGCCAGTTTGCCTGTCCTAAATTTTCTCGCACTTTCTCTTTGGTTACTGTTATTACCAGTGGTTGTGAAACAGAAAACTGTGTGGCACCTTCACTTAAGTTCAGAAAGACCGAATGTTTATGACTGAATTATGGCAAATTTGAAGGTTAGAAGGCTTTTATCAGATGCAGACTTCCTTAGTTGTTTTTTGCAACATGATTTTTTCATAATTTTCAACACACCCATCTTATCTTAAACATCATGGTATTCGCATTTTAGATAAACCCATGTAAACGAATTGCTGTTGTTTTAACATTTGTCTATATTGGTTAATAAATAAATCTCTAATCTGGTGCGGAAAAAACACAAATAAAACTACTAACTGGCTTATAGCAAAATATATCTTAAAATTGTTCTGTGCTAGGCAAACTTTGAGTAGAAAATGACACAGTGTTCTGAACACTTAAGTTGACCCTACGATCAGTAGACCTCAACTTCGTACCTTACTACATAATTATGTGTTTTGTTGTTGTTGTTTGTTTTGTGTTTTTTTGCAATATTACAACCCTCTAAGTAAATATTTACACCAAGTGAATTTTATATTGGAACTTTTGAAATAACATATGGTTTGGATTTTTTCTGAGTAATAGAAACATCTCGCAAACAGTGACTATATTGTTTAAACTTTCATAAATTTAAATTATATAACAATATAATACAAGCATGATAATAGAGGTCGGCGTTTTGCAAGCTTCGTTTACATAGAATCATATTTGAATCAACGGCATACAGATAAACACATTACATAGGTTAAGAGTACTCGGATAAAAAAATTAATCGAAACTGAATAGATTGACACATCTGTGTGTTTATGTTTATATTTTTATTTTAAGCATATTGTTTCTTTTAAAAGTATTTTTTTTTTTAAAAAAAGCTTCTTGTGATGTAATGTTTCAAAGGTTTAATATAATTCATAATTATCTTGCAAAAACGTATCAAATTTATTTCATGTACATTACTCACCTGAGAAACCAATTTGTTAGTTTTTTCTATTAAGTGTGTATGATTATCGAAGCATTCCTAAACCATGCGTCGTGTGTTAAAAGCACATACTCGCGTAAGAATCAGTAAAGGCACCAATCTTGAAATGCAAAATCTATATTGTTAACATTCGGCGAGTGTTTCAATTGTGTTGCTGTTTTGATGACCACTGGTTATTTAGTTATCATTTAGAATTGCAAACAGCAGAGTCTGGTAGCTTTCACAAAAAGAACGGTTTATTTGTGAAATCATTGGTGTTCTACATAATATATAATTAATGACATCTAAGGCAGTGAATGTTATGGTTTTTGTTGCCAAGCATCGCACTGATCTGGCTAAGTTTGAAAATTTTTGTCAAGCCATTACTTGTGTTTTCAATTTTAAACGGGATAAACTGTCTCGTTTTTATACTCTGTCTTTCAATGTTTTTGAATTTATTGATTGCTTCTTCGAACTTACTTTTTCATAACTAAATTCATTAGGAGAGGACAGAACACTTCTCTTTTTGCTAACATTGCAGGTGTTAAAGATACTAAGTTCAAATTGACTAAACATGTTTTATTCTCGCAGTTATCTCCCTTGATGTAGTTTCTTAAACTTCGGTTTGGTTTAAACTTCTCAGGGATGCTGCTAGAAGGTTGTTAACTTCATTTTTTAATTTAAGCAGAAATGTGTAGCAAATGTTTATTGTTTTTCATGCGTACCGCTTTAATCTTTCGGTTGCTTTTTTAATTTGTTTGTGGATAGACAAAGCGACAAACATTTTTATTGCAAAAGCGGCGACCTATACATTACCAAGGTGGCAGCTCATCTATTTCCAAAGCGATAAGAGCATATACATTGCCAAGTTGGTAGCACTGACACTGCCAAGTTAGCAGAGCATATGCAATGCCGAGGCCGAAGAACATATCCATTCCAACGCGGCAGCATTAACACTGCTAAAGCATCAGCCTATACAATGCGACGAATTTGCCATTTACAGCATTATACTTTAAGAAGCAGAGCATACCATATCAGAGAACGCTTAGTACGCCGGTCGCCCTTGGCATATGGAACATATTCGCCTCATTTGTCACGAATCAAATAAAAGCATAGCATATGGACAGAAAAATATGTTTATTCTCTGCCCAGAGGAAATCAGATGTTCAGATCCGTATACATTGATGTTATTGCCGTGAATTTATATTTTCAATGAAAGTATTTAAGTCAAACTTTCTTATACGTATGCCAGATATCGTTTTTATTTCAATTTGAATATACGGACAATATACTAAAATACTGTGTATAATTTTTCTGGATCTTTTTTTTTTAATTTCGTGCCTTTCTATCATAATTCGCAGAAACATTCGCAGAAACATAAAACTGTTGTACGATTAGTTATGCAAATGAAAATAATGTGTAATTTAATCACTGCTTCATAAAAAATGAACATGTGTCAAAGTGCTAAAGTGATCTAACGCCATTTACAAAAAAACAAGCACTGAACAT
Organism: Corbicula japonica; assembly: GCA_038501625.1. NCBI lineage: Eukaryota > Metazoa > Mollusca > Bivalvia > Venerida > Cyrenidae > Corbicula > Corbicula japonica. The sequence continues at coordinate 6,631,197 of JAZAYU010000015.1, forward strand.
AAGGCCAGAGAAAATAAATTATTAGATTCTCATCCGGATTTTTGGAAAAAAAAGGGGGCGGGCGGGCACTTTTTAATTTTTATTAACGAAATACCTTAAGAAGGTATTTCGGGATGGGCTAAAACCCGTTCTTTACGGAACAGAATATGTTTCGATTTTTGGGGGGCAGCTGGTTTTGGACAGGGGCGGGCGGGGATGAGAATCTAAAATATTTTTTCTCTGGCCTAATAAACCAAGAACTATCTTCCTGTAGATCTTCTTGTTTCTTCTTTAGCTCTAAATCTCTGAAAGAGTTCAAAACAATTGAGCTTGAGCAATTTAACGATAAATTGTGTCTTAGGAGACAGTGTTTCTATTTTGAAAGAAAATAAATGCTCAGTTAATTCAAACTGACACGAATTGTTAATGTTGAACTCACTCAAAATAACTAAACTTTCTTTTTATTCCAGCAATCGTGTTCTTGTTAATTTGACCCCGGGCGCTTCTGGCCTTAGTAAAGTCATTTATTACCCACCTTGTTTGCTTAAGAGTTCAATAAGCTTCTCATGTTTTATACTTTTGTGAGCTTTTGCATGCAATATTTGCGAGTTGATTGGTGGGTTTGAGCTTATTCACCAACATAACTTATACTTGTTTGTTTATATGAGAGCATGATAGGGTTAAGTGTGAGATTGGTGCTCCTAGAAGCTGGTTTAAACCCAAAGAGTCAAACTGTTTCACTACTGACCGTTAAGATGAAGTACCCCCTGGGATTCTCATTTTTCGTTAATTTTTTGTAGTGTCAATTTTGAAGTAGACTACTACCTGCATGTAACTTTAACTTCTATCTGAGCATGCACGGGTAAAATATATGTATTGAAAATTTTTAAAACAATTAATCAAATCGAATATACTCTTAAGTTATATCGTGATATGTGAGCTGAACTATTCATTAAGTATATTAAGTATAATGAACGAGCATGAGGTTGTTTCCATTTTGCTAAAGAAAATAACGCCTTACCAAACTTGAAGATTCCGCCACTCTTACAGCAGTAGCTGATACGCATACTGACGATGCTATAACTAATTCCGCACCAAAGCACGATAACGTCTGAACCAGTTTTCATTCCTTTACCAACCTAAAACACAATATTAAGCAAAATATTTCTTATGGCAATGTTTAAACTTTGGGAAATAAGAAAAAGTACCGAGTTTATCAAATCAAGTTTCCTGTCTGTGACATAAGTATATGAGCCAATAGGAAAGTTTGTTAACGATGATATTTTTTACTTGTTCTTTAGAAAGTACTCCCATATAATATATTAAATTAATTATTATGCAGAATAATATACAATCTTTTTCCTTTTTTTTATTTTAAAAAATCTTAATTTCAGATACTTCAACGAATACCATTCAAATTTAATTGTGTTTTAAAATCATTAAAAATATAAATTAGAGAGTGCAAGGATAATTTCAAATAGGATATTGGTATTCTACTAACACTTTAACAAATTTGGTTTTTACTGTGTTATTAATGTCCTTGATTTCTGAAACGTGTCAATGATTTCCTTTCTAATAATTAATTAACATTTATTTTTTGTCCGAACAGGTACATAAAAACTTGCATTTTATTTGACGAATTTTCAAATAAGTGACTATATAGAATATTCTCGTTGTAAGCTAGGATACAGTTAACTGTGCTTACTGGTTATTATTTATCTTTATGACATATTTTTAATTACTTTACATTAATTATTGCATAAATTGGATTTTTAAACTTTGCGTTTTTATTGCTTAACTTCATAACTTATCATTACATATTATTGTGAGACTTAAACAGGATAGGATATTCCTTACTAAGCTCTACAATAATAATACATTATCCTAACAACGACAAAGCCCATTTTGTTTTATTTTCAACCGTTTGTAATTTTGTTTCCAATTTTGATTAAAAAATATTGTTTAGACGATTTCAATGTTCCATTTTAATCTATTTCAATATCGCAGAAGCGTTGTTTGTGCCGTGCGGTGGCTATAAAATATCTACCTGTTCATTCAATCAGTGCTTTCGTCTTGAAATCACGATTGAGCACGATTCGTATCATGTATGTTTAATGTACTCCGAAAAATATTTTTCTTTCAATATTTCGGCCAGTTTTGTATGATGACTAGTTTCAACATCCTAGCCACTATAGCTCTAAATGTTTTGTTCAATTAAATTATTAATATTTAATTGTAGTATTGAAGTGTTTGTGTTCGCCGTTAAATTCTTTATGAAGATAAGTTTCTCACAGACTTGTTTTAGGAGGACTGTTAAGAGATTAAAGTTACCAGAATTTACCTTCACGCAACCTTCACTCCACGTAATCCAGAAAGGAGCGTAGGAATTTTCGTCTGGTACTGTCCCCTGAAAAAAATATATTTCAAAGGACAAAATCAGTTTTCTGCAAGGCAAGCCTTGTCAAAAGGGATTTCAGTTTAGTGAAATGATATTTTATCCGTCTAAAGCACAAAATCCATTGAATGGATTTTATAAGTTCTACTTAAATGATAAAGTTTTACAAGACTGTTCATAATTTAGGTATAAAGTTGTAAATTTATGGTTTAAAATAATATTTTAGTTGAACAACTTTTAAATCGCAAACGTCAAGTAACAAGAAACTAAAAGAAAATACTATTAATGGTTATGGGCAATAAAAATAATAAAATTGTATCAACTAGTTAAATTAAAAAAATTCTTTCTCAAATATTTAAGTCGCCAAAACACATTTTTCCTTAACGATTCAACAAGGCTCATTCCCTTGTAATCATCGTAATTCCGTTAAGCCTAAATTTGATCAAAGCGCAGCTCGCAGTAGCGGTTCTGGAAATTAATGAAACACTAAATAATCGGATATGTCGTGACGTAGTTTCTAACATAAAATTACTGGTTTAATAAAGAAGTATTTATGTTACATGTAGTGAAAGTGTAGCGAGTAATTCGTTTAAACATCGCTAAGCAAAACGGGGACATGAAAAAATAAAAGAACTAAGATCGAATAAGCATGAGTCTCTATTAAAATTAAACGCAATCAATGAAACCTAATGTGTTATTCTGAAACAGTAATGCAGTTATAATTTTAAATAATGTTAAACCTCATACATTGTATGTATATAGTGCAGCTCCTTGCTGTACATTCCGGATGACTGACTTGGTATTACTCCACCCACCTAACACTATCTCGACGACGTTTGTGTTGTACTCATTTCTATCTTTTTGCAGCAGGATATGGGCATCACTTTTCCCTACATTTGTAATATTTGCTAGACAGTGTCAGTTATTCATACTTTTGGTATAAAAACGTATCTTAGATAGGATTTCCGTGATGTCGCACTTTTAAAAAGAAACCTTTCCATGAATATTTGAAGAAGTTTGAATTGAATTCACTATTGTTGTTAACATAAATATATATAAATAGACAAAGAGCTTATCAGATTGTTGCGAGAAAACTTGCAATATCCATGATTGATTAAATTAAATCATTTGTTCAAGTGTATATTGAAACTGTTCTTAACACATTAAATTAAAAACTGTTTTACAGTGAATTAAAAATGAAATGAGGGAATACCCTTAGCTTGGAATGCGATTGATGTTCGGATATTCACCCTGACACCGTCGTTATGAAGATCGAACTGAGTGTAGTCTGCCTGGTAAATCTGAAGAATCGGAAACTGATACTCTTTGGCTGAAAATAGAATTGTTTCATACCAGCAATGTCATGCAGAAGAAGAAAATAATATAATTATAAGAGTGATTTCGAACGAATTTCTGACCACTTAAACTCTACAAACAATACTTCTCAAAAAACGGAATTTATTGTATAAGTCGTATTTATAAATGTTTGAATACACATTTTATGCCTTTCCTTCTAAATAGAATCACTACCTAAAATATTGCAAGATGTGTATTCCTGTGTTGCTAAGCGTTTAATAACGTTGTTAAAGCAAATAGAAACAAAAAATCTATTTCTGTTGTGTTGTTAACAATATAAATTGTTTGATTTTTTTTTATGTCATGCGTGATTGATAAGTAAGAACACGTTATACTAAACTTATTAGTTATTGCAAAACAAGTATTTAACCTTTTGATTTAGAGACAATAAAGGAAACAAAAGTAAACTATAACATTCAACAATGTCAATCAGAATATGGTTGGTGTCTGTTAAACTATTTATCAGAGCTGCCCTGTCTGCAGTCACGCTGCACAGCTTCGACTGATTGTCATAGCCCGCCAACTGGCACGCGCCGGTCCGCGCCAACTCCGCGCATCGTACAGCGCATGCAACAAGTGATTCTTCTGTGTCTGTTCCGGTTGTTCCTAATAACCTTTTTCCTTTCAATGTGTTAAAAAGTTCATTATTTATATCAGCCGATAGAGCAATTAAATAGCAACACGACGATACAATTATCACTTTACTTATTTCCAACATTATGTTGTTATTTTTCTTTTCGATTATTTGTACACATATTTCAAAGCTTTATGTTTAATCCTTTTGCAATGACTCATATTAGATATCGTTCGACTTAACAACCCTCAGTGATGGAATTTTTATACATCAGATTCATTTCAGATATGGTTAAGCAAAGACTGGCATAACTCGTAATTATTCGCAAATTCACAAGCACGCCGCGGTTTACGGAAATCAAAAAAATATTGCGTGTAACACTTGAACAAGTGTAATTTATAAATGGACTTGTAAAAATACACTTAACATGGAATCGCATTTCTATCCACCAGGACCTGTCAGCGCCGCCCAGATAAATCGTACAATTACAGCTCTTATATCGATCATTTTCAAAAAAATAATTACCGGTATTTTATTGAATAGCACAAGAAGGTCATAATGAATACGTGCATTGCAACCACTATTTACAGATACTCGTTATCATATTGTCGTATTTTGAACGTTGTCCATTGCAAACAAAACGAACGACACAGACAGCTTGTTAGCGCTTTCGTTGGTAAATAATAAAGTTTGCAATTATAAGAATTATTTTTAATTATTAAAGGTGTCTGGTCATGTATCAGTATGAACATATATAAAGCGTTTTCAAATATTAAAATTTATAATATAAATATTCCAGACATAGCAAGCAACATATATATATTGGGTATAAATATTAAATATCAAACCTGTTTGGCAAGTGCCAACAACTGTAAACTATTCCGATAACACTTTTTTAAAATGCCACCGACTAATGAATAAGCTAAAAAAAACAGGACCCTCCAAACCAGTTTGATCGGCAAACTTAATGAATGATGTAACGTACGAACACTGACAACTTTTTATAGAATATCAAAATCTTTGTACAACCGCTAACAACCAGCTTTGAACCAGTTATTGCCGCTAATCGTTCGTACCTAGTATGATAGCGGCTTATGGTGAGCCCCAAATATAGATATAACGTATGTTACTCCCCACAGGTATGATGATAAAAATATATAATTGATGACTTTATTTATTAAATTGTTTTTTAATTGATTTTTAGAACATTAACAGTAGTTTAACTACAAATAATTGTTCATTGTTTTAAGTAAATAGTAAGTTTCCGGGGATTCATAATTCTGAAATGCATGGAACAATGGATCTGATGTAACTTCATGGCTCCTTATTCATTTTATGTAAGTGAGTTTGACAATTTTAATCCACTTTATCTCAAAAGTAAAAAGGTGCTGATGGTACGTGTTAATGAAATAAATAAATAATAAAGGAGAGATGACAATGCCAAATTTAGAAAACGAACTTTTGAAGTGTTACTAGCATTATATTGATAGAATGGTGAACTGTACTGTCCTTTATTCAGGTTTGCTAAATACGATAGTGGTAAACTCCAAGCAAAATAAATGGGTCATTAGTCTTAAAAGTAAGTGGGTCTATCAGGAAGAGCCTCGTTCGGAATCACAATGTCCCCACGCTGCTTAATAGTTATGAGGAAAAGAGAACATCGGTTAAGAATTTGATCCTTTCACAAAATATGAACACCGAAGAAAAAATCTTCTTGGGAGCAGGTATTTGATTTTCCAGGAATGATAATAGCAAATACCTACTATAAAATGTTTTTGAAACGCCCGACGGTAAACTTAATTCGCATCCCTGCGACTGCTAAATGGAACAGTTTCATATAAGAAAAAAATGATATATGACGTGAAGAAGCATAATAATATATTCATAATTAAACTAATAAATGTTTCGAAGCAATAAGTTTCAAACATAATGTGATATTTTTATCGTCCAGCTTGTTGAAATAGATGAAAAGAGAAATTTGAAAGCCACTGAACTTGGCAAATATGAAAATATTGCAGGCTCGGTTTGATTGAGCCTGTTCATGTGCAATAATGAAAATACATTTTACTGCCCACGCCGCCATGCCCCGGGTTGAGACACTCAATATTTACTAGTAAACAATACTATTTTGATCCATCCCAAACGATGGCACAAAGAATGCTGCTGTGATATTAAAATAGTGATTAATTTTGAATAATAGAAGATTTTAAAGTGTAGAGTACTCTATGATAGGTAGGGCTAATCTGGTGTACTTGAAATGACATGCAATAAACGAGATAAGAGTGGCAATGATTTAATTAGTATCATGTAAATACACTGGCTTTCCTAGCAATTCCATATTACATGTGTTAATCTCTTTGTCTCATAACGGTCAACGAAAATGTATTTACTAAAAATTTCTTTGTTTCTAATAAAGAATTATTTTCTCACCATTGTGAAGTAACGGTAAGGAATCCTTACAGCATGGGATTATATTTAAAAAAAAGTGAAATATGCAAACAACATTAAATATATACACCTGCTACCACATAATCAATTTCAAAGGGCTTTATCCTAATTGTAAAAGTTTGGTCTTGCCCATTTGAGACCCATATTAGCTGGGTCATTGACAAAATGACCCCACCCTCCCGGACAACAACACAATTCCAGTTGTTGGGAATAATATTTTTTTATTATCTAGAATCAAAGTACAGAATTTAATCATTTCCTCCATTCATTCACCGTTTTATCACATCTGCAACCAGTTTAGATCCATATCAGGAAGCATATCTGTTTCATCTGATCAGGATCTGTACTGTTCGCTTTTTGGTCAGAATTAACTTACAAAATAAAAAAAGAATAGCGTAGATCCTGATAAGATGGCATAGATTTGCCAGCTGATCTGGATCTATACTTTTCGCCTAATACAATTAAGGTGTATTTATGGGGTAATCATCATACAGATTTACCATTACAACCCTATTTATTTATTTAAGTGACATAACAGATTAAAAAATTTCACTTGGCAAAATAATGTATAGGTTTAAAGTTATTGTTATTTTATTAATAGTCAACATATACAGGAAAGAACCGTCGCGAGATCTTATATTTACACATTTTAATTTTTCTACAGATGAGAAAATGGCAATATAAGAAATATTGTCAGGACTTATTATCGAGTAAACATTTATACAGAATTCGCATGCGTCGCAGTAGGAATGACTATGCAATATATTCTCATAAAAGTTTACATGACATTTATTGAAAAGTTAGAAAAAAAAACTTAAATTAAGGCTCGGTAAAAGTCTTTGGTCTGCAATTCACAATGGAAAATTTTTATTCACGTTAAAGCGGTGCTGATCTAATTCTTAATCTAAACCTATACTTTACAGAGTTTAAACATTCGGTTTTAAACCATACTTGCACATTGAAATAATATAAAAACTTAACCAATGTTCTAACTGCACCGATCATAAAATTTTAATTTCTCAGCATTGACTCAAAGAACACTCTTCAAAGTTGAAACACAATAAGATGCATCATTGTAACTTCTTTATATATCAATATTTAGATTTAAAAAAACTGGAATGTTTGTTAATGGAGAATATACCGACGATGTGTGTGACTTGTTTTTACCGCTACCTTGATGTTGGTGGTTTGCAAACGAATGTAGGGAATTCAATGGTTATTTAATAAAACGAAGAGAAGATCATATATTTAATTATGTTTCTAGTTTGAAGGGTATACTCACGCTGAGAAATCAAGAAAATATTATCCATGTAACTAGAACATTGGTAAAGTGTATAAGTGATATTTATAAGACAAAGATGTGTACAGTACCAGATTGAAGAGGGTGGATAACCGACCATTGAGTGTAATTTAAAGATAACGTCAAAACATTCAAACGCTGGAAAATGAATTTCAATTTCTTTTTGAATGTAGTAAAATTATTAATTACAAAAGAAAAAAATCCGTATTAGAGTTTTTATGTGTACAAAATTGAATATACGTTATCAGACATTCCCAAACTAATCAAACAATAATGTTGAATTGTTAATAAACGCAAGCAAGTTATCTGTAGCGTTGTTTGTGCCTTGTGGCCGCTGTAAAACTTTTCCGGTACATCAACGCTGTTATCAATGACACCCTTTGAAACCGTTGAGAAGGATACATATATCTGTGGGATGTGCTGAACTCGGGGTTAGGCGGCATAGACTGCATTACTATGCATTTCTATAACTGCTTGTGAACAGGCTCAATCAAAAAGAACTCCCAAATATTTCAATAATCTTTTGTATTCGGTGGCTTTCAAACTTCCTTTTTATCTATTTCTGTTTGATCATATAACTTCAAGTAAAACTAAAACAATATCGATTATGCAATTGTTATGAATGTAACAGATTTTTTAAAACTGTTACATTCATAGGCAGACAGACACTGCTAAATGTTTACGGCACTTTTGCAAAATTAATAATCACATAATTATTAACTATTAGTATGCTGTTAAGGACATTTTTTTAAAGTTGATAGGAACACACTGATTCTTAACTATTAGCATGCTGTTGTGTTTACGACAGTTTCTTTAAATGCATAAGTATAAAATGCTTTAAGTGTAAGTACTTCTGTACTTTTAAACAGATTTGTAAGCAAACAATATGACTGTGATTTTATGGAAAAAAAATGGAAATATGCATAACATGAATCGCCAGAAAAAAACAACAGCCTTTTTAATCAGCCAACTTGTAAAGAAGAAAAGAGAACACGAGTTAATAAGAGAATCAATTTCAATTAGACACCACAAATAATAAAGAGAACCATTGGAGTTACCGCCTTGGAACAGTCAATGGCAAATTATTTAGTTTTAAACTTATTTATTTTACATCGATTGTGAAACAAGTTTTTCCAACTTAAGTCAATCACGCCCGATGACTGCTTCCTGGGTTTCCAACCAGTACTACACTAACGTTAGTGTGCAATGTGAAGTATAGGTTAGCGTGGCGATAGCGCATTCGCTAGACTGAAATATATTATATATTCGATTGCACTGATGACTAGTACGGCCACAACACTTGACGGTGCAGGTTAGCTCCCAAGTAGAGGCAATTTCATTTAGTAAGAAGACAATGGGGGGATTAAAGAAATGTTGGATGTTTCTAAGAAAATCAGGGGCTCGATTATTTTACTTTATGAATTCCATCGTTATTTTGCTAATTCAGCTTCATACGATGTGGTCTGGATCATAAGATCATAAAGTAGCTACCCACGTTGTGTGGCAGTGCCTAAAGCTACTTTAGTTTTGTTACGTTGAGGTGATCACGTGCAGCTAGGTTTAGTACGAGTAATTAAACATGCAGATTACATTTGTTCTCATGTTAAAAACCTAGCTGGGGCAAAGGTAAGGTCGGTGTACCCTAGATCGTAGTCTAAGTTTAACCCTCCTCCAACCCAGATGAAATGTTGTGCAACCGACCGTCGTAGAAAATAATCGTCTGTTCCGTTAATTAAAATGTGTGGTTCTCTCTCTCTCTCTCTCTCTCTCTCTCTCTCTCTCTCTCTCTCACTCTCTCTCTCTCTCTCTCTCTCTCTCTCTCTCTCTCTCTCTCTCTCTGTGGTATAAATCAAAAACAAAGTATCAACTAAATATTAAAAGGTATAAAATTTATTATAAATAATTTGTAGTATGACAAAATATTAAGAAATCATTTACCGGTATCATTGGATACAAAATTGAATAGCATTTAAAACAAACACATACATATTTATATGCATTAGATTAGCAGCGCAGTTTTAGTGAACATCATTTCCCGTAACGGAATATTTCATTCTGACGAACAGTAGGTTCTTCGTGTTCGGGACAGATGCAAACTGACTTTGAAAGCTCTGTGGCGAAATCACACTCGAGTGAACAGTCCACGAAATCAATGTACATGCATTCTGATCCATGTATGACGTATGCGCTCAGTAAATAAAGCAATATAAAGGCACACCCTGTCATTTTCTGAAAAAAAAAAACACAAAGGAAATCACTATTTATTTCTAGCAATTCAAGTGAAACATAATAATAATAATAATAATAATAATAATAATAATAATAAATTCTTTATTTATAGATGGTAACTCTTAAGTTTTGTACAAAGTAAAACAACAATAATACAAATCTTATTTTCAAGAGGCCATCATGAATTAATTTCGCTGTCATGAACGTTAGTGCAATCGCCGAAAATGACTTCTTTGTGCTGACTTTGTTAATATTGCACAAAATTTTGTTGACACAAACTGTCAATGTTCCAATCAGTCGTGGTTTATGGCTGGCAGAAAAGGTTTTTCTGTTCACCTGATTTAGCGAGCTATTGATGTGTCTAGTTAAGATATTTCTTTTCTTACAAAAAATAAAGTTTAAGTTTATGAACGCGTATTTCTCTTTGTAAAAACTAAACGCGAATGTGCATTGGATCGATCTACATATAACATACTTTTTATGGTGATTTAAACGATTTGCAGCTGGATTCATATTCAAACGAAATACTTTCACTTGAAATCTGTTTACTGTATTGAAACGTGTTTTGCCTGAACCGACTACCATGAGACATGGAATTACATGAACCAAGTGTATAACATTCGGATAACAGGCATGTTCGGATTCTTATTGGAAACAGCCGTATATGGCTTCGCTTAGCGTAGGGTTTAAATTCGCATTCTCGCCCGCTCGAGAAAATTAACCCTGAGCGAAATTAAATGATACCGCATTAGTTTAAGCTTCAGATGTATTTTGAATCAAATCTGGGTATCGGCGATAAACTTGAAGTCGTTTGGTGGTAAAAAAAGGTTTTGTTTCTTGCTTTGATTTGCAAATTGTTAAATTCATGATAACAATAGACATTTGAAATTGTTAAACTATTGCCATAGTCTTTGAGAAGTTAACAATACAAAAGACAAATTATAATAGAACAAAAGTGAACTATTGTCTTGGTATATATGAAAATACGCCTAAAACTGAACGACCTTATTATAAATAAGAAACTGAACAATAAAAGCATCTTCATTTTTTTTTCAAAGAATAGTCTTAAAATTTCTATAAGTATTTAAAATATCTCTTACCTTATGAATGTGCTGAAAAATACTATATTGCCTTATCTCTCTAGTAAGGTTTGCCCTGACAAGAAAGCCGATTAATTTTATGTATATGTATGCTTTATTTATATATCTATGCTCAGGCACCAAGGCGATAATCAAAACTTCTATCCTATACACACCTACTTTGAACAAATCGAAATCAAAGACGAAAAGTTGAAAGAGTGCCAAGCGATTGTTCTAGAATTATGGGCATAGTCGTGGAAGGAACTGTCATTATAAAATCAGTGCGAGAACAGTTTTTTTTATTGCAGACTAGTAAAATTGTAGTCGTCATTATAAATGAAGACTTAGCTTTCTGCTGCGGTGTTGTTGAATAGTTTCTAACTAATGGTCGAGTTGATGGAATGGTTGGAGCTAATTCACCAAGACAACTTGTACTTTTTCGTTTATATAAGAACCTGTTTGGCTGAGGTTGATGCACCACAGAACAGAACCTGGTTTAAACCACAGGTGGAAAATTGTTATCCGCTGACCTTTCCAACGCGGCAACCCATGGATTCTCATTTTCGTTAATTGTGTGTGGTGTCTGTTTTAATTTTGATCAATTTATAAAAAGGTATCGTCTCTTTTCCTCTCTGCTGTTTGACTTTGTGGGGACTGTTTCGTCAGATTAAGGCAATTTCTGATATGCATATTTGACCTTTCTTTGTAAGTCGGGATATTTTTTTCCGGAATATTTTCCATTGCAAACAAATCACCAAACAAGACTGGATGTAAATTTAACACTTTGCACTGGATTTTTTTCAGATCCACTCTCTTAGAATTTAAATTAAATGATGAAAAGATGTGTGTGTCGATAATTTCGAAAAATCTCATTTTTGCCGAACTGTCATTGATGGAACTGAATCGGATTTAATAACGAGTATGAGACCCGTTAATGTCGATGGCAGCTTGACATCATCTCTGCATTCCCTTGCCATGGTCTAGTCTTATTCTACGCTTGTTGAATGGGGTTTCATTCTTTAACAAGATAGCACCATGTTCCTGAATGCTTCTTGGGTGGAACTGCGGGCTAAAAGTTGGAGCTGTAACTCATTAAACGTATGCTTTATGGGATTTAGGTTAGGCGATATAGTTACTAATATTGTTGCCAGTAAACAGTACAATTACGATCCGTCCCAAAACGATGTTGAAACCACCCAACTGGCCGAATATTAAGTAAAAGTAAGTCAAGAAAGACTATTAACAAACATACTGATCGTGCTTAACAACCTTGAAACTTGAAACTTGTTTATTTTCTTAAACGCCTATTTCTACGTAAACATATTCAATGGCGTTGTACATATAGGCAATACATAATTATACACAGTACATATAGGCAACACATAATTATATGTAGTTACAGAAAACAGTAAACACTAAAAACATAAACATAATAATTATGAAACTACATCACATAGTTAAATCAAAATTTCTACCAAAATATTTAAGTAAGTGTTATACAGTACATATTCACAACACAGACAATTTTGGGATTATCTGCTTCAGAATAACTCAGAAAAATCTCTAAATACATGTGTTTTCTGTTGTTTTGTAAACGTGACCACTGATTCACTTTGTCTTATGTTTAATGGTAGTTGATTCCACAGTTTGGACCTACAGTACTAAAACTTCTATCACTGAATGTCTTCTTCTTATTGTATGGAATAGCATAGCAACCTACTGATGAATCTGAGGATCGAAGGGTGCGTTTAGAATCTTTAATAGACAAAAGTTCAATTAAATATTGGGGGGCATTTCCGACCGAACAATTATACATGTAGGTAAGTATTTTAAAATTTATTCTTGCCTTAATATGTAACCAATGTAGTTCATACAAAGCCTGCTTAGAACTATCTTGCATATTTCTGTTCAGAACTAATTTGGCACACATATTCTGAATACGTTGCAATTTACCGATTTCCGCCTGACTTATACCATAGAGAATGACATTGCAATAATCTAAATGGGAAATCACCAATGACAGAACTAAAATCTCAGTTGCTTCTTTGGTTAAAAATTTACGGATGCTCTTTATTTTAAAATAATTGAACATTGCAGATGTACACTTCCGTTTTACATGCTCCTTGAAATTTAGTGTTTCGTCGAGGAAAGCACCTAGGTATCTGATACACTTTTGTACTTTAACTTTATCACCAGAAATGTCGATTTCTTTGGTTTTACATTTACTTAATTGCTGGCGACTACCAAACATTATATACTCTGTTTTAGATGAATTCATCTTGAGCTTATTACTATTCATCCAGTCATTTATTACATGAGCACAATCTGAAAGTTCCTGAATTGCATTCTCTTCGGCTGTCATTTTAGTTGGCTGAAAACGTATGTTCGCTGTATGATCGTCAGCAAATCCAAAAATAGAAATGGACGGTGGAACAATGTCGAAAATAGTTCCCGCATAGGTTAGATAGAGCCAGGGCCCTAAACAACTTCCTTGTGGGACACTGCATTTCAGATTGCGAGGAGTTGATACCGTTTCACCCACCCTCTCACAAAAGCTGCGCGGTCGCAGGTATGAGTCAAACCATTCCAGCGCTGTACCACAGACACCATACTGCTTGTTTAACACTTCGATGAGAATGTCATGATCAACGGTATCAAATGCGGCGCTAAGGTCAAGATCTATTAGTGCCGTTACCTCTTGGTGCTCCATCCCATCAAGTAAATCGTTAACCAGTCTAGGTAAAGCGGACTCGCATGAGTGGAACTGTCTATCTGCGGATTGGTTTTTTGGAAGAAGATTTTGATCATTCACATGTTTATTTAGTCTATAAAGAGCAGCTTTCTCTATTACCTTAGACAGAAATGACAGATTGCTTACGGGACGGTAAATGGCTAATTTTAATTCAAGGCCGGACTTTTTCAATAATGGTCTGATGATGGCCTGTTTCCATTTTGTAGGAAAAACACCTTGAGTAAGTGAAATATTCACCAGCCTGGTGATTGAAGGCAACAGCTCGTTGAGAAATGACTTAAGTACCTTTGTTGGTATAATGTCAAGTTCTGACGACTTTGTTTGTAATTTACTGATAATCTTTCTGACTTCATTCTCTGAAAGCTCTTCAAAAATTTCAAAACATTGTACATCTCTCACAATTGGGGTAAAGTTACTAAAATCCTTCAGAGACTCTCTTATTTTTTCAATTTTATCCATGAAATAATCGGCAAACTGATCAGCTAGACTACTTCCGTCTTCCGCAGGTGGCATGGGGTTTTCGGATGCGCTTCCGGTTAGATCCTTCATAAACTTGTAGAGCTTTTTTGTATCTCCTTTAGAATGAAGTACTTTCTGGCTTAGAATTAATTCTCTCTCCTGTTTAAGAGCATAGTGGTAATTATTAAATGAGTCCTTGAAAATTTCATAATCTCGGGGTTGGCGATATTTTCTCCACAGTTTCTCAGCCCTACGTGCTTTACTTTTCATGATATGTATGTCTTCATTGAACCACGGTTTAGGAGCTCTGTAAATTTGCACTTTTTCTTTCATGGGTGCATGTTTATTAAGCAAATTTTGGATCTCATCTTCAAATTGTTCAATGCATTTATCCACTGATTCACTGCTAATTGAGATTTGAGAAAGATCGTCAGAAAACTGAATATCGTCCATATCTTTAAAGTTCCGAAACACGACAGACTTGCTGACAATATTTTCCTTTCTTACTTTTGTTATCACTTTAACAGCACAGTGATCTGACAAGAAAAGACTTGGTTCACATGAAAGTATGTCAATACCATTCGCGACTTCAGTAATCACAAGGTCAAGACTTTGGCCATGGACGTGGGTGGGAAAATTGACGTGTTGCACCAGTCCGAGGGCGTATAAAGAATTATTGAATTCTTCAATAGTATTACTGTCGTCTTTAATATGTAGGTTAAAATCCCCCATTACCATCAGATTAGAAAACTTTGGAACTATTTCTTCTAGGAGCAGGAAAAAGTCTGACACAAATTGGTTAGCAGTTGCTAATGACGGGGGTCTATAAATGCCAACACAGTTTATAGTAATGCTTTTAAAAATGAGTTGCCATACTCCGTACTCAAAGCTGCGCGTCACACCATTTAACATTTGACGCATGGATATACCACTCCGACAAGTCAAGGCTATGCCACCACCAACCCTTTCTTTACGGTTCGAAACGCTTATTTTGTAGCCATTTTGGTTAAGATCAGAGCATTCAAATTGGTGCTGTTTGTCATCTGAAAACCATGTCTCTGTTAATATTGCAAAGTCTATTTTTTCTTCGCGGAGCAGTTGCCCTACAAGCACATCCTTCCTTACTAAAGAACGGCAATTCAAAGTTAGACAGGTGACATTCTCTTTAAGACTGCCTAGGGTATTACAGCGTTTTGGATACACTAGATTATTAAAATTTACTCCTTTTGATTTTCTAGTCCTGGGGCGACCTGATCTTTTTCTTCTGAAATTTATTATCCCAAAATCTTATATAACGCCTTTCCAATAATTCGGTGAATTTTTCGGTTACCTCCCCTATTCAGCCACGTGACTACTATACAGGAAAAATTATTGCTCGCTGTATTAATGTAATAGGGAACATGTACCTACAACTTTCGTTTTTCATCATGAAATTTCTTTCTTAAAATATATTTTCTCGTATATCGTTGAATTAGTAATAATACATCAGCGTAATGATTTTTTTTATCAAGAATAGTTTATAAAACAACAAATCTAATTTGACTAAAAGTGTAAAGTCATTATTCCTCTCGCCAAGGTTTACTTAAAACGACTTAAACAAACAGCCTGTGTTCTATCCACGGATAAATTGAGTGTCGTTTCCGGCTTAGCGTGTCTTATCAACTACTGACATCAACTACTAACAGCCGGCATGGCTGCGATTGATTTTGAAAGCGGCATGTCATAAAAATGCCAAATTGTCGCGCACAAGGGGTCCCCTGTCAATTACTAAGAAGAAGATATCACTGACCAATAGAGATCGGTTTACTTTTTTATGTACCTCCACCTCCCAATTAATAAGTATATCGAAATCCTTAATTACTGAATCGGGTAGCAAAAGTATTTGATATAGCAGTTATATGAATTATTAATCCTTAATACGACAAGTAGAACCATAAGACATCAATTAGAAACTCATCTTAGCAGAACATTTTATAAATATTCAATCAAGCGATTGAGCGTTTACGCCAAAATGACAGAATTTCAAACCTTAGCAGTCTTAATGTTAATATAAATGTTCCTATCATTATTTGATGCCGGCATCTCCATCTTTATTAGAAGCCAGCATCAGAATCCTTGAATTTTATTCTATGAATGATACTCTTACGTAAACGAACAATCAGATAACCTTATTGATCCTTCTTAAGTTCAAGACAGAATCAATCGTACCGTATTTTTGCTTGTGAAGTATACGTGACGTTTTCAAAAATTCAAAATTATTTGTTCGTTGAACATTAACGGTACGATGAATTCAAGTAATAGATGAGTACAAGTATAACGTACAGATACTGTAACCGAATGTTGACATGTCACGATTTCCGGAGTATAGTACATTACCAGTCTTAGCAATTTGCGAATTTCATACCAGTTAAATATAATTTTAAGTATAAAATGCATAAAGATGAAAATGCTGTATAGAAATTCGTAACATTAATACTCACGTTTATCCGAATCGTGTTTCATACGGCCCACTATCAACAAGAATGGTACATGTTCTTACAATATTAAAAATGCAAATATCTAACAAATAGTGAAAATAAAAATGTCTGACTAGAATAACAGACCAGTTACTTATTTTCGACCGGCGGCGACGATTACACACCTGAAATTTAATGGATTATGTTAGGCCTTAAGCCATAGTCCGATAGTTCAGCTTTCCTGTGAAGCCTCGTTTTGGGTTGATATCTGGTCACGGGAAGTAACTCGTACAGGACTGCGAAACTGTTTATTGGAAAGGCGTATAGCCAATACCTTCTGACCAGGGATAATCAGTTGTCTGGGCGCTGAACGAAATCTCACTAGTTCATTCACACTATACTTTCTAACTGTAAATGTATTATTTGGCTTATCCATTGTTGTCAATAAGGTGGAGTTCTCTAAATTTGGGTCACAATAAAATCCTTTGTTCATTTGTTTCAAACAGAAATATTTTATAAATGAAATAAATATTCCAAAAATTAAGATAATCCTCATGATCAGCATAGGTTCAATACTGTCTGTGACAAAAATCCGATTTTTACACGCACAATAAAACACTTAAAATCCACATTTCCTAAGAGCATGAAATTGAGCAGCCTAGCACCTGGCGCACTAACACTACAATTACCTTAACTGAAAAACTACAGATATGAACATTTTGTAGAAGTTGTCTTAAAAAATCAAAAAGATATAGTCACTGACCAGGAATCAAAGCGCTACACAGGCAGCGCCTAGCCACATAGCTTAAAGAAACACCGGCAGCGCCTAGCCACATAACTTAAAGCAACACCGGCAGCGTATAGCCACATATCTTAAAGCAACACCGGCTGCGCCTAGCCACATAACTTAAAGCAACACCGGCAGCGCCTAGCCACATAACTTAAAGCAACACCGGAGGCGCCTAGCCACATAACTTAAAGCAACACCGGCAGCGCCTAGCCACATAACTTTAAGCAACACCGGCAGCGCCTAGCCACATAACTTAAAGCAAAACCGGCAGCGCCTAGCCACATAACTTAAAGAAATACCGGCAGTGCCTAGCCACCTAAAGTAAGCTACCAGCGGAGATAGCCGGGATAACCCCCGAAAAGGTTGCATGATTAAAGTGACCATCATTATATGACATCGACTCAGAGTTTTAAAGATAACAATACTGACAACTTTGAAGCACAAGCAGGACTAGATTGTAAATTGTACATGGAATAGGCAAAGACTGGGAATCTTAGTGAATCATTTCCAACCAACAAATTAGACAGACTTTACATGAGAAACTACGTAACAACTGGTTCCGCGAGTCATTGAATTTTGCAATTCCACTTTTATTTGTTTTAATAAAAATCAGTTGGACAGTTTCAAAGTCATTGGACAGTTTAATTTGGATTTAAATAACTTGTCAAGACATGTCAATAATTATGTAACATTCTGTGTGGAAATTGCAACATTTGTTTGAAATATGAATAACAAGTGAAATAGGCATATCAAGAATAGCCACACTCAGAATCATACTCGGCAGAGACCAGAGCACCTGGAGTAAAATAGCAAGAGGGAAAATAAAAACGGGATTCATTTTTCAAGGTGTCCCCAAAATCTTCATAAACTCTTAAATCTCTGCCCTCGTCGTGCAACCAAAATGTGTTGATCAACAAGCATGAAGATCTTGGTATAATATATAGTCAGTGGCCTTTTCTATTGAACTTAAATAATTATCTTTTAAGAATAAAGTGGATACATTGATGTCGCCTATTATTTTACTCTATTCATAAATCAAACTAAACATAACTGACCCTTTGGATTTTAACAGTGTTCTATTCATTAACAACATTATACCCTATACACCCTATTCTTAAAACAAACATGTGTGTTCTCTTTATCCTACTGGCCATTTGATTTTTTTTCTATATTTATATAACTAACCTTTTCATTTAGCACATGAGTGAAGGGAAATAGTCGTTGAACTTAGGATTGACTGAACGTGACTGGCAGCAAAGTGAAGGACGTTCCACCGGGAAACCTGTATAAATGAGAATCATTGTGCGGAAATGTCCATTTTATTTATAAATAATATTATATTCACAAATAGAAATTATCAAAACAACACTTATTAAAAACCACTCTTTAGGAGGATATGTGTGTTGAAAATGAAAACACGATAACTGTAGTACATAATAAGAATGAACAGCTTTGTTTGCAGAGTTAAGCCCTATGCGTACCATAACAAATGAATACGCTGAATGATCTCGCAGGCTAATAAAATAAACACTAGACAGACAAAATTAATAGCACCTTGGTGAACAAAATGAACATTCTCCCTTAAGTGAAAATATACCCATCTGTTTCTGAAAAATTATAGCCCAAAATTATTAAATGAACAAAGACTGCTTCCTCAATGAGTCAGTACTGTAATCATTATATCATCGGTTACCAAGTAACATGGTGGCGAACACCACATCAGGATTATCCGCGAAAACTTTTTGTAGGTTTTTTCCAGCTAGCTCAATCGGTTTACATCGCCGTCAGGTTTTATTCCCACCAGTGTGAGTTCATAATAATTTAATTAAAAGGATAATCACACTTCATTTCATTGTAAAGATACCCACCTTATAAAAATTAACATTAGTCCTAACGACAAGATTAATCCCAAATTTTAAACAAAAACACAGTGACAGATAAACACATCACTTTTTCAATGAGAATACACAAATAATTAATATTTTAAATAGTGCCTCTCGATGCAAACAATTTCATGATAGCACTTACACACACAGCAACCTTAAACGGATATGTAAACGTTAGTTTTGCTTACTTTTAAATTAACGACTGGCTTTTTCGACCATATGTGCCACAAACTCCTTTAAGTTACGATAAATAGCTTTAGTATAATATGTCTGCGTACTTAAAGTACGCGTTCGTTAGCGTATTCTTTACGTGTGCATAACTGTTGAATGCGATAAAACAAACTGTACACATTTTCAGGGTCAGGGGCATGATGTGAAATTAATTGAAAATCATATGTATTCGTATCGGGGTAACAGTTAAGTTTATTGAAAAATAAACTGTGTGCGGGGAGCAACTAAAGCTTATTAACGTCAAGCGCTGCTTATCAGAAGGTATAGTATCCCAAGTTTATCAATAACCATGACGAACTGAATGCCCAACGAGAGCAGCTCTAATTATTAAGTATTTTTACATATCTTCATACTGAACAGCTGAATATGATTAACATTAATGTTTATAGAGAAGAGACTTAAACAATTGATAGGTTGTGTCTTTATAGAATTTATCCTGGCAGCTTGTACTTTTTATTCATCAGACAACGAAATTTGTTTGAAACTAAATCATACAGTTTATTCACTGACATATTAATTAAATCGAAATTTTAATTGAACTTTTCCATTTATTGAAATATCTTATTTGACAAAAAATATTTACAGTATTAACAGTTATTTAGTAGGAGCTAGTACAAATTTATTATTGAAATTCTAAATAATGTTTTTAAAGACTATGTTCAACCGAGATCGAATCCGAAATGAAGTCTAGATTTGTACAACTGGTCATGAATGCCAATATTGAAAAAGGAACTCTTCTTGAAGAGAGCATATTAATTAAATATACGATATTCCGCCTAACTATGTGGATAACACTTGTACTACGAAAATGAGAACCAGAGGGATTAGCGTCTTAGAACGATCAGTGCCAAAATACTTTGCTTCTGGGGATGTAAACCAGGTTCTAGTGTTCACCAACCTCACGCTTGCCCCAACAGGTTCTCACATGAACAAACAAAATGTACAAGTTGTCTTGGTGATAAAGCTCTCAACAGAACACACATAAACCATAAGAATCTGATAGCACTGTTTTGAAAAAAAAAACGTTAACCTTACTGAGACCAGACCCCCGAAGACATTCTGCTAATTGTATTCAGCTAAAACATTTTCATACAGCGTTAATTGTTCAAAATTAACAATTTTAACAACTAACATTTGCTGAATCATACTTTGTAAAATATTACAGAATAATCAGTATAGTTGTTTTGTAAACTTGTATTTACACGTGCCTACATGTGTTACACTTATCGTCATTTTAAAATTGATCCGAGAAAATGAATTAAACTGTATTCTCAGCACAAGCATCTTAATTCTTAATATTGAATCGGAACGATAAGTTTCTTTTCAAATTTCACTATTTCAGACATTCGATCAGAACTTTTAAAACAGATAAGAAATCTACACTACTATTTCTTACCAATTCCAAAAAAGCAAAATAAACAAATTCAACTTTTCTGTTCAATTTAAATAAATTGCGCCAATAACACTTAAACTCTCAGCTACTGACATCGGATTGTAATTAATAATGTGATGAAATTATAACAATATTCAGCTAAATAAGTTTTTCTGTATTGTCTGTAAAAGTACACAAAGGAGATAAAGGGAAAGCGATACTGGTTGCACTTCGACAAATCTAACACTCCCAGAAGTAAGTCTTGGTAAATATAAGGGCAACGACATGACTGTTAAGTAAATGTATACTCTTTCTTAATATAGCTTACCTTTGAACTTTTAAAACACAGTCACAGACGTAATACTTGGTAAATATAAGGGCAACGACATGACTGTTTAGTAAGTATACATTTTTTCTTAATATAGCTTTCATGTTTGAAATATATCCGTGCTGATTACCGTTCTATGCGGTAGCGAGGCTTGGACCCGATACACGCACCAAGAGCAAGATCTGAACGCCTTTCACATGCGCATTCTCAGACGACTCCTTGGAGTCACTTGGCAGGATCGGGTCTCCAACGCAGATGTTTTGGTTCGGGCAGGTGTTTAAGTATTTTCGCCAACAAGGAGGTGCTTGCTCGGACAGGTATGCATGACGATGACCACATCCCAAAGGACATTCTCTATGGCGAGCTTGCCACTGGAACACGGCCAACCGGTCGACCCGCCTTGCGCTACAACGATGTCTGCAAGAGGGATCTTAAGGTAATTCATTCTTGCACTCAATACAGTTTTACTAATGGTGAGATGTGAAAATAAAGTTATCGTTTTTAAACAATTTTCAAAAAAATTGTTATTGTAATGTTATAAACAGATGAACATTAATACTTACAGTGTGAGGAACATTATTTGACGATTTAGCTTGGGCCGAGTCTAACTGCTACTTCTTTTTGGTTATTTTAATACTTTGTGTTAAATTAGTGTTGTTGAACGGTAAAGTCCGAGGAATTCCTTCAAATGGTATAAAGCAAGTGCCGTTCATGACACTGTGCAGAGCGGATCATTAGCTCAGTGGTTAGCGCGTCTGCCTCTGAGTCCAGGGATCGCTGGTTCGATCCAACTAAAATTACTAACAGTCTTTCGGAAGAGACGTTAAACCGAGGTCCAGTGTAGTGGTGCTATACACCGGACACTTAAAAGAACCAGGGACGATTCTGGAATTGGAGAGTGTATCTTGCACTATCCTCCAAAACCAAAAATGACTTACACTCTTCTGGAGGCGTCGCTCATATGGGCTTCCGGTAGCGACGATAAATAAAACTAAAGAAAAAAAATGACACTGGGCAGTCTGTTTCTGAGAGTCGAGGTGTTCACATATTTGAATTTGGATTCAACATTGGTCTGCATTATAGGTCCAATATAGTACAACTCTGTACTAGGGCATATTGACCGGGTTGTTTCGTTGAACGTGTAGGGTATTGGTTGAAGCTATGTTATTTTAGATAGTGTTCTCATACAATTGCTGGAAACACATGCGTCTGAGCCACTTGTAAGGTAGCTTCAGAACAAGTTTTCAGGATAGGGATTTTAGATAGTGTCCTCAGACAATTGCTGGAAACACATGCGTCTGAGCCACTTGTAAGGTAGCTTCAGCACAAGTTTTCAGGATAGGGATTTTAGATAGTGTCCTCAGACAATTGCTGGAAACACATGCGTCTGAGCCACTTGTAAGGTAACTTCAGCACAAGTTTTCAGGATAGGGATTTTAGATAGTGTCCTCAGACAATTGCTGGAAACACATGCGTCTGAGCCACTTGTAAGGTAGCTTCAGCACAAGTTTTCAGGATAGGGATTTTAGATAGTGTCCTCAGACAATTGCTGGAAACACATGCGTCTGAGCCACTTGTAAGGTAGCTTCAGCACAAGTTTTCAGGATAGGGTTTTTAGATAGTGTCCTCAGACAATTGCTGGAAACACATGCGTCTGAGACACTTGTAAGGTAGCTTCAGCACAAGTTTTCAGGATAGGGATTTCCTCAGACAATTGCTGGAAACACATGCGTCTGAGCCACTTGTAAGGTAGCTTCAGCACAAGTTTTCAGGATAGGGTTTTTAGATAGTGTCCTCAGACAATTGCTGGAAACACATGCGTCTGAGACACTTGTAAGGTAGCTTCAGAGTAAGTTTCAGGATAGGGATTTTAGATAGTGACCTCAGACAATTGCTGGAAACACATGCGTCTGAGCCACTTGTAAGGTAGCTTCAGCACAAGTTTTCAGGATAGGGTTTTTAGATAGTGACCTCAGACAATTGCTGGAAACACATGCGTCTGAGCCACTTGTAAGGTAGCTTCTGCATACGTGTTGAGGATAGGGTTTTTAGATAGTGACCTCAGACAATTGCTGGAAACACATGCGTCTGAGCCACTTGTAAGGTAGTTTCAGAGTAGGAGTTGAGGATAGGGTTTTAAAAAGTGTCTTCAGACAATTACTGGAAACACATGCGTCTGAAACACATTTGCTCAACAGGCTAGGCTAGATTTAAGTGTTGAAGGTTGTTTGTTTAGGGTTTTGTTTGAATAGTGATTGTTCAAACCCTGTTGAGCATTATTTTGAAACTTGTAGTTGCTCAGGAGACAATTGTTGAAAAAAAGAATTTTGTTAGAAAAGTAATAAAATGTGGTACCTGCTATGTTGTCTTATCTGGGTGTCAAATTTAAAGCACTTTTCACTCAAATATATCCAAAATAATTAATTTCTATATCCAATTCAATGTTCCCTCTAGGGCCAACCAGTTTTATTTTTTTCAAAATAACTTTTTAAACCTTGACTATAATGAATTTCAAAACACTGCACAAATACCATCACACAAGATTTACATTGTTATACATGTAGAGATAAATTGTCGTATAGGTAAACACATTTGGGCATGATTTGCATGCTTTTTGCATGAGTGACCTCATGGGAAAATTGATAATGTGTTTGGATTTTGATTTATTAAAGCAATATTTTTTAGTTATTTAAAAAATTTTTTTTTTGATTTTTATGAGTGGAAAGTGCTTTATTATGACACCCAGATTGACACCCTTTTCTGACGAAATTCATTTTTCCCACTTTTGTCTTCTGTTATTATCAATCATCAGTTTATAACAATATAATAACACAGGAGCACGGAGTCAAGATCGCGTCCGTTCGACCTTCCGTCGGTTTTATTTATTGAATTACCCACTACTCCTTTAAAATCTAGACGAATATCTAAAAAATCCCCGCTCTTTCAAAAAGTTCCTCCTTACCGATATCTTAATTACTCACATATATATTAGTTGTAAAGTTTTTAAGAAAAAGTGAGTTTTTATAAATTCGTTTAGAATATGAAATACTATATATAACTCTAATAAATTAAACCGACGGAAGGTCGAACGGACGCGATCTTGACTCCGTGCTCCTGTGTATAATAACAGTATTTTTGGAAATTGTTAAAAAATGATAATTTTATTTTGGCAGCTCATCAGCAGTAAAACTGTATTGGGTGCAAGAATGAATTACCTTATGTCATGCAACATCGATCAACCCAGCAAATCTCAAAATAGCATCTTCCGTCCGCTCTAGCTGACAAAACCAGCGTCAAGCAGGCAGAGGAGAAGAGCGGGAGATCCAGCGCAAGGAAAGAAGAATCCGCGGACAGCAGAGGACCCAGCCTATCACTTCTACAACAACGGTACCCACCACTGACCACACTTCCAGCAAGTGCGACATAAGATGCAGCTTTGGTTCAACATATTCACGGTATGGGACCGGACACCGGATATACCCATTTTTTTGAGTCAAAACAAAATTTTTAGAAGTTACCAGAGGTAAGAAAAATTCGATTTCTTAGCCTATATGACACTAAACTGACCTGGGTTTGATTTTGTGTTTCCCTTAATAAAGGCCAGATATCATATAAGTACAAGTATCAACCACAAAAAAAGATTTTTTAAAATATCTGTAAAAATTCATCACTGGAGAAATTGATGCCTAAGTAGCGAAAATCTAGTTTCATTATTAGTTTCGTTCAAAAATAAAAATTCTGAATCTGCAGTTTTCTCATACTTCTTCTCATGTACTCACATTCCAATTTTTAGCAAGATAGAAAATTGACTTCTACAGAGACAAAAATTGCACGCGCCTAGTGTACTGGGTATACAAAACCTTTGCTCAAAAGTGTCCGGTGTATAATGAGCAACTGTACTGAGTATACATTATACAAATGAGCAATTGTATTGATAAAATGTTATCATTACTTTCATTTACATTATAGTCGTGGCCATAATCATTATTTATATCATCATTTTGATTTTCAGAAAGACATGGAACATGCGGAAAGCGATATGTCAGAGATAGAGTAAGTATTTTGTTACGAGAATGTATAATGTAGGTAGGCATATATAGACTAATTGAACTGGATTTTGCACATCGGAAGCCTACTACCCGAAAACCAGATGTTCAAGGATGACAGGTTTGTCGACTGTTCCCAAAGGTTTTTGCATTTTTTTGTTTCAAATTCTAAAAAGACACCCATCATGTTTTTGATATTTCAGTTTTGTTTTCACATTATATAAGCAAAATCAATTTAAACAAAATGGCCGACTTTTTTTTTACAAAATATTCTCATACTGACAGATGTATTCATACGCCAACAAGTCAATTATTTTACAAAATTAACAAAAATGTGTTTATTTATGCAAAAATAATCTCATAAGCGCATGTGCAAATGATCATTATTTTGACTGGTTTTAAAAATTTCTTACTGAAACAATCGCCTTTAGAACAATCATAATTAGAGTCAGTAAAAATTGCCAGGGCCATTATCACATTATCACTTTTAGGCCCTGGGCCTTGGTTTGATAATGAGCCTGATGAAGCTGGTGACACGATAATAAGTTTTGACACAATACAATTGTGTTACTATATTTAGTTACACATGTATAATAAGCAAGAATAAATAATTCCCCACACTTAACTTTTCAGTAAAATTGGAAAATAAGCAAAAATTATACTTACCTTTATGCAGTAAGGCTTTAAGTTATAATTTGATATTATTAAGTGATACCGTTTGCCGTTTGGTTACACAATGAACACAAACACTTATTTTCCAAGATGTTGATATCAAGGATAAATATCTAAATTTTAATAGTATATTCTTAACAATAATATAAAACCTAAATGTCTTTCATATGGCGTATAAACATGCATTTACAAATCATGATATTTTCATTTGATGATTATCGATTACGAGAATCAAGTTTATTTATCATATTTTACGTACTGTGTAGAGAAACATTTGGATTTTTTCGAAAGCAAGATCGTAATCACTTACTTCGCGTCATATCATGATTTAATTATAATAACTTTAGTGATATTAAATAAAAAAGCATCAGAAACCGTCTCAAATGTTGATTTATGTCGTGAGTTTTTCAGTAATACTCAGTACAGTAAGCTTCAAAGTGCACAGTATACCCAGTACACTTAAATAGTATACCCAGTACACTAGGCGCGTGTATTTTTGTCGCTGTAGAGGTCCATTTTCAGTCGATCTTTCTAAAAAATTGAATGCGAGTACATGAGGATGAGTATAAGAAAACTGCAAATTCAGAATTTTTATTTTTGGAAGAAACTAATAATGAAACTAGATTTTCGGTACCTGGGCATTAATTTCTCCCTTGAGCAATGGTGAACTTTTACAGATAGTTGAACAAATCTTGATTCTGTGGTTGATGCTTGTACGTTTATGATATCTGGCCTTTATTAAGGGAAACACACAATCAAACCCAGGTCAGAATAGTGTCATATGAGCTGAGAAATCGACATTTTCTTACCCCTGGTAAATTTTAAAACTTTGTTTTGACTCAAATACGCGGTTATATCCGGTGTCCGGTCCCATACCGTTATATTGACGTAAATCGAAAGGAAATGTTGTGGTTTGTCATTCCACTGCACTAAAATAACTTCCTGTAGCTTCGTAATAGTCTGCTGATCACGATAAGCCAACACACTCTTCTCTATTTTATCCAAACCGTGTTAACGTGGATGTCAAAGTGAAAATTCTATTTCCTCACATTGGTTTGTGCCAAAAGTTTCAGAGTGGTCAAGCTATTCGGGACCATGCAATTCTCTATAAATGATGTGCACTAACAACCTTTCCAAAAGGAAAAATGTATTTGTTTCGATAAAATAGACCGGTAATTCGGAGATAAACGTGATTTTCGAATAATTCGATTTTGAAGTTTAATTGATTTCTTTTAATTTAAGTTTTAGAGTTTTAATAAGCAGGCACTTATCAAACAAATGTAGTTCTAAAAATTGTACTTCTCTTACTCAAATTTAATGACTTGAGAAAGTAACGTCAACGTTCAACGTAAGCAACGTTATCTTTCTAGAAAATAATATCATTTGATTTTTTTCTTATAACGATAAAATGTGCAAAAAGGCATTACTTTTGCATTTTAGAATAACATCAGGATGTTTTTATAACAAATTAAAAGCTGTGACAGTAAGGAGCATTTTGACGGCACTTTCGCGGTCTTCAGGCGTCAAACGTTCCATGGTTTATAAAATGTTGGTGTGTGTTAGATTGTCCGGTGTCATAGTCTCAATAATTAATTCGACTGCAAGCACAGACCCATTATCAAACTGACTTTTACAGTTGTCTGTCCTTTACGTCTCGAGCAGTTACGATCAAAACTGTGGTGGAAATCGCACTGCTTTATATTCCCTTTTTTCACTGCCATTTAAAAATTTCAGCACTGCTATGTTCATTTGTTGTTATAAAACATAAATAGTCTCTAAAGTATCAATAACATAAAAATATTCCACAAATAACACTTTTACACTATTGTTTATGCCGTTTACATGTTGATTTTAATGTGATAACCGATGAAAGCGTCCCTTTTATAAATCGATAATCTACAATCAGACTTTTAGCGGTGTTACATAAAAACTGTTGGCATGTGTGGAGGTTTATAAGTTTGTTTGTTTTTTTTTCATAATGAACGAACAAGTTTCTTAGAAAGTATCACATAATTCTAATTGGAATTATTTTTTCAGGTATGTATTTTTTTAAAGATATATAAGGTTTAAAAAAAGATGAGTTTATGTAGTGAAGACCCTGTGTTGACCCTCATTTTTTTTTGGGGGGGGGGGGTGGGGTTTATGCGTACGATGCTGCCCGGTCTTCTTGCACACCTAAGCATCATCGGCTATATTTCATTACGGTATATTATGACCAGTACCGTTGCTTTTCTGATTTAGAGACTTGTACAGCGAAGCAGTCTAACTTATTGCCTTAAGCCGGTCAAAGTATAGAATGTATGTTTTATATATACCTTTCAATTAAACACGTCTATTTGGCGGATTTTTTTCAGCATAAACAAAATTGAATTGGATCGCCTAAACTTGTATGTTTAATCTGTTGTTTGTTTTTTCATTCATAAAGCTAAACCTAGATCTGTTTCTTGTCTTAAACTCAAGATTAACATAGTCTTGATAATGTAACAAACCTGACAAATTGTTTAGCAGAGCCCTTCTTAGCTTCTAACTATCACAGGTGCTTGGAAGACGGACCCCGTTTTCTCCAGAATGTACAGTCGTGACCGGTAATCTTGCGCGTCCGGTCATCTTGCGCAGTAGTCTACTGACATCCCCGTAAGTGTTTTTACAGTCACATTGTGAAAATATCGCAGCAAACGATTATTTTTGGACCTATGTCTAGAACATCTAGAAGGTAAACATGTTGAAAATTAATACTTGTCCAAGATATTTACATCAAAGTAACAAATTATTCATGACTACGCCCACCGACCTATTTCTGATATTTTTAGAAAGTAGGGTCGATCCGGGTATGTACGGACAAAGGGGTAAGTACGGACGATGAATATTAAAGACTCCAAATATCCTAAAGCTGTCAAATTTCATTAAACATTTTCTACATTTTACCACAAGGCTTTCGCTGTTTCAAATTTCAAAATGTTTGTACATGTGTCTGTGTATAGAAATTGTTTGAACTAGGATCGAAAGTGACCTCATCAACCTATTACTTCATTGACTGTCAACCTCGATTGACAGGCTAGATAAGACGCTACACTTCTACCGTTCTTTACGGGAATGTATTAGGTAATTGTTTTAAATTTTTGTGTGTTTCAAAGAAAAGGTTAATTTTTTAAAATGTTTTCTCATTATTTTTTCAGAGAAAATCAAGAAATTTGTTCAAAAATTAAAGAAAATCTAATTGTCCGCACTTTTCCTGCTTTTTCTGCGAACTGTTTTTCTACGGACACTATGTCTATTGTGTGTTTTAATGAATCACATTATTATATTAAACAAACCAATCAATGATATTTTTGAAGTGGTGTCTTAAAAAACAAACCTTGTTGTTGTCACAAATTTCTAAAACTATATTTCGGTTCCTCAATTTTCTTATAGAATATTCACTAATATTCAGAGACGAAGGTAGTTCCGTAGTTTGTGATGCGGATCGTTGTCGATCTATCACTTATTTTCAATGGAAAATTAAAATACTAGCTTGTTAAACAGACTGAACTTGAGTTTAGACAACGAATTTTCGTTGCTTTGGAACTGGCCCTTCACCAGCTGCAAGATAAACCCCGCCCACAAATTACATGGAGTACTGTATAGTTGTAAGATACATATTAAAATAAACATTTTAACCATTTCATCTTGAGTCAGTTATCAAACCATTTCTTAAAGGATCTGAAATAAAACTATATTCACCTGGTATTATAATCTTCAAACTTTATGTAACATTCAATTCATAAGTTGTTTTTTATGATATTTCAATAAGTTGAGCGGAACTAGACATAGCGTTAATCCTCAAGACCGCCTTCTTTTTTATCCGAGTTCTGAACATGACATGTACAAGGTCGGGCAGTTATTCATTTCTTATCCACTAAATGAACTTTAACGCTAGATTTTTCAGGCATGTTGTTTTCTTAAAAGTAAACAGACAATCTAAAAATTACAACGTAAAATAATAAAGTTGTTGATCTACTTTATACTTTATAAAAAGTATAACAAGTAGTGTTTTTAACAGGATGATTATTTACAAACTTAGTATTTTAAAATGACTCGTTTCTAGCAATTTTTATCATTTAACTTATGGTGATTTTAGTGCAATATTTTCCTGTCAATTGCGTCGCTGATTCGCACCAAACAGTTCGCAACACAGTGTCAGTAAAATTCATGTTAAACATAGTAGATTTTATCCTATTTCATGTTAAATTTTATGTGTCCGTACTTTACCATTACATTTATCATTATTTTAACGGTTGTCCGAAGTTTCCCTGTTGGTGTCCGTAGTTTACCTACTACTATCCCGGCTTTACCTCAACACCTTTCAATACTATTTTACACTTCTCGGATGCATGTATCACTACAACTGCACCATAAAGTCCGTTGCAAATGAGTTCCAAATATACTGTAGTTAACAGGGTTAATTGGGAACCAGTCTGATTTCATTGACAGTAGATTCTTGAGCCGCTGTGTAAAATCCGTCCGTACTTACCCGGATCGACCCTAATTCTTATTCCATCATCTAGTCCAGAAATGTGTCCTGTGATACACATAAACATTAAAATATCGTATACATTTTGAAACAAATTTATACCCTTTAAAACATACAATCCCATTATATTTGTAAACGTAAGTGAGTTCAGACCACATTTCCGTCAGTTCCCGCCAATCTGTCAACAAAGGTCAAGGGCATAATACGTGCATGATCTTTTTACCTGCAGAAGCGTAAAGTGCCTTTTTTCTCGTATCTAATAAATAGAAAAACTAAATATAAAATACCAGGAAATTTTACGGTTCGTCAGAAACACTACATGTATCATTTAAAATATTTCTCTGCTGTGACAGGGGTTTTTTTCCTTAACAAGCGTCTTCCCCTGGAAAAAAAAATCCCCAACAAAAGTCACTTTCCCCCTTGTAAAGTGATATTTTTTATCAAAACGTAAACAGAAGCTTAATTTATAGTTATGTTTAATCTATGTTATCTAAAATCTGCACAATTTTCACGAATATTTGTTAGAAATTAGGTACTAACGAAACCGAGTAATATTTGACGAATGTTACTAAATTTAGATTCGATACGTCACAGAAACTGCATCCTGGTTGTCAACTTTAACATTACTGGGACTGGATTTTCGTCGTGTTCGGAATAAAGGCATTCTACATTCCAGTTTTAAATTGATTTTACAACAGATGAGTACCGTCAGCGAGCGTATTGGCCATAAATTACGGCTAAATACGACTCGTCCGCCGAATTTCTCGATAACATACGTCCCGCGCACTTCCGAAAAAGAAAATCACAACCATCGACGTAGGCAGTCCTAGTAAATTTAAACCCCGCCTATGATCTTTCAGGTCACACCATTTACGATTAGATTGTAAAAAAAATGTTTTGTTAAAACAATAAGCTCCGCCCACTTGAAAAATACCAACCAGTCGATTAAAAGCAAGCGCACGCCGGTCTAATTATCGCCATGGAATGTATTCTGACACTGGAAAAAATCTTGTTTTGATAATTGACAATTAATTGAAGATTAACTGAGTAAATTGCAAGTTGTCGTATATCGTCTTCGTCGTGCTTTTAAACGGATGCGGCCTGTTTGCACTGTCAGGTAAAACGAACGACGAATAATGCAAAATACAAACAACAGAATACGGCGCCATGTTCTGTAAAAAAAATACGAAACACGCATTTAAAACTGTGCCGGGCAATCATTTTTATCCCAAGAATTTTTTATCCCATATCTTCCGGAGTACCGTATTTTGCCGAAGTCTTCGGAGAGAAAAAAAAAATAATTTTTCTGACTGAACGAATATTTAGAGACGAGAATTTTCATAAAAAAAATCGTCCGAATATTTAGATACATGTACATTAATTTACACGTCCGTAAACGTAAGCCTATAATAAATCAACACCTGCCGGACGTTTCTTCCTTCGAAATTTCTGCTTACCTTTGTCAAGCAATTAACTCATTTCTTGTTAAATAAACATCCTATTGTTGTATAATCAACATTCTCGAAAAAATGTGATGCAATAGATTAGTAGCAAACTGCTAATTCGGCGAAGTGCTGGTAGTGCAGATATACTCAGCAAAAATAAAAAGTACCCACTTTTCTACCTGTGATTTTGTAAAACTAGAAAAATAAAATAGAAAATATCTTCTTTGAACAGATCTGCATTTCTGTAATCATTACAAAGAAATAAAATGTTCTTAAAATCTGCAGTCACGACTAAGTTATCTTTCCCTTTGCTATTATTGGGGTTTAAGGAAGAAGTAAGTGATTCTAAACAATATTCACATTTGTTGGAATTAAATCAATTTTTCCAGTTCTTGATGTCAATAAAATCACAAAAAATCATTAATAAAACAACTATATATATACTCTATAAAAAAAAGCTAGAAATCCCAAACATTTCCTATTACCTCCCTTTGAATTGAATATATAGGGGTTTTTAATCCATCATTAATTGTTGTCTGATGGGCATTTGCTCAGGTGTAGGTGTGGAAGATTATGTTCACGAACAATTAAACTTAAAAACAACTGAGATTAATTAATAAAACACCTTTTGAAGTGTTCGTAATTAAATGAAAATATGTGAATGAGAATATAAGCATAAAAAGTGGGTACTTTCTATTTTTGCTGAGTATATAAACACAAGCGGATCAGAAATAAACAATAATTATACCAGATACGCTGTCAATTAAACAATCAGCTGATTTAAATATGAAATCACCCTAGTTTGTTGACAGGTTGAAATTCGTTTGTACAATAGCGCCGATTGATTTTTGAGCGATGCGCACCGTTTCAAGTTGACGTCGGCGTCTTTGATGTTAAATACACTAGCATCGCTGGCATTTTAGATCAAAACAGTCATTGAAACAGGTATTCAACAGATATTCATAGCAGTTGCAAATTTGATGATTATAGACAATGTACATGTAATAGATCTCGGATATTTTAGGGGCAAGTATGACTGAAAATACACGTCGTTCATATTATTTCTTACTCGTAATAAAAAATATGAATTATCGGACTTGAACACCGTAAATTAAAATGCACGGTCAGAAATTTACGTCGTTCGTAAAATTCTATTTGTTCGTAAAATGCGACGATACTCCAAAGTGAATCCTTCTTATTAATGGAAGAATAAGAAATGCGTCTGTTCTAACATCTTTCTTTTTCATAATAAGAATTCGGAATTGCTCGAACCCTCCTTTTAAGCAGTAATATTTAATATTCTTGGGGAATTCAGCAATTTAGTTGGAAATTAACAATAACTACACAAGCACTGCCCTAAACAAAAAAAATTCTGGAAATCTTGCATCCGAAATGATTAAGATTCTAAGCACACAATTTATGGATAAATTTAAAGCAGGCTCAGAAAATGAGCAAGTATAAATCAACTTATTCTTGAACTGTTTAAAAACAGATAACATAGAGACATGCCTCTGTATGCTTAATAGACTGTTTTGTAATGAAAGCTAAATTAAAAAAAAGAATAACAGAAGCATAAACTTGAGTATAAACATTCACTGTAGCTAATACAAGTAAGAGTGTATTATAAACTAAATTTTCCCCAATTTTGCATTTTTCACGCATTTTTCCCCTTTTGACCAGCGTCCAGCGTCTTCCCCTCTTCCTTAAAAAAACCCCCTGCTGTGACGTCATTTCTCTTAGGTGCACAAGATGACCGGACATTTAAATGCTTGTGTAAACCATGGTGGTAAGGGTAAACATTAATAAATGTTTTTCACTCGGGTACATAAGATACAACATGGGTGTTAAATGAATTGAAATATCTGGAAATGCCAGTTTTTATAAGACGAAACACAGATTTTTGACTACCTTTTTTATGCCCCCACAAAGTGGGAGGCATATAGAGTTGCACTCGTCCGTCCGTCCGTACATGTACGTACGTCCGTACGTCCCCAAATCTTGTGGCATCAACTCCTCCTTAACTATAAGGCCGATTTCTTTCAAACTTGCACAGATGATCAAGCAGGATGTGTAGATGATCGTAAAGAAAGGATTTTTTCCTGCGACCATTTTTACCAGAGTTATGGCCCTTTGTTAATTTCAGTTATTAAATCTTGTGGCGTCAACTCCTCCTAAACTATAAGGCGGATTTCTTTCAAACTTGCACAGATGATCAAGCAGGATGTGTAGATGATCGTAAAGAAAGGATTTTTTCCTGCGACCATTTTTACCAGAGTTATGGCCCTTTGTTAATTTCAGTTATTAAATCTTGTGGCGTCAACTCCTCCTAAACTATGAGGCGGATTTCTTTCAAACTTGCACAGATAATCAAGCAGGATGTGTAGATGATCGTAAAGAAAGGATTTTTTCCTGCGACCATTTTTACCAGAGTTATGGCCCTTTGTTAATTTCAGTTATTAAATCTTGTGGCGTCAACTCCTCCTAAACTATAAGGCGGATTTCTTTCAAACTTGCACAGATTATCAAGCAGGATGTGTAGATGATCGTAAAGAAAGGATTTTTTCCTACGACCATTTTTACCAGAGTTATGGCCCTTTGTTAATTTCAGTAATTAAATCTTGTGGCGTCAACTCCTCCTAAACTATAAGGCGGATTTCTTTCAAACTTGCACAGATGATCAAGCAGGATGTGTAGATGATCGTACAGAAACGATTTTTTTCCTGCGACCATTTTTACCAGAGTTATGGCCCTTTGTTAATTTCAGTTATTAAATCTTGTGGCGTCAACTCCTCCTAAACTATAAGGCAGATTTCTTTCAAACTTGCACAGATGATCAAGCAGTATGTGTAGATGATCGTAAAGAAAGGATTTTTTCCTGCGACCATTTTTACTAGAGTTGTGGCCATTTGTAAATTTCAGTAATTAAATCTTGTGGCGTCAACTCCTCCTAAACTATAAAGCGGATTTCTCTCAAACTTGCACAGATGATTAAGCAGAATGTGTAGATGATCGTAAAGAAAGGATTTTTTCCTGCGACTATTTTTACCAGAGTTATGACCCTTTGTTAATTTCAGTAATTAAATCTTGTAGCATCAACTCCTCATTAACTATCTAAGGGATTTCTTTCAAATTTGCACAGATGATCAAGCAGGTTGTGTAGATGATTGTAAAGAAAGGGTTTTTCTTACGGCTATTTTACCAGAGTTATGGCCCTTTGTTAATTTCAGTGATTTAATCTTGTGGCATCAACTCCTCGTTTACTATTGGATGGATTTCTTTCAAACTTGCTCACATGATCAAGGTGGATGTGCAGATGATCATAAAGAAAGGATTTTTTCCTGCGGCCATATTTACCAGAGTTATGGCCCTTTCTTAATTTCACTTACAAAATTTTGTGGCATCAACTCCACATTTTTTATTTGGCTGATTTCTTCCAAACTTACACAGATGATTAGACATGATGTCTTAATTGCTGTAAAGGACATTGCCTTGCAACCATTTTCACCAAAGTTATGGCCCTTTGTTTATGTTAGTCATTAAATTTTGTGGCTCTTACTCCTCATTCACCACATATTGTTAATACCTAGTACACAATTTTGTTACAAATGTACTTGCAGCAGTGGGGGCATCAGTGTCCTGAGGACACAGTCTAGTTTCGGGTCTAGGTTAATCGCGTAAAATGCAAATTTGCAAATGCAAGGGTGCAAGTTAGGAATTCTGAAATTCTGAAAATTCATTAAAGGGAAAATAAAGAAAATCAACCATTTGTAGAAACACAAAAACCTGAATTTCAGACATACGCCTGCCTGAAAAATTTCACCCAAGCAAATGTACTGTATTCTGCAATTATTCTGTCACCAAAAAGTCATAAATCAACAGTAAAATGTCCGCTTTTTAACGCTGTTCTCCAATTATATACAGTATTCATTTTCAGAAATATAAACACATGGATTATTATTATTATTATTATTATTATTATTATTAAAAATGAACATATCCGTTTGAAACTTGCATCCTTAAAATACTTCTTAACCACACTCCTGTCAAACGGCTACAAATGTCTGGAATAGTTCATCCATCTACTGTGTTGTAGGCTTAAAAATGTGGTGACAAAATGGTCTCCGCTTCTGTTAAAATTTCCGTGGCTCTTAACTTTGAATAATCCTGCCAGTAACACTTGAAAGAGTAGGCAGTATCCAGACAAAGATAATTGTTTAAGTTTCACGCTCATAATGTGGGCATGGCCGTAACGTGGCTTTTACACATGCGATAATGCTAATAAGATTTCCCGTTTCGCTGAATCATTGAATTCAAAATGGCGCAACCATGTTAGATGCTTTCTCGGTGACTTTAAATATGATGAAGGACATTACATCAACAACACTTATAAAAAATGCCAAATTACTTAATTACAGACATTTCAGTCATGGTTTGATGTGTTCTAAGGCTTTGATCTGGGTTAAAAATAATATCAAAAAAAATTAGGATGGCCTAAACTGGCCGCCCCCTAGCCCAACTATTTGTGCGCAACAAGAGCTTTTCTATATATACGATGGTCGCTCTTCGCGCACAACCAAGTTACTATTCAAATCAATGCGGAAAATTTTCCTTCTATTTCTATATGCCGCCGATCGGAAAATGAATCGCAACTTTTCAATCTTTTGCCAGCTTCATAAAGCATCTTAAACCATATTTATTTTTAAAAAAATTACATTCCTGAGAAGCCACATTCAAGTAGAATCAATATATGTAATCCTTTATAAGTAACGTTTTCGTTCTTATAAGTAACGTTTTCGTTTTTTATGCAAAACTGTTTTAAACCTCCACCCATGTCGATTACACCGCATAAAGTTTATCTGACTCGTGTTATCGATAATTTTCACCGTGTAAACGGCATATGCTATGGTAGGTTTGACAAGTTATTTTGTGGATTATTCGTTAATTTTATTGTTATTTTTATCATTATTTATGTTTTATAACGATATTTGACATACCAGTGTTGAAATTTTCATGTGGGAGTGAAAAAAAAGAATTTAAATCGGGTCGATTTCCACCACAGTTGTGATCGTAACTGCTTGAGACGTAAAGGACAGACAACGAAAACGTCCGATGATAATAGGTCTGTGCTTGCAGTCGAATTATTGAGACTAGCCGCCCCCCCTGTTATGTCCAAACACAAACAATATGATACACAAAACAAGAAACAGCTCGTGATTCTTGATGGTTTTATTCTTTATTTCCCTTTAATAATTCAAGAACATGTGCTACTAGACGGCGAACATGAGAACAACTCCTTGTATATTTTTCAACACTCAAAAGGTTACATAGCACTATTTAATTTTGAGACACAACACCCCCCCCCCCCCCCCCCCCCCCCCCAAAAAAAAGAGGGTCTACACAGGGTCTACACTACATAAACTCATCTTTTTTGTTTTGTTTTGATAGATTGGGATTGTTATCTGTCGGTCCACACCGATTTTACTATCAAATACCAAGTTCTCTGAAAATTCGTACCCCGACTGTATATAAGTGGACAAGGTAAATAACCCCAATCCTATTTTGTCAAGCCCAAATGTAAACACAGTTTTAAAAATCTCAACAAATATTGCACTAACCTTTTCAAATAGGGTATCGATTGAAGGGGGGGGGGCCAGTTTATACGAACATTTCCTTATTTCCTTTCATAGCTTTTTGTATCCGAAATTCACTATCTTTATCCGATTACAATACCACTATCTTTTCTTTGTGAAGAGTTATTGTCTCCCTTGGGGCGCCAAAACGTTGCATATATTATAAAACCCATCCTAAATTAAGATTCGTTTGCATGATCTAATTAAAGTTCTTATTACCGAGCAAGTATGGCAAAGTTTATTTGTTATTTGCAAACATTTCTCGAAAAAGAACAGATATTTTTCTGTTTCTTTCGTTTTAAGATTAATCTATTTTTATTCGGGAATTTCCCGGTTTCCTGAAAACGTGATCATCATATGAACATAAACAAATTAAAATTCTCAATTCGGGGAAACCCGTTTTGTGACGTCATTGCTATAAATGTATACTGTAAACACAATTATGCGTGCCAGTGAACGGAAGTCATTATGTAACACAGGTAATAAACAATGACAGATTTAACGAGTTTACCGATAATGTACATTGCCATGGGGCAGAAACGTGTGAATTTCAAGTAGGATAAGCATCGTAAGGCATTGTAAGGTGGGAAAGTGCTATCATAATAAACGAAATGCACGCGGTGACCTATTCAAATAAAGAGATTTATCATAGAAATAGATAGAAATGGTTTTGTGTTTTAATATTCTACTATATTAAGCAAAATATTCAAATAACCGCCATTCAATTAAGTGGAATGTACTGTACAAGGTTGTAATTGATCACTTACATTTTATTAGAAATTCTCAATGCACTTTTTTACCTACATTGCTAAACCCTAGATTTTATTATGTTAGCAAGGAAAGTAAAAAATGTATGCACAACTGAAGCTCTCATACACTTGTATGTTGGTAAAGTATCAGTTGCACATGGGTTTTTCAGCATTGTCTGTGCCTCCGGAAAATGGAGGTGTTCCCAAAGCAAATGGCCCCGTTCCCAATCATATCCAGTTGTCATTTTTATACGCCCGTTTGAAAAACGAGACGTATTATGGGAACACCTGCAGCAGGCGGGCGGGTTGGCGGGCGGGCGGCGTCCACAGGGTTTCCGCTCTCTAAGTCAAAGAGTTTTCATCAGGTCTTTATCAAACTTGGTGAATATGTTGGTGTGCATGATGTCTCGACCAAGTTCTATAACCAGCCAAATCCCCCCAGGCACTCCTGAATTATGGCCCTTTAATTGTCCAAAATTTGGTATTCCGCTCTCTAAGTCAAAGAGTTTTTGTCCTGTCTTTATTTATCCCCCCGCCAATCAATCCCCCCCGCAAAAGGCGAAGGGGATATTAGAAATGCCTTTCGTCCGTCAGTGTGTCCGTGCGTCTGTCCGCGCAGCCATTCAAGGCATTAAGTGTAATAATGAGTGTTCAGGATGGTATTATGTGGTTATTTTTTCCTAAGCGTTTAGCTGATAAGTTGGACACATTCCGTGGAGTTGTTGTGACATAAAGTGCTATATTAAACTGACTAAAAAATTTACCACTTAATGATGGACAGTCCATAAGTTTTGGACTGTAAAACTGCGCATACGATCAAGGCATTAAGTGTAATAATGTGTGTTCAGGATGGTATTATGTGGTTATTTTTTCCTAAGCGGTTACCTGACAAATACCACCTAAGTCGAAGAACCACCTTATCCTCAAATGTGAGAACGTCCGTCCGTCCGAAACAATTTTGTCTGGAGCATAAGTCCAAAACTACTTGAGGGATTTTATTCAAACTTCATACACTGACAGAGCACATTGGTAGGTAGTGCAGTGTGCAAGAACAATAATTCTACCTTGCCTATTTTTAGAGTTATTCCCCTTTATCATATTTTCTTGATAAATTTTGTCCGGAGCATAACTCCAAAACTTCTTGAGGGATTTTATTAAAATTTCATACACTGACAGAGCACATTGGTAGGTAGTGCAGTGTGCAAGTGCAATAACTCTACCTTGCCTTTTTTAGAGTTTTTCCCCGTTGCCACATTTACTTGATAAATTTTGTCCAGAGCATAACTCCAAAACTACTAGAGGGATTTTATTCAAACTTCATACACTGACAGAGCACATTGATAGGTAGTGCAGTGTGCAAGTCCAATAACTCTACCTTGCCTATTTTAAGAGTTATTCCTCTTTATCAGATTTACTTGATAAATATTGTCCAGAGCATAACTTCAAAACTACTTGAGGGATTTTATTCAAACTTCATACACTGACAGAGCACATTGGTAGGTCTTCGCGAAAGGCGTCGGACCGTCGGAAATGTCCGACAGATTTTGTTTC
Source organism: Corbicula japonica (assembly GCA_038501625.1). Lineage (NCBI taxonomy): Eukaryota > Metazoa > Mollusca > Bivalvia > Venerida > Cyrenidae > Corbicula > Corbicula japonica. Next base: position 6,671,434 of record JAZAYU010000015.1, read on the forward strand.
GGTCCGGTTAAAAGTCGTAACTCTGCGGTCCTGCTGTCCGGCAACTCAAAATCTAAGGGAAGCAACCTTTTCTTATTATTTACAAACTTCTTGCAGCAGTTACTTCCCTTCAGTCACAGTAAATTGATTTGTGATTGGTTGCCTGATTCCTGTTGTCCAATCGCCAACTCCGTAACATAATGAAATTTTTTATAGTCATGTAATGAAAAATGGTGTTTGGATGATTTTTGCGGTTACAGTGGATATTCTGTGTTGAAACTGGTGATATTTCACGAATCGCAGAGCAAATGTCAGCGTCTAGGCCATTCCAGATTCGATTTTACCAAAATTTAAAATGGCTTTGTTGCCGGTGTTGATTTTCATCACTCAGAAAAAATAAAATGAAAGTCACAAAATGACATGAATAATAAACTATAAAACAAAACCTCATTGTGTATTCATACACCTTTTTATCATTTTAATCCAAAATACATTTTATGTTTTTGAAGTAGCTTTTTTAATGAAATATATGTATTTGCTAGACATATATAATATTGTTACATATGAGAGCTGCTTGATGTGAAATTTATGTTCTATGGAACATTTTTTTGTGTTTTTGTCTTACTAGGGAACCATGATTATGTTGACATGATTGTTGAAAAAAAGCTCAAGCACTCAATGAGTTGGAAAATCCTGCTCCCAAAAATGTTGTCATTACCATTGAATTTACCACAAATATGACGGGCGTATTTTGTGTCAGTTTGGCACTCTTGTTCCCAATTGAATACATATTTTCTATTCAAAATTTCGGCAAAAATATATAGAAATACAAAATTGATAGAAGAGTGGCTTCCCTTTATCTAGAAATTGCAAGCGTTCGTGACCCTGATGTAAGCACAAATATTTTGCAGACCTTCTTTTATTATTATAGCTATAAATTATATCAATAAATTTAGAACTATTAGAACTGCATAACTTTGCAGAAAGTACCAAGAACTGCTGAAGATGCATTATAATTGGACTCGTTAGAAACTTACTTCTTTTTGTAATGTAAATTCACGACTATGATGGCTTTGCACAACAATAACTACTACAATAAAAACTTATGTAAAACTTATTTGGTCTATTAAGATAATACTCTAAATTACCATTTATTCACCAAAGTTTCATTATTTTATAAAGAATTTCAATTTCATATACTGCATAATTGATAAATGAGAAAATTATTTTCTTATAACAGTTGGCAGAATATGTTTGTTATAAACAGTTTTTGTGTCGCCCTTTCGAAGAAATGGCGATACATAGGGATCACTTTGTCCCTCCGTCAGTCAGTCGGTCCGTCCGTCCGTCTCTCAGTCACGAAAACTAAACCTTGGCTTTAACTTTGCCATTTCTTAATAATTCTTCATCAAACTTTCAAATTACACTGCTTATGACAACACAGTCATGATTATGCCAAATTCTTTAGGTCAAGGTCACATTTGATGGAGTTATGCCCCTTTTTTGTCACGAAAACTTAACATTGGCTATACGCCTTTCCAATAAACAGTTTCGCAGTCCTGTACGAGTTACTTCCCGTGACCAGATATCAACCCAAAACGAGGCTTCACAGGAAAGCTGAACTATCGGACTATATGGCTTAAGCACATAAGGCCTAACATAATCCATTAAATTTCAGGTGTGTAATCGTCGCCGCCGGTCGAAAATAAGTTACTGGTCTGTTATTCTAGTCAGACATTTTTATTTTCACTATTTGTTAGATATTTGCATTTTTAATATTGTAAGAACATGTACCCTTCTTTTTGATAGTGGGCAGTATGAGACGCGATTCGGATAAATGTGAGTATTAATGTTACGAATTTCTATACAGCATTTTCATCTTTATGTATTATTTTTACTTAAAATTATATTTAACTGGTACGAAATTCACAAATTGCTAAGACTGGTAATGTACTATACTCCGGAAATTGTGACATGTCAACATTCGGTTACAGTATCTACGTTATACTTGTACTCATCTATTACTTGAATTCATCGTACTGTTAATGTTCAACGAACAAATAATTTTGAATTTTTGAAAACGTCACGTATACTTCACAAGCAAAAATACGGTACGATTGATTCTGTCTTGAAATTAAGAAGGATCAATAAGGTTATCTGATTGTTCGTTTACGTAAGAGTATCATTCATAGAATAAAATTCAAGGATTCTGATGCTGGCTTCTAATAAAGATGGAGATGCCTGCTTCAAATAATGATGGGAACATTTATATTAACATTAAGACTGCTAAGGTTTGAAATTCTGTCATTTTGGCGTAGACGCTCAATTGCTTGATTGAATATTTATAAAATGTTCTGCTAAGATGAGTTTCTAATTGATGTCTCATGGTTCTACTTGTCGTATTAAGGATTTATAATTCATATAACTGCTATATCAAATACTTTTGATACCCGATTCAGTAATTAAGGATTTCGATATACTTATTAATTGGGAGGTGGAGGTACATAAAAAAGTAAACCGATCTCTATTGGTCAGTGATATCTTCTTCTTAGTAATTGACAGGGGACGCCTTGTGCGCGACAATTTGGCATTTTTATGACATGCCGCTTTCAAAATCAATCGCAGCCGGCATGTCAGTAGTTGATAAGACACGCTAAGCCAGAAACGACACTCAATTTATCCATGGATAGAACACAGGCTGTTAGTTTAAGTCGTTTAAAGTAAACCTTGGCGCAAGGAATGACTTTACACTTTTAGTCAAATAAGATTTGTTATCTCCCGCCGATGAAATCGGGAGGGGGATATTGTTTCGGCGTTGTCCGTCCGTCACGGTGTCACGTCACGGTGTCCGTCCGAATTTCGTTTCCGGGCTATTTCTCTGCAACCACTGGATGGATTTCAACGAAACTCTGTGGGAAGTATCAGTACCAAGAGGAGATGCGCATATCGTCGTCTTGTTCCGGTCAGACGATTTAACACAGAGTTATGGCCCTTTGATAACTTACGCATTATGTATATAGGGCAGTATTCGTTTCTGGGCTATTTCTCTGCAACCACTGGATGGATTTCAACGAAACTCTGTGGGAAGTATCAGTACTGAGAGGAGATGCGCATATCATCGTCTTGTTCTGGTCAGACCATTTAACACAGAGTTATGGCCCTTTGATAACTTACGCATTATGTATATAGGGCAGTATTCGTTTCTGCGCTATTTCTCTGCAACTACTGAATGGATTTCAACGAAACTCTGTAGGAAGTATTAGTACCAAGAGGAGATGCGCATATCATCGTCTTGTTCCGGTCAGACCATTTAACACAGAGTTATGGCCCTTTGATAACTTACGCATTATGTATAGGGCAGTATTCGTTTCTGGGCTATTTCTCTGCAACCACTGGATGGATTTCAACGAAACTCTGTGGGAAGTATCAGTACTGAGAGGAGATGCGCATATCATCGTCTTGTTCTGGTCAGACCATTTAACACAGAGTTATGGCCCTTTGATAACTTACGCATTATGTATATATGGCAGTATTCGTTTCTGCGCTATTTCTCTGCAACTACTGAATGGATTTCAACGAAACTCTGTAGGAAGTATCAGTACCAAGAGGAGATGCGCATATCGTCGTTTTGTTCCGGTCAGACCATTTAACACAGAGTTATGGCCCTTTGATAACCTATGCATTATGTATATAGGGCAGTATTCGTTTCCACATTATTTCTCTGCAACTACTGAATGGATTTCAATGAAACTTGCTGAAAACCATCTATACAAAGAGGAGTTGCGCATATCTTTGTCTTGTTTCGGTCAGACCATTTAACACAGAGTTATTGCCCTTCATTAACTTATGCATTTTGCATATAGAGCAGTATTTGTTCCGCGCTATTTCTCTGTAACTAGCGGATGGGTTTCAATGAAACTTGCTGAAAACCATCTATACCAAGAGGAGATGCGCATATCATTGTCTTGTTTCGGTCAGATCATTTAACACAGAGTTATTGCCCTTTGATTACTTATGCATTATGCATATAGAGCAGTATTCGTTTCCGCGCTATTTCTCTGTAACTAGCGGATGGGTTTCAGTGAATCTTTCTGAGAACCATTAATACCAAGAGGAGATGCGCATATTGTCGTTTTGTTCCAGTCAGACTGTTGAACACAGAGTTATGGCCCTTTGATAACTTATGCATTATGCATATATAGCAGTATTCATTTCCATGCTATTGCTCTGCAACTACTGAATGGATTTCAATGAAACTTTCTGGAAAACATCAATACCAAGAAGAGATGCGCATGTCATGGTCTTGTTCCAGTCAGACTGTTTAACACAGAGTTATTGCCCTTTGATAACTTATGCATTATGCATATATAGCAGTATTTATTTCCGCACTATTTCTCTGCAACTTTTGGATGGATTTCAATGAAACTTTCTTGAAACCATCTATACCAAGAGGAAATGTGCATATCATCCTGTTGTTCCTGTCAGACTATTCAACACAGTTATGGCCCTTTGATAACTTATGCATTATGCATATTATAGAACAGTATTCTTTTCCTCTATTTCTCTGCAACTACTGGATGGATTTCAATTAATCTTTCTGAGAACCATCAATACCAAGAAGAGATGTGTATATTGTTGTCTTGTTCCAGTCAGACTGTTTAACACAGAGTTATTGCCCTTTGATGCATAATAGAGCAGTATTTGTTTCCGCTCTATTTCTTTTCAACTTCTCGATGGATTGAAATGAAACTTTCTGGGAAATATCAATACTGAGACGAGATGCCCATTTTGTCATCTTGTTCCGGTCAGACTGTTTAACACAGAGTTATTGCCCTTTGATAACTTATACCTTATGCAAATAGAGCAGAATTTGTTTCCACGCTATTTCTCTGCAACTACTGGATGTATTTTAATGAAACTTTCTGGGAACCATCAATACCAAGAGGAGACGCACATATTGTCATCTTGATTCAGTCAGATCCTTTAACACAGAGTTATAGCCCTTTGATAAGTTATGCATTTTGCTTGTAGAGCAGTATTTGTTTCCTTGCTATTTCTCAGCAGGAATCTATGGAAACCATCAATACCAAAACAAGATGCCCATATTGTTGTCCTGTTCTGGTCTGACCGTTTAACACAGAGTTATGGCCCATTGATAAGTTATGCACTATGCATATAGAGTAGTATTCGTTTATATGCTACTTCTATGCAACTTCTGCATAGATTTCTTTTAAATACAGCACTATATTTTTACTACTGCATTCTTCATTTCAACAACTTGAAGACTTTTTGTCTCATTTTTATATTCTGGTGAGCTGCCCAACCCTTTTCACCATCTGAAGTTTTTTTTGCACCTTTTTTGCCATCCATAATAAATATCTAAATAAAGCCCTATGACTTCAGCTGTTGTGTTAGTAATAACCAGTACTCGGCGGGGGATATAAATTCAACGAATTTGCTTGTTGTTTTATATATAAACTATTCTTAATAAAAAAAATTCATTACGTTGATGTGTTATTACTAATTCAACGATAAACGAGAAAATATATTTTAAAAAAGATATTTCTTGATGAAAAACGAAAGTTGTAGGTACATGTTCCCTATAACATTAATACAGCGAGCAATACTTTTTCCTGTATAGTAGTCACGTGACTGAATAGGGGAGGTAACCGAAAAAATCACCGAATTATTGGAAAGGCGTATAACTTTGCCATTTCTTAATATTTCTTCATCAAACTTTCAAATTATACTGCTTATGACAACACGGTCATGATGATGCCAAATTCTTAAAGTCAAGGTCACATTTGATGGAGTTATGCCCCTTTTTCTTCACAAAAACTTAACATTGGCTATAACTTTGCCATTTCTTTATATTTCTTCTTCAAACTTTCAAATTATATTGCTTATGACAACACGTTCATGATGCTGCCAAATTCTTTAGGTCAAGGTCACATTTGATGGAGTTATGCCCCTTTTTTGTCACGAAAACTTAACGTTGGCTATAACTTTGCCATTTCTTAATATTTCTTCATCAAACTTTCAAATCATACTGCTTATGACAACACGGTCATGATGATGCCAAATTCTTTAGGTCATGGCCACACTTGATGGAGTTATGTCCCTTTTTTTGTCATGAAAACTTAACATTGGCTAAAAATAACTTTGCCATTTCTTAACATTTCTTCATCAAACCTTCAAAATATAATGCTTACATCAACATGGTCTTCATGATACCAAAATCTTTAGGTCAAGGTCACATGCCACAAAGTTATGCCCCTTTTCATACTTATATTTTGTCATGAAAACTTAATCTTGGGTATAACTTTGCCATTGCTCAATATTTCTTCATTAAACTTTCAAACTATTTTGCTTATGACAACACACTCATGATGATGCCAAATTCTTTAGGTCAAGGTCATATTTGTTGGAGTTATGCCCCTTTTTTGTACTTGGATTTTGACATGAAAACTTAATGTTGGCTATAATTTTGCTATTTCTCAATATTTCTTCATTAAACTTCCAAATTATATTGCTCCAGACAACACACTCATGATGATGAGATGTTGTTTTGGTCAAGATGGAGTTATGCCCCTTTTTGAACTTGCATTCAACTGAACACCCATCTAGTGTATTGTTGTTTGAATAAAGACAAACAAGATGTTAAAAGTATATTGGTTTTGTAAAAATATATTAATTTAAGGTATATAAGTGCATACCAAAACTTACCAAAATGGGTATTTTTGTTGATAAAAAATTCCCAAAATGCCCAGACTCCTTTTCCCAAAATAGGCAGAAAAACCCCTGGTTGCAGTATGCAGACACTGTGTCCTAACATTTGACACTTGCTATTTGTGATAAAAGGAACCAATGGGAGCTACCAATATACAGAGTAATCTCTATATTCTGTCTTAATTTACCTCCCTTTGTAATGCACACCTGTTACTGATAGTTCCACTTTGAGATTGAGAATTAACACAGAGCAATGCAGTAGTCTTTCCAATCCATTAGAATACCTTTTTATAGCTAAAACCTTTTGTTTGTTATCATTGAAAAAATATAGTGTTTATATTGCAGCACAGTGATTCTAAAATTGTCAGCAGGCCGGTCATTGACCGATTTTCGGGAAGAATATCCGATTAAAATTTCAAAATGGTAAAAAAAATCGGTCATGAATAGTGGCCCATAAATTGTTACAAAAATTACCAACATGTACATTTTTTCACAGCTTAATCAGTTATTAATCTGTCAATTATCTAATTCACAACTCTGCTTCCATGACTACCACGACTACACGTGCGGCATAGATGAAACGGGATGTGGTCGGTCTCATTTTAACAACAGGCGGGTTTGTTTAATTTGCAAATGAACTGGCTGTTTGATGTCAGAATTAAAAGTGGCAATACCCGTAATTTTATTAATTAACGTACACAAATAAAACAGTTAGCATTTTATTGAAAGAAGTGTTAGTCCGATGTGCGTAATTGTGAATGACTGCCGACCGAATAAAATAAAGTACGTTTAAAAATGCTGTTTCGCAAATTTAAAGAAAACTTCTACAATGCGGATTTTAGTTAAATTGATTGCCATTCACAGCAAAGTTGAAAGGCTCAAATGAATAGACACTTAATGTGAAAATTAATTGAGTAACAGGCTTGCTTACTTACGGCCATAACGATTCGAATAAATTTTAAATTTACAAAAATCTACATAGGCAACATTTATTTCCGAGAGTTAACACATGTTCAATGAACTAAAATATCCACTTCACAATCGCTATGAACACTGTTGTAGATTACTATTCTGAACAGTTACGTCACGTTTTCAATGCATGGGATGCTTGTGTATTACAACAAAGATGCCGTAAACTTCAAAAGTTGCTGCCGCTCTAATAAATCAATCAAAGAATTTTTCCGTCTACAGCCCGAAAATCATGAAATTAATCTTTTGGAATGTTGTAGGATATCGCCGACGAGAAATTATGTTGTAAGGGAGGAATGAACTGGGGATCGGGAGAGTTAAATGCGCTGAATGCGGGGACCAGAAGCCGCAGTTCGTGCGGACCGGATATCGCTGTTTGTGCGAACCGGAAGTCAGGGAAGTTTGGCGCCAATGTCCGATTGGGAATAACAATTTGAAATTTTAGAAACACTGTTGCAGTGCATACAATTTCTCAGTTAACCATTGCAGTATGTTGGAGCCGTTAGCATTCTAATGTTCCAGTCTTTGACTTTAGGTTTCAAAACCACTTGTCCGTTCGGGCAAGTAGGATAGGATTTTCACTTGCCCGACCCAGACTTTAGTTGTCCGAAAATGCAAGATGATATGAACTCAATAAAAAAGACAGATTATTCGTAGATTTTTCACGGTCATAAACCAACCACGGTCTTTTGTCCCTCCAGGAATCCTGACACTCCCTGTCTTGTTTATCTTCGTATGCTTTTTTGACCTTTTTCAAATCGCCGATCTTCTCTTTTTTCACACGCTCTCCCGGCTGTTCACCTTCGTAAAATTTTAATTGCATCGCCAAAACTAATGACAAATTGAAATAGATCGGTTATCGAAATTACAAGCGTCTTACAGATAATTATTACATTATTTGCAATAAGCGTTTAGTGTACCTGATTAGTTTAAAAATAACCCGTCATGGTTTACAAGTGATAAAGTATGTCTGTCACGATTCTGACTGTTTGTTAGCATAAAAACCGTCCTGGACGGACTTGCCCGTTCGGGCAACCGACCAGGCACACTACGGTTGTCCGGACAGTAATTTACTTGTCCCGGGCTTCGGGCAACCTGCTTACGTCGAAGACTGATGTTCGACACCCTCAGTTAATAAAAAAAGTGTAAAGCATAGATCTGCATTTCTTATGCTCAAAAATGGCAGATTAAAAAAAGAAAAGTTAGCAAACCTGAGAAAAAGGTAGTAAAAGTTATAACACATGATAGAAGTGAAAGTGTGACATCTGGCCATAAACCCCTAATCCCTTTTATGCATGTCCTTTTGTGCAGATGAAACAGGTTTTTTTGCTGGAATTTCTAAGCCTTTTCTTGCAAATTGGGTGCACACTGTTTGGTTCAGAGTAGTGTGCCATGTTTGTACTTACGTAGTTTTCTCGACGTAATTTATTTCTTATACATGGTTTCTTAATGTTTCAGGTTTTTCTCTTCATTTCTGATTTTATTAGTTAATTAATTTTAACAGTCAATTTTAAATCATTGCTTTTAAACCAGCACTACCAATCTGCAAGGGAAGTCAATCTCAAAAGCGTCATAATTGGAGGTAACTCTTATAATAAGTTTTATCGGTAGGCGTCCATTGTGACCCGATACTACAAACTGTTTGAAAAACAAAAGATGACTAAATATGGTTTTAAGTGAGCCTCTTCTGCAAGAGCTTAAAATGAGCAACTTATTGTGGATGTGTTTTTTGAAAACGAATAGACATGCCTTTGAAGGCTATATAGACTTCTTTACACGAAAGTTGAAGTAAAAAAAGAAAGTCATTAGAAGCTAATACAAGTAAGAATAAATGATATACTGAATTTTCCCCAAGAAACATCCATTTTCAAAGTGTTAATGGACCAGGGGTTTTTGGGAAAAAAGACCACTGGTGGCCCAAATTGGGAATTTTTTTATACCGAATGCACTAGTTTTACACTAGCTGCATACATAAATTCAAGGAATGTAGGTTTCACATATCACTGATCAAAAATAAACAAACAACTTTTGTAATTTGAAAAGTTGCTTGATTATATGGATTCTCATTTTTTTTGTTCCTATTTTATTGGCAAAAAAGTATTTCTCTTGAAATGGGAATTTTTTTCTTGAATTTGGAAACTTTTTTCATGAAATTTGCAAAAATGGTCCCTATTTGGCATTGGGAATGGGGCCCACTATTGATCTTTTGAGACTGGCTAAAAAGCCCTCAGCCTGTACATAGACTTTCACAGTAGAAGTCTACCAGTTAGCAACGATCAGAGTTTAGTGCTATCTTAAACTTTTGGCATCATGCAATTTATATAATTTTTATCACTATTTTTTTCTGTTAAAAATTTACTGTTTGATTTGAGCTTTAACCTATAAAGTTGTGTGTTATTTTTCAAATTTTGTTTAAACATTTTTTTTGCAGTTTGTTAACCTTAATCCTAGTGTTGTTTTTTCAATACAATAATGCTGAAATCTTGATGACCAGTTGGGGTCCCATGAATAAAAATAAACTATCATCATAAATATGGCAGTAGCTAGAGGTCAAGTTACTGGAAAAAATCCATACTTTTATTTGAAATTTCTTTGCAGAATGTTGACACTGAGATAAAAGCCCTAAAACAAATGTAAAGAAAGCACCAGGGAGAACATGGAAGGAAGTAAAGGAATGCCACTTGAGCTGCTGAAAGATGAGGTCACTTCATTGCAAGACACATTCGCTACATTAAAGGAAGAAGAGGGGAGACAACTGTGCTCAGATCTAGGGGAAGATTATATCCTGAAGGTCTTGGAGCAGATAAATCAACTTCATGAACAGATCCTTAATGTGAAACTTCAAAATACCAAGGTAAAGTCTTTTACATTTAAAGGTTAATTATATTGGTTCGAACATCGGTAATTCATTTGAACCTCTCTCTCTGGGTCCCGGCACAAAGCCAATAGATGTTCTTTATTTATAATTATTTACCTTTGACAATTCTAACATCTGAAAATTTGAAACTCCCAACTGAGAACAATAGACTTTATATATTATTAGATCTAGACAGTCCCGATTAACAGTACTCTAACCAAATAAACAGACATCCATATTGAACCGGGCTTTGTTTTAAGGTTAAATGTTTAATGTACATGTATATCTGTAATGTATGTTTTATGATTTATAATGATTACCTTATATGAACTAGAAATATTGTTGTTGACTAAGAATCATGGTGACAACGAAAAATTCTAGTTCTGGCCCGAGAATATTGGTTACCAGCAGAAATCAATGGTTCGCATATTAAATGTGTGGACTTATCATTCCTCTAGAGATGTTGTTTTCAACTGAGTGACCAGAACCAAAGATACTGTTCAATTCCTGTGGTTTCTAGATAAATGCGCGAAAGTTCTGAAAACTGGTTCTCAGTAAACCACAGTTACTGCTGAGAATTATGGTTCTCAGTGATAGTCCTAGTTTTAGCTCAGGAACCACAGTTACTGCTGAGAATTATGGTTCTCAGTGATAATCCTAGTTTTAGCTCAGGAACCACAGTTACTGCTGAGAATTATGGTTCTCAGTGATAATCCTAGTTTTAGCTCAGGAACCACAGTTACTGCTGAGAATTATTGTTCTCAGTGAGAAGGATATCTTTATAGAAAACATAGTTTTTTAATATGAATACTATTTACCTGTAACCTGTTAGCATCAGATAAATAATGCTACTACTAGTTTTTAGATATTTACCAGTGGCAGGTATTTTTCATTTATTATTATTGGTTATAAGGCAAACATTATTATTTCCTAAACTAACCCTTTACTCCATATTTATGTGTTTTTACATTATGTGGGACCAGTGTGGTTTTAGATCAGACACATCAGATCCATGCAATCTGATCTGGATCTGCACTCATTCAGATCAGAAATATCCTTACAGATCCAAAAGTGAACAGTGTAGATCCGGATCAGATGGTAAGTATTTACTTGCTGATCTGGATCGACACTGGATGCCTACATTATTAAAGGCATACCAGTATGCATGGAGTCAAGGGTTTAAGATTTTCAGTTTACCAGATCTCTGAGCTGTCAGGATTTTTGACGTAGATGTGTAATGTGTAATTCCGATGTGTAAAATAACACTAATGAATTGATTCTCATGTTTTTCAGAATTCAGACTTGAGAAAAAAGCTACAGCACAAAAGAGAATTAATACTATTATCAAGAAAGAAAAATAATGTTCCGGATGTAGCCAGTGGAAGTGAGACAGATGAGGAGTGTTTGTTACCTGTTCATTCATTGGCTGATAAACAGTCAAAACAGTCACATGACAAGTGTGGGACCAATCATGAGGATGACTCTGATGTAACAGTTGACCTTGATGTTCATGAAGATGAACAGTCAAATATAAACAATAATACAAAAGAACTGCTTTCTGATGAAGATATGTTCGGTATTTCAAAACAATCAAGCAATTTCTTGAATCAAAAGTCATTAGCAGAGCATAATTTATCAACAAATAAGACATGTAAGATAAAACCAGGCAAATCAGAAGTTGATAGGGGTTCAGATAACACAGATGACCTTGAGAACTTTGACCAGTTTGATCTTGACCTGGATGATGTGACAAGTTCAACCCCTGGAAAGGCAGAAAATCAGGCGAAACAAGTTACACATGTGATTCCTGTAAATAAACAGAAGGTAACATATTCATGCTTTTGTGTCACAGGGATACAGAGGAATCACTTTGTTGGCACATCAGTTGTGAAAATATATCATTGGCAAAAACTTGGCCATTTCATTATATTTCTTCTTCAAATTTCAAATTGATACTGCATATGACAACAGGTTTGTGATGTAGCTAAAATCACTGGTCAACACAAGTTTTCAACTAAACACACATCTAGTATTATACAACCAACAAAATACAGCCTATAATGGGTAACATTGGGGTAAACTCACACATTTTTTAGACAGCTGGTTTTAATTAACTACTGGTGTCTGTCATTTACCTCTAGTGCAATAGAAGTAAACGGTTAGATCAGAGGCTGTCCACAGATAGCAATGTATTTTGTATAGTAGAGTTGTTATAAGAATTAAATTCAGTTTGTGTATATACTATGCCTGTTCAAACATCATTATAAAATTGCATATATTGCCTCTTTGGTAATAATTGTTTATCAGTAACAAGTAAAAAGGAAGCAGTTTGAGTTTGGGGAAGGCGTGGGAGCTTTTGTGTCGATCTTTCGAAGAAATGGCGATACATAGGGATCACTTTGTCTGTCAGTCCGTCAATCACGAAAACTTTACAAAATTAATCAAATTATATTGCTAATGATAACACGCTCATGATGATGCCAAATTCTTTAGGTCAAGGTCACATTTGATGGAGTTATGCCCCTTTTTGTACTGATTTTAACATGAAAACTTAACATTGGCTGTAACTGCCATTTCTCAATATATCGTCATGAAACTTTCAAATTATATTGCTAATGATAACACAGTCATGATGATGCCTCAAGGTCACACTTGATGGAGTTATGCCCCTTTTTGTACTTGGATTTTGACACGAAAACTTAATGTTGGCTATAACTTGGCCATTTCTCAATATATCTTCATGAAACTTTCAAATTATATTGCTTATGACAACACGTTCATGATGATGTTGAATTCTTTAGGTCAAGGTCGCATTTGATGGAGTTATGCCCCTTTTTGTACTTGGATTTTTACTCGAAACCTTAACATTGGCTATAACTTTGCAATTTCTCAATATTTCTTCATGAAACTTTTTAATTATATTGCCCAAGACAACACACTCGTGATGATGACAAGTTTATGTGGTCAAGATGGACATATGCCCTGTTTTGTACTTTCATCTTTCTTCCAACATTGTGCCCGAGGGCGACACAAGTGTTCAACTGAACACCCATCTAGTTTTCTAAATGGTCCAGAGTTATGCTTTCTTCATAAATTTCTGGCATGTTGATCTGTAAATGCATAGAAATGGGAAGGCATTTTGATATAGGGTTTATCTGAAAGAGACTTAGACTTTCAACATGTCCGAGTTTTCTCCACCTTAAATTAAATCTGATAACACTATTAAGACAAACACCACGTCTGGACAAATACTTCTTCATTAGCCAAATAATATACCAGTGGTCAAGACAAACAATAGACAAGATGATATATATTTTCATGTACAGAAGATGGAGACAAGCTGTACCAGAGATGATGAGGACTTGTTTGACGGAGCTGACGACTTTGCTGATGATGATTTTGATGATGAGGTTTTGCAGGTACTGTTGTCTTTTTTTATAATTTAACAGTTTGTTTTACAGATAACTTTGTCAGTATCTAATACATCTTTGAAAAATGCTAAGAATTTTATAAGAAAAAGAGATAAGTGACATGCAAAAAGGCAAAACTAGTTTTTGGTCGAAACTAACATGTTACTGAATAAATTCCCCATCTGTTGAATGAAATATAGCCTGTAAACTGAACGTCACTTTTCTTCAGAGCAGTGTCAATGTATTGTGTACATGTATTTTAGGAGATAGATCAGGCAGAGAAGAGTTACACAGATGGCTTGGACAGTACCCCATCTGATGTGGAAGTTGTTGAAAATGATGACGGTATAGTTGATATCTTACAGTCTGTTTGTCTGTTACATCAGTTTTAAGTAACACAGTGACCAGATGCATTGTTTCTCAACTTCACTTGTTGACCTAGCTCTGGGGTAAGATTTCTTACAGGCGTAAGTGACTTCATGCTGTTACAGCCTGTTAGAAACCAGGTGAAGCTGACTTGTTATTGCCTGTTTGAAACCAAGCCAAGCTGACTTGTTATTGCCTGTTAGAAATCCAGTATAGTTTGCTTGAACACCTAGTTTACAAGTTAGCAAGCTTATTTCATGTATGGCTCATTAAGTACATCCTACTTAAACAAGATCAGATACAAAAATAATTGAAATTCTCTAAACTGAAAAAAAATGTGGGAGGAAACACAGCATACAAAAACAACAAGCAAACAAAAAAAAACTAAACTAAATAAAACAACAACACCAGTATAACAAGCAGATGACAGTGAAGTTTGATTTGTATTCAGTAAACATTCTTGCAAGGAGGTTGTATGTTGTCTGCTACACCAGGCTAGTAAAGAACTAACTGTTTCCTGTATAGAACATGTTACACTGTATTTATGATTTCAGATGAGGAAAACCAGCCACAAGATAAGAAATACCTGCTGGCACTGAAACAGTACTTTGGATACTCAAAATTCAGACCGTATGTTGAAGTTAAACCCTTTACTCGCCTTTTTTCACCTGGGCAGATGTTGTAGATCCAGATCAGTCTACACATCCATGCATTCTGATCTAGATTTACACATTTCATTAATCAGTCAGAATTAATCAAATAAATCTTTTCAGCAAACAGGGTTGGTCTAGTTCAGACTGCATCAGTTTGTAGGTGGGATATAAGCTGGAGTTAAGTTCTTGTAGTTAAATTGTAAGTTTCCTTAGTGGTGTTGGCTTTGTAATAGTTATTGAGGTTTTAAATCAATGCTTTTAAAATTCACATTTAATGTCCAGGTGTAGAACTTGGAAACGAAGCCTTAAAAATGATGTGACTCTAAGCCTTTTATTTCAAGATTATTAAGAGAATTTTATCCTGTTGGTATGCAATTTGCTAGGTTTG
Organism: Corbicula japonica; assembly: GCA_038501625.1. Lineage (NCBI taxonomy): Eukaryota > Metazoa > Mollusca > Bivalvia > Venerida > Cyrenidae > Corbicula > Corbicula japonica. Next base: position 6,686,785 of record JAZAYU010000015.1, read on the forward strand.
TGAGTCATTGCGTAAGGCATTGTAAGAATTTTTTGGTTTGTTTAATTTATTCTCAGAAAGATTGCAACTGTAGACTTATGATGTTTTAGGATGCAGTGGAAGATTCTACACTCAGTAATGATTGAGAAGAGAGATAACTGTGTCATAATGGCTACAGGTGAGTTGTCTCCCAGGGAATGATTGATGAGACAGATAATTTTTGTCATGACAAGAAATATAACTGTGTTATCATCACATCTTGTAAGTTATCTCCCCTTTCATTTTTGAAAGCAGATTAGCAGTCTATACTGTAAAGTTTGAAAGAGAGATTTAAATATGTCATGGCAATATGAAAGTTACCTTCCTTAAAATGTTTTTAAAAGAAAGACAAGTATGAAATCATGACCTCAGTGGCCTCCCTTTGCTAGAAAAAATTACTACAACCACAAACATTACAATGATACAGTGACGTCACATCATAATGGAAGTAATGATTATGCATGTCAGGAAAAAAGACATGTTTTAAGAAGAGAGATAACTATGCCATTATAACATTGTGCAAGTTGTTCCCTATGTAATGAACCGAGGGGCATGGCTGCATGCAATCAATATTGATCCTCTACAAGGACACAAAAACATGATTTATGCTTACAGGTCACGGGAAGAGTTTATGTTACCAGTTCCCATCACTGATGTCAGGAAACACTACAGTTGTTATCTCCCCTTTGATATCACTGATGCAGGACCAGGTATTAGGACTACAGTAAGCCACAACTGCTCTGCTTCTTCATTTTTACACAAAATTATGTTGGTCATAGCTGCCATTTTCAAAGGTTCTCATGGAGAAGAGTTTATACAAGCTTTTTTGCTTGTTCTTTAATCCAAGCATGGCATTTTCTCATTGTATATTATAAATGTACATGTATTTGAATAAATATTAATTACACCAAGGATTCTCAAATTTCCCATTTACTGCAGTTACATTGAATATTGCGGGACTTGGTGAATGTATGGTATCTATGGGGAAAGCTGTTTCGGGTCCTGCTATTGATTAAGAATGTCTGATTATTGCACTGTATATTTCAGGGCAGCCAACATTCCCTCCTGCTACCTGGGATCAGCCCAGGAAAACAGTGCGGAGGTCAAGGACAAACTTTTCAAGTAAGTCTTGGTCAGGTTTGCACGGAAATATTATATAAATATAAAAAACTATCCTTAAAGAAAATAAAGTAAAAATCTATGGTTGGTAATATTATTTAAATCTGCCTTCGGTTCTTAAACTTTGGGTACTCTAAATTTTTTTATTTACATGTAGATTGTTAGTATCTTGTAAAATTCAAGTGTAATAGTATTAGACTGACACCCGAATAATTGTTTTCAGGGGCCACTATAGAGTTCTGTACATCACTCCAGAGTTTGCTGCAGTGGCTACCGACCTGCTGAAGTCTCTCCACACCAAAGTGGGTGTAGACTTGATAGCTATAGATGAGGCTCACTGTGTGTCCCAGTGGGGGCACGACTTTCGAGATTCATACAGAAAGCTTGGTCAACTAAGGTCAAGTTTTCCAGGAGTGAGTGTGACTGTTATGTTATTAAAAAGTTTTGCATTATAAAATGGTAATTTATTATTCATTCAGTAAGGTGCCACTTTAACCAGTGTCAGAAACTTATAGGTGGAAGAATTTTTGTAATATCAAATTTAACTTGTGTGATCATAATAATATAGCTGACATTTTACAGTGTTTTTTTTTATGCCAAATATTTGGAGAAATAGGGCCCCATTCCCCCGTCAAAATAGTATATATTTTTCCCCCATGTTCAATAAAAAATTTCCCCTTTGCTGGAGTCTGTAACGTCCAGCTTATGTGAAGATGATAAATCTTAATTTTTTTCTGCTGCAAGAAACTTCAACTCTGGGAAGTATGAGGCAAGATTTATTTGGTCGAACTACAGTGTTAACAAAGCAAAAAGCAAAAGATCAGTTAATACTTTGTTTTGTTGTGTTTGACAGCTGCAAGTATCTTCCAAATAGTCCCCCTTTCCTTTGTTTGTGTCGCAATTTTCCCCCTCCAAAGGGCTGCGACCCCCTTCCCCCTAAAGGTTTTCGAAAAAAAACACTGAAATTTACAGTCCCAAATTATATGCACTTTCAGTTTTTACATGTTTTTAATTATGTACATTTGAACAATGAAAGACAATGTTTTTATACCTTTTCAATATATTTTAAACAGTTACTACCATAAATATTGGGAATCTTCCTCACTAGAGTTTGTCAGAATTGATAACATTTCCTGTTTTCATAGGCTTATACTTTGCCAACAATGTTGAAAAAGTATTCAAGAAGTCTCACAGTTGATTAATGCTGTTTTTAGTTAATAAAAATAATAATTTAGAAATAATTTCGGAAAATGAAGCAGTGCAGATGTAACAATTATATGACTCTCAGTGGATTGTATGGTGTTACCATGACAACATGTGAATGTCAAGTTAAAAAGTACAATGAAAATGTAAACATGTATGTGAAAGTCTAAAATTTAATAATGTTCCTGTTTTGAACATTGTTACAACAAAGAGAGCATTAAGTGAGAACAGTATGAGTGTTATTCTAGTTTTGGGAGAATTTTTCCCCGTACTCCTGGAATATGTAAATGTTACAAATATATCCACATGGAAATTATCTCAAAGCTACAAAGAACACCAGAGCGCAGAAATCAAAAGATGAAAGTTCGAGATTGTATAAAAATCTCACCTGAAACCAACTGAAGTGATTTTGTTTCAGATACCAATCATGGCCCTCACAGCAACAGCCACACCAGAGGTCAGGCTGGATATATGTAGGAGTTTACGACTCAAGAACCCCATCATAACATGCACTGGGTTTGATAGGTAAGTGCAGACACAACTATTTTAACAGTTTATGTTCAAAACCTTTATTTAGGGATCGCTGTGGGCAAGTGTCTTCATTAAGGGATTTTTTGTGGACTAGTGTCTTAATTTAGGGATTGTTGTGGCCTAGTGACCTTATTTAGGGCTCCATAAGGACTTGTGTCTTTAATTTGGGATCCTCATGGACTAGTGTCTTTGTTTAGGGACCCAAATGGACTAGTGTTTTCATTAAGGGAGCTATATGGTCTAGTTTCTTCATTAAAAGATTGTTAAAGACAAATATTTACATTCCTATTGATTTCGTTTAAAAAAATTCGGTTTATTTTGCATGAATCGCATGACCCGTAATGACGTCAGTAACATCATGGCTGTTACTATTGAAAACTCCCACTTATTACTCCCCCTTTTCACTTAATACTAATTTTTGAAAGTGTTCGACTTAAGTTTATTTAAAGAAAAAAATGAATGAAATGTAAATATAAGTAATGATTCTTATTTTGGTGCGGTTCATGCAGATTGGAAGTGCATGCGAGAGCTGGCAAATTTACCATAAAGCGCTAGCGCGCTTTATAGATTTGCCAGCTCTCGTGTGCATGTCCAATCTGCATGAACCGCACCAAAATAAGAATCATTCCTTAAGTGTCTTCATTTAGGGAACGATTAGGACTAGTTTCTTCATTCAGGGATTTTGTGTGGAATATTGTTGTCATTTAGGGATTCATATTAACTAGTGTCTTATTTATGGATCCATATGGTCTTTATTTAAGAATTTTTGTGGACTAGTGTCTTTATTTTGGGTTTGATATAGACACAAATTTTCATTAAGGGATCCATATCGACTAGTGTCTTCATTTAGGGATTTTTATGTGCATCAGTTCAACCAGATAATGTCCAAATGACTGAAGCTGTTAGTGCAATGGCCGTCATATTCACAATTTTACTTAAAACAACATTTCTTTACTCTACCCTTAACTTGATGAAAACAGCTGTGCTTGTGGGACCACTGTAGATCCAAATAGCCTATGTATCTGTGCAGTCTAATCAGCTCCTTGAAAAGAAGTAATCTACTAAATTTATTTAATAACAGTGTCTCACATGGGATATAAATCATATTCAGAAAGTAACAAGCTTCTAAAAGACTGTGGGCAAAACTTGTATATGTTTACAAAAAGTGGATTAACAGACCCCCGAGGCTAATGTATACCTGGTACACTTTCAGGCCGAATCTGTTCCTCTCGGTGAGCAACAAATGTGGAGACATTAAACATGACTTACAGCAGCAGATGGAGTGTCATGGCAACAAGTACAGCTTCTGCGGTCCAACCATCATCTACTGTCCCACCAAGAAAATCACAGAAAGTGTAGCTACTATTGTTAGAGGCAGGTCTAGTATTATTGTTACTTAAAAGTACAGAAAAAATTCACAAAAACAGAATAATGCTGACTTTGCATAATATGTGACACACTGTGATAAAATGAGGCTTATGGCCCATGTTACTAGTGTAGACCCAGATCAGCCAGCACATCTGTCTAATCTGGTTCTACAAAGTTTGCTATTCAGTCAGAGAAGCATTCATAATGCCTCCAGAACACTTGTTTAAATCCTTTGCAGACCTGGTTTATTCATAATTTAATCTTGTTAACTAAAATTAATAAGCCCCATTTTGTCATGATGCATCATATTTACTGCACTGTTCACATGTTTACACATTGATAAAATCCACCTCAGTGACGTTATGTGATATATAATTGTGATACAAACTTAAAACTTTTCTGAAAATAACTTCATGTTTCAACTTTGCCTTCTATTGTAATCACAAGTTTGAATCCATGTTTACTAGATATTATATATGAGTAAACTCGGACTTTCAAAATTATGGTGGATGCCATCTTTGCTTACATAAATAAATTGGGTCATATTGAGATCCCGCCTTTTATATAACTGTTACAGCAATGGGCATACCAAGTCTACCCTACCATGCTGGGTTGTCACCTAAGGCTCGGAAAGAAGCTCACAAGCAGTTTGTTAATGATGAGATACAGGTTGTCGTGGCAACTGTCGCATTCGGAATGGGCATTGATAAACCAGATTGTAGGAAGGTTATCCATTATGGAGGTAAGTATTGCTACTGCTTTCAGATATTTTGTCTTTGAAGTAACAAAACAAAATTGATATTTAATAGAGCTTAGCTTAGGCTAACTTGGCAGCCCAACCCATGCCAATCACTTATGAGGTAATATTGGTCATTTTACCATTTATTCCATAGATACTATTTATATCTGATGTGTGACCAGAGTAAATCCAGATCAGCATTTGATCTGTGTTGTCTGCTCATACTGGTAGTTTATAATTTAATTGATTACTTCTGACCAGAAATTTCACAGTATAAGTCCAGATCAGAATGCTGATCTGGATCTACATTGGTGCACATGTGTAATCCTTATCCATTGGGTGAAAGGCACATGTCCATTTGCAAACAGTGTAGACCTAGGTGACCCTGCATTAACCATTTAGTCTAATGTGCAACTAGCATAGATCCCGATCACCCTGCACATTCATGCAGCGTTATCAGGATCTATACCAGTTTCTTTTTGATTCCTATCAACATTTATCCTTTCTGACCTAGAAATAAACAATGAAGATCCAGAGAAGACTGCAGGGTTGTGCAGGCTTATTTGGAGGTGCCCTGGTTGCACATGACATAAACCATACCCATGTAGTGAAGGTTTAAACAGATCACTTGTGTTCTGATAATATAAAATTACAAACAAGAGAATTGTTTAACTTTATTGACAATATTTCAGCACCCAAAGACATAGAGTCGTATTACCAGGAGGTGGGACGAGCTGGCAGAGATGGTCTACCCAGCTACTGTCATACCTTCTACTCCAACAGTGACTTCAATACCACAAGGTAAGACATAGAGAAGTAATAACCAGGAGGTAGGACGAGCTGGCAGAGATGGTCTACCCAGCTACTGTCATACCTTCTACTCCAACAGTGACTTCAATACCACAAGGTATTCCTACTCAACTTTCTGTGTCATTTTCTAAGCTGTTTATGACTTTAAGACAGCACTTGGTCATCGTCCTACCTGTGCATGAAAATTTTGCTAGCTTTGTAAAACAACGGGCTGTACATCACTTTATAAAAAGCTGATCAGGCTATGGTCTAACGTGTCCATGATAATTGTCTTAGCTTTGTGTGGCAGTTTCCAAGTTGTACATGACCATGTTTCAAGCTGTACATAGCTATCACCAGTGCATGAAATTTGCCCAAGCTTTCTGTAGCATTCTCCAAGCACAGACTTGAACAAGGCCAAGTAAATGATTTAACATTATGATTTAACGCATGTACATTTTCCAAGCTCCTCTAGTACTCACTTCTTAAGACTTCTTAAATGTTAATAGTGCCTCATTGATCAATTCATAGTGACAGCCCTGAAATGTTCCAAGCTATAGATGTCAACAGCTTGAGCATTGCATGTCTATAATCCATGATTTGTGCATGTTAAATTTGCACTGGTTAACATTGCTGCCTATCCAACAAACACAAAAACTATTTGTCATAATACATATAAAACTATATCAATATTTTTTGTTTTTGTATTCAGGTTTTTGTTGAAAGACATACAGAACACAGCATTTAAACAACACAAACTGAATATGCTGTCCAAGATGCAGCAGTACCTTGGTGCTGCCACCTGCAGGAGGAGGTAAGACATACAGAACACAGCATTTAAACAACACAAACTGAATATGCTGTCCAAGATGCAGCAGTACCTTGGTGCTGCCACCTGTAGGAGGAGGTAGCACTTTTAATTGTTGTGTGGTTGTTGTTGTTTTTTTCAAAATACTGTAAAATATAAAATTTGTGTGGAAATAAAATTTCATCTTTACTGAGGCATTTTCATGAGAGAATTTTTAACAGAACAGTAGTAAATTGAGCAAAGTATGTCCTCTTTTTGGAGATTAGCAATCTTGGATCAGCCTTACTCCACATCCTTATCAGCAGGCACAATTAGAGATTTGTTATGAAAGTTACAAATTCCTGTTTTCAGATGAATAATGCTTAAATTAAGTTGAGGTAGTACTTAATATTTGATTTTGCCATAAGCAAGTCTAATTTCAATAAGATAAATTTATTAGGTGCTAAATAAAATATTGATGTTACCTAAATTAAAGCGGCATTACTTGAATTTAACCCGCTCGTGTATGAAATATTACATGCATTTAGAACTAAAGGCACAAATTTGCAACATTATTTCAGGCTAATAAAATTTTTATTTACTAAAATAAATTTGGTCCGCGCGACTAAAAGCGAAAGTAGGATTTCCAAAACTTCACAGAAATCGCGATCGCATATGAAGTGGTCTCTTTGTCGGTGCTAAATATAGCTCCATTATATATTGCTTCTTATCACATACCTTCCGGTGTGGGAGTGTAATAACACCCGTTATATATTTTCGATATATAACTAGTTATATATCATAGCCGAATCACTTTTCATCCGCGTTATTAGCGATCAAAACAAATTTATGAAAATGACTTACTTTTGCCATCTGACCACTTCAGGCAAGCAAGCAGCTTCTATAAGGAACTTAAGCATCCCTTTAATTAATAATATCCACGGGAAATATAACTTTCTGACATCTTGATTACTCCGTAAGATAGCAATACGCCGAAAGTCTATGATGAAATTCAACAACAGCAACAAAGCCATTTTCATTTCGTTTTTAAATCGAAAACAAATGACCCAGACGCTGGTATCGTTTTTAGAACATCGTCGGTGTGATCTTACAACATCCCCGAAACAAAATAAAAACACTAGAAACACATTTTCAATCCGAATCATAAGTTTATATCCAGCAAATTTCAATGTTTTCATATGCCGCTACGAAAGTTTACACAAATGATGTCATACAGTAGATCAATTTATTTAATTAAACACAACTTCAGAAGCCTGTAACTAGTAGATTCTTTTATCTAGACACTAGCGCAGTTAATTTTATTTATTTATTTTCACTTATTTCGGCAAATAGGAAAACGGTAGGATAAATTCTTTGGGGACTAGCTTATCTATCACCCGATACGACCGAATTACACACGTTTAAATTTTGCTCTATTAGGCGATAGAAATTGACAATTCATGGATTTTGCTTGTTTTTTCAGGGTATGTGATAAATAGAATACATCATTCGTGTTCATTTTATACTGAAATTATTAAACTCGTCATCTAAATCGATATAAAACTCGGCAAAAGCCTCGTTTTTTATCGATTTAGACGACTCGTTTAATAATTTAATTATAAAATGATCACTCATGTTGTATCCTCTATTTAAAAGTTCGTTAACTATAATTATTATCATTGAAAATCCTGTCTATAAGAAAGAATTTGATCGGACATTTTGTGTTCTGTTAGAGAGTTTATATATTGGAGTCTATATGGACAAATATGATTTTTCAGTAGTATATTCTTACTTAAGTTAAGGGCTGGGGCTTTAATGCCAGTATAGTTAAATGCTTTTATGATGACATGTACTGTAAAAGTTAATCAAGGACAGAAAAGTTTGGAAATATATCCAAGTGATTGTCATAAATGAATTATTTTAATGATGCTTTTCAAAATTTAGAAATGTTCTCATCATATATTATAATCACCTTGTTTCTGATAAACTGCCGTAGAGCAGAAGTCGGAAGTGGATAGGAACGGTCAATCCAACCATCTGACTTTTTTGTGTCCATATTATCTCATCAACCCCTTAAAAAATATTAGATATCTTCTCAGTAATGGATCTCTTTGATGAGATGATGTGCAGGAGTTATTGGTCATGTAAGCTCAAATTCAAGGTCATTCTTAAGGATTTAAGGTCAGTCCTGTAAAATTTCATGACTTCTTACATTTTAGCAGAGGTATGTTAATGCCTGGGCCAGGTTTTTCCATCAGAACCTCACAGAGGAAAACTACTTTTAACCAGTATCATGTTTGTATCATGTTATGAGGATCTGTTGTGATTTCAGAATCCTGTTGTCTCACTTTGACTGTAAGAACCTGGAGCAGGTCGGAGGGACGGCTAACTGCTGTGATAACTGTAGAAAAATGTATGTCACTGTTTGATATTCTTCCAAAAGGTATAACATAGTGTTGACCCTTTACACCATTGGATATGGCAGTAATTACATTAGCAAACAGTGAGATCCAGGTCATCTCTTTGGTCTGATCAGGATCTACTCAGTTTTCTGTTAGATTCATAAAGCTATTTCTTACCAAGAGTTGATAGGTGTAGATCCAAATCAGATTGCATGGATGTTCCAGCTGATCTGGATCTATCTAGTTGCAAAAAAGATAAAATCCATATTATTGTATGGAGTCAAGGGTTAAGGCCTATGAAAATTCTGATTAGCTTGCTATTGCTTAGGTCTTGAAGATTTATTTATCCCCCCGCCAAAGGCGAGGGGGATATTAGAAATGCCCTTCGTCCGTGCGTCCGTCCCTCCGTCCGAAACAATTTTGTCCGGAGCATAAGTCCAAAACTACTGGAGGGATTTTATTCAAACTTCATACACTGACAGAGCACATTGGAAAAGTGCAGTGTGCAAGAACAATTACTCTATCTTGCCTATTTTTAGAGTTATTCCCCTTTATCATATTTATTTGATAAATTTTGTCCGGAGCATAAGTCCAAAACTACTGGAGGGATTTTATTCAAACTTCATACACTGACAGAGCTCATTGGTAGCTAGTGCAGTGTGCAAGAACAATAACTCTACCTTGCCTATTTTTAGAGTTATTCCCCTTTATCATCTTTACTTGATAAATTTTGTCCGGAGCATAAGTCCAAAACTACTGGAGGGATTCTATTCAAACTTCATACACTGACAGAGCACATTGGTAGGTAGTGCATTGTGCAAGAACAATAACTCTACCTTTCCTATTTTTAGAGTTATTCCCCTTTATCATATTTACTTGATATATTTTGTCCGGAGCATAAGTCCAAAACTACTGGAGGGATTTTATTCAAACTTCATACACTGACAGAGCACATTTGTAGGTAGTGCAGAGTGCAAGAACGATAACTCTACCTTGCCTTTTTTTAAGAGTTATTCCCCTTTATCATATTTACTTGATAAATTTTGTTGTCCGGAGCATAACTCCAAAACATCTTGAGGGATTTTATTCAAACTTCATACACCGACAGAGCACATTGGTAGGTAGTGCATTGTGCAAGAACAATAACTCTATCTTGCCTATTTTAAGAGTTATTCCCCTTTATCATATTTACTTGATAAATTTTGTCCGGAACATAAGTCCAAAACTACTGGAGGGATTTTATTTAAACTTCATACACTGACAGAGCTCATTAGTAGATAGTGCAGTGTGCAAGAACAATAACTCGACCTTGCCTTTTTTTAAGAGTTATTCCCCTTTATCATATTTACTTGATAAATTTTGTCCGGAGCATAAGTCCAAAACTACTGGAGGGATTTTATTCAAACTTCATACACTGACAGAGCACATTGGTAGGTAGTGCAGAGTGCAAGATTAATAACTCTACCTTGCCTACTTTAAGAGTTATTCCTCTTTATCATATTTACTTGATATATTCTTTCTGGAGCACAACTCCAAAACTATTTGAGGGCTTTTATTCAAACTTCATACACTGACAGAGCACATTAGTATGTAGTGCAGTGTGCAAGTGCAATAACTCTACCTTGCCTTTTATACAGTTATTCCCCTTTATCACATTTACTTGATACATTTTTTCCAGAGCATAACTCCAAAACTACTTGAGGGATTTTATTCAAACTTCATACTCTGACAGAGCACATTGAAGGTAGTGCAGTGTGCAAGTCCAATAACTCTACCTTGCCTTTTTTAGAGTTATTCCTCTTTATCAGATTTACTTGATAAATTGTGTCCGGAGCATAACTCAAAAACTACTTGTTGGATTTTATTCAAATTTCATATACTGACAGAGCACAGTAGGTAGTGCAGTGTGCAAATCCAATAACTCTACCTTGCCTATTTTTTAGAGTTATTCCCCTTTATCAGATTTACTTGATAAATTTTGTTTAAAAATTTTAACTCCAAATTTAAAGGGATTTCCTCTCCAGGTAAATTATACGAAAGTACAACCTTCAGGTTACTTTTTCCGGCGGGGGGATTTAACCATGTGTAACATGGCTCTTGTTTAAATACAAATATTGAGATGAATTTATAATAAAATGTTACAACTTCATTTTTAAATTAAATATGATAAATAAACAGAGCTGTATGATGTTAACTATGTTTACAGTATTGATGTAGGGCACCAGCAGAGCTTTATGGTGTTTGCTATGTTTTCAGTATTGAGGTAGGGCACCAGCAGAGCTTTATGGTGTTTGCTATGTTTTCAGTACTGAGGTAGGGCACCAGCAGAGCTTTATGATGTTTCCTATGTTTTCAGTATTGAGGTAGGGCACCAGCAGAGCTTTATGATGTTTCCTATGTTTTCAGTACTGAGGTAGGGCACCAGCAGAGCTTTATGATGTTTCCTATGTTTTCAGTATTGAGGTAAGGCACCAGCAGAGCTTAATGATGTTTCCTATGTTTTCAGTATTGAGGTAGGGCACCAGCAGAGCTTTATGATTTTTCCTATGTTTTCAGTATTGAGGTAGGGCACCAGCAGAGCTTTATGGTGTTTCCTATGTTTTCAGTACTGAGGTAGGGCACCAGCAGAGCTTTATGATGTTTCCTATGTTTTCAGTATTGAGGTAGGGCACCAGCAGAGCTTTATGATGTTTCCTATGTTTTCAGTTTTGAGGTAGGGCACCAGCAGACTTTTATGATGTTTCCTATGTTTTCAGTACTGAGGTAGGGCACCAGCAGAGCTTTATGGTGTTTCCTATGTTTTTAGTATTGAGGTAGGGCACCAGCAGAGCTTTATGATGTTTCCTATGTTTTCAGTTTTGAGGTAGGGCACCAGCAGACTTTTATGATGTTTCCTATGTTTTCAGCACTGAGGTAGGGCACCAGCAGAGCTTTATGGTGTTTCCTATGTTTTCAGTATTGAGGTAGGGCACCAGCAGAGCTTTATGATGTTTCCTATGTTTTCAGTTTTGAGGTAGGGCACCAGCAGAGCTTTATGGTGTTTACTATGTTTTCAGTATTGAGGTAGGGCACCAGCAGAGCTTTATGATGTTTCCTATGTTTTCAGTTTTGAGGTAGGGCACCAGCAGAGCTTTATGGTGTTTACTATGTTTTCAGTATTGAGGTAGGGCACCAGCAGAGCTTTATGATGTTTCCTATGTTTTCAGTATTGAGGTAGGGCACCAGCAGAGCTTTATGGTGTTTCCTATGTTTTCAGTATTGAGATAGGACACCAGCAGAGCTACTATGATTCCAAGAACTGGTCGTCAGTTATGGGTGGGGTAGCATCAAGAACACAGCCTGTTGACTACAGGAAGGAGGCCAAAGATTTCTTCGCTGTTGTGGAAGTAATTATTTAACCACGATGTTTTACATTTCAACCAGCTTGTTTCGTTAACCCATTAAGTGCTGAATTAATTTAAGATGAACACCGCTTTCTGTTTGTGCCTGAGGTAAATATTGTAAATAGGGATATTTTGCAGGAATTAATATACCAAATATATACACCCTTTATTCTATAAATATGACTTTTATTGCATGGGCGAACAGTGCACATTCGTGTCAACTGATCTACATTTTTTATACGCCCGTTTGAAAAATGGGACGTATAAAGGGAACACCAGCGCCGGGCGGGCGGCAAAGAGTTTTCATCAGGTCTTTATCAAACTTGGTGAATATGTTTGGAATGCATTATGTCTCGACCAAGTTCTATAACCAGCCAAATGCCCCCAGGTACTCCTGAATTATGGCCCTTTAATTGTCCAAAATTTGGGTTTCCGCTCTCTAAGTCAAAGAGTTTTTGTCCTGTCTTTATTTATCCCCCCGCCAAAGGCGAAGGGGATATTAGAAATGCCCTTCGTCCGTCAGTGCGTCTGTGTGTCTGTGCGTCTGTCCGTCCGTCCGAAACAATTTTGTCCGGAGCATAAGTCCCAAACTACTCAAGGGATTTTATTCAAACTTCATACCCTGACAGAGCACATTGGTAGGTAGTGCAGTGTGCAAGAACAATAATTCTACCTTGCCTATTTTTAGAGTTATTCCCCTTTATCATATTTACTTGATAAATTTTGTCCGGAGCATAACTCCAAAACTTCTTGAGGGATTTAATTCAAATTTCATACACTGACAGAGCACATTGGTAGGTAGTGCAGTGTGCAAGTGCAATAACTCTACCTTGCCTTTTTTTAGAGTTTTTCCCCGTTATCACATTTACTTGATAAATTTTGTCCAGAGCATAACTCCAAAACTACTAGAGGGATTTTATTCAAACTTCATACACTGACAGAGCACATTGGTAGGTAGTGCAGTGTGCAAGTCCAATAACTCTACCTTGCCTATTTTAAGAGTTATTCCTCTTTATCAGATTTACTTGATAAATATTGTCCGGAGCATAACTTTAAAACTACTTGAGGGATTTTATTCAAACTTCATACACTGACAGAGCACATTGGTAGGTCTTCGCGAAAGGCGTCGGACCATCAGACATGTCCAACAGATTTTGTTTCGGTCCGGTAAAAAGTTGTAACTATGCGGTCCTGCTGTCCGGGGACCTAAAATCTAAGGGAAGCAACCTTTTCTTATTATTTACAAACTTCTTGCAGCGGTTACTTCCCTTCAGTCACAGTAAATTGATTTTTGATTGGTTGCTTGATTCCTTTTGTCCAATCGCCAACTCGGTAACATAATGAAAATTTTTTAAGTCATGTAATGAAAAATGGTGTTTGGATGTTTTTTGCGGTTACAGTGGATATTCTGTGTTGAAACTGGTGATATTTCACGAATCGCAGAGCAAATGTCGGCGTCTAGGCCATTCCAGTTTCGATTTTACCAAAATTTAAAATGGCTTTGTTGCCGGTGTTGATTTTCATCACTCGGAAAAAATAAAATGAAAGTCACAAAATGACATGAATAATAAACTATAAAACAAAACCTCATTGTGTATTCATACACCTTTTTATCATTTTAATCCAAAATACATTTTATGTTTCTGAAGTAGCTTGTTTAACCACTTCTGTGCCGAATGGGCAATCTGGGCCAATCTTATAAACTACGTTCAGTGCTGACGGGCCAATCTGGGCCAATTTTGGAAGTCCGTATTATAGTCAATTTTCTTTCTGTCTATTTACTTATTAAAACAATTTCATCCCATAGCAGTTGTTTATACACATTTTCGACTCATTGACGTGACGTCAGAATAAGTCAATCCGGTTATTTGCACTGATTTCCCGCCATTAACGTACGTTAAAATTATTTTGATGTTACGTTGAAAACGAATTGCTTAAAACAGAAATTCCCATGAATTACCGTATAAAATATCAGTTGTATCACTTTTATAAAAAACCAGTGCTAGTAATGATCATGCTCGAGTACGCGCAGATGGGATACGAAATTAGAAATCTGTTATTATTTTTAATGTTTCAATAGCTAAACTATTTATTTTTCCCTCAAAAATGTGTCTTTTCTATGCAGTCTTGAAAAAGTCAACCGCTAGGAATATATATTCAACTTCCTGTTAACTCGTTCAAGATAAACAAAGTCCACACAGGAATTTCAACACACTTCAGAACTGTAAAATCAGCCATATATACATAATATAGAAATGAAATAATAACGCCAAATCTTGTGGAGATATATTGACGTAACTACGTCTTTTAAGTTGTCACTCAACGTTGCGTTATTCCGCAAACATGGATATCGCTTGGATTCGCGTCTTTCAACCAGTTTAGTGTGCCACAAATCTGTTAAGGGAGATATTTAGACAAACTGATGTATGATGTAAAAAACTTTATTCATGTTTCCTGATAAGGGCATTTTTCCGCCGAATAGCTCTTTTGTGGTGCACGAGTTCTTAAATTCGTCCAAGTTGTTTGCCGTTAACAATATCTAAGAAGAGATGATTGAAAGAACGTTTTAAGTTCTCAAACCTCAGATTCTTCCATATGAATCAACTTTCACAAAATACCAAACGTTTCGGAGTGAGTACGATTCGACTAGCTTTTTGTGGATTTCTTACCATGTTATCTTATACTTTTGGTGCTGATTGTGGTAACTTTTAACATCAGGAATCACCGGCAAAAATGTATGATAACATATGAATGTTTGGCGATTCCAAATAAGGGATGAAAATTAAATTACCTAATTAAACCTTATACAATTTATATTACAAACGACATATTAGGTGTTCGCATTTATTATGAGCCAATCACAATCACGGCTTAAGCCACTTTGACAACATTTTTGTAGCTCGGTAACCTGCAGGCCTAGAACTAGTCGGACGGTGGAGGCAGTCATTTATTTTTGTAGAGCATATATAAGCCAGCTCCACATTTTACTGTTGCGCTGTAACAAACTGATAACTGGGGTGGCTCTTTGCTCCTTGATAGCTACGCAAACTATTATAGGGAGTCGTGAACCAGACTAGCTTTTTTCGACATTTGAAGCTTACGTCATAAACCTGAGTTATCAATATTGCATGTTTTAAATAAAATCTATCAATTTGATCAATGTAACAAAATAAACCCTTTTCTCCATCGGCTTAGGCTATTATCTCATACAGTGTTGCAACTGTAACTTAGCTTCTTATTTCTTCTTTAATTGTCCCAATATCAATGTAGAATCTTACTTTTTGATTCTTTACGTAACTATGATATAAATACAATGTATATTTAATTTTTTAATTACTATTTGGTAATGATTCTCTTACAGAATCAGATAATATTCATATATATCTTAAAATGTGTTCATAAGTTACTGTATATTAAAGATGAAAAAAAAGATTTTCTAAAGCGCGTTAGATAATAAGTAAGTAATTAGTAAATATTCGTTGACTGTCCACCACCGGTTGCATATTCAAGTGAATTTTTGATTTTAGATTGTAATCGAAATATTGTTAAGCTTTTCTTATGATATTAAAAAAAAACCTTATGGTAAGGACCATTATCAACGTGTTGTGTGCATTTGTCGCCCAGTCCTATTGTATACATAAATTGTGTTTTTAATAATATAAAAAGGCCTATGTTTAAACGAGATCCAGATCAGCGGACACATTCCGTTATTAAACTCTACGGATATTCAGATTGATTATAATCTATATACGCCTTTCCAATAAACAGTTTCGCAGTCCTGTACGAGTTACTTCCCGCGACCGAAAATCAATCCAAAACGAGGCTCTGCAGGATAGCTGAACAATCGGGCTAATGGCTTAAGCACATAATAGCTAACCTTATCCGCTATATTGCAGGTCTGCGTTCGTCGCCGGCGGTAAAAAAAATAAGTTGCTGGTCTGTTATTCTAGCCAGACTTTTTTATGTTAACTATTTGTTAGATATTTAGATTTTTAATGATTTAAGAACATGTACCATTCTTGTTGATAGTAGGCAGTATGAAACGCAATTTGGACAAACATAAGCATTAATTTTACCAATTATGTACAATAATTTCTTCTTAATATCTTTTCTGCTGAAAATATATTTTACTGGTGTAAATGTTGCAAATTGCTAAGGCTAGTAATGCACTATTATCCTGAAATCGTGATATGTCAACATCTGGTTACATGATCTGAAGACAAAAAAATACAATCTGGATTTGTTGATACTTACACATACAGAATTGTCCTATAAAAATTAAGGCGTTTATGGTCAACGAATAAATAATTTGAATATTTAAAATGTTACGTATACTTCGCACGCAAATATGATTGATTCTGTCTTGAAATAAAACAGGATCGGTAATCTGATTGTTTGTTGTAGAAGTATCATTCGTAGAATAAAATCCAAGGATTTAGATGCCGGCTTCCAAAAAGATGGGAATATTTATATCACAATATGGTTGCATATCCAATTTAGATTTCTTAGGTTTGACAGATTGAAATTTTGGCATAAAAGCCC
Source organism: Corbicula japonica (assembly GCA_038501625.1). NCBI lineage: Eukaryota > Metazoa > Mollusca > Bivalvia > Venerida > Cyrenidae > Corbicula > Corbicula japonica. Next base: position 6,703,666 of record JAZAYU010000015.1, read on the forward strand.
AAACTCTTAATTAAACATATATAAAATTTTTGACAAGATTTGTTTCTTATTGACGGCTTTTGTTTTTAAAACGTGTCGTAATGTTGATTAAGAATCCATTTAAGTGCTAAATCAAATACATTTGCTGGCACATCCAATAGTTAAAGGACTCCGAAATACTTAAGAATTGGGAGGTGTAGATACATTGCAAATAGAAATTACACGATCTCTATTGGTCTATGATATCTGCCCCTTTAAGTAATTGACAGATGACCCCGTGTGCGAGACAGTTTGACATTTTTATGGCATGCCGCCTTCAAAATCAATCGCCGCCGACATTATCACAACATGATGTCAGTAGTTGAATAGACACGCTAATCCGGAAACGAGACTCAATTAAGCCGTGAAGAGAACACTGCGACTGTCTGTTAGTTCAAGTCGTTTAGTGTTTAATGCGAGGAATAATGAATTGACACTTTTAGTCAAAAACCTGATTGTTTTATAAATTATTTTCAAAATATCATGACACTGATGTATTATTACTAATTCAAAGAGAAAATATATTTTCCAAAAAGAATTTTATTATAAAAAAGAAAGTTGTAGGTACATATTCCCTATTACGTTATTACAGCGAGCAATCATATTTCCTGTACTGCAGTCACGTGACTGGACAGGGGAGGTAACCAAATAAATTCATCGAATTATTGGAAAGGCGTATACACTGTTCGCTTTTAAATACATTAATTATTTCTGAACACAAAGCGAAGAGCGCAAATCCACATCAGGCGACGCGGGTGTGCAGACTCAGGATCTTCACTGGTCTCACACACAATTAAATCCATTTATATAGAGTAAATGGTTGAAACAAAATTTATGGCAGTTTCTTTCACAATTCAAAGCGAAAATATGTCAGAATAATTTAATTTATTAATGAACATAACATCATTATTTCTAGCGAAATTTTGAAATACTATCATGCGCGAAAGTATGTTTATCATGTAAAAATATACATACATGTAACCAAAATAATACAGTATGTTGTTTTGATACATAAATTCTGAATTATTTGGTCTATTAGCATGAAGTACCTAAAGCATGGAATATAATTATGAAAAAAACCACCCCAAATACATTTATATGCCCAATCGCACCCATCGAAAATAAATTTCGGGAGAGCACACCACAAACCACTTTAGAAAAACTTTGTATCATCATCTTCTTCTTCTTCTTCTTCTTCTTCACCATCATCATAGAACCTTTTCATGATGGCGGCGTGTGAGAACACAGGAAGGTAAATACTTCATTTCTATACATTTAGATCTCCGTCGATAGTATAATTATTAGATAGCACCCTTGTTGTTGTAAGACGGGCTTAAAATTTTCTTTTATTGAGTGTAAAGCGTTAGTCTGAACATTGCCTCGTTACGATGACCCGAAAAAAAGTTGAGAATTGAAGCAAGGTCGAGCTCGTTTTTCTTTTCAATGATTTCATTGCTTTTCCCTCTAAAATCGTGTTCTAAATTTTTCAGATTTTTTTTAAAGAGTATTTTCCCCCAAACCCAGCATATACTACTTAGATTACTCAAAATTTGTGTATTAAATGCTAGAACTTTACGTTTGAAAAAGTGTCTATAAAAAGAAGTGGTTACCTTTCCGCGTTATCACACGCCTTTTGGAATAGGTACTCAGATTTTCGACATACACTGTTACCAAACTGAGCATGATATTTGTTTCAAATGACTTTTTGTAAGTACGTGTTAATTGTGTGTATAAGTTAACATATTTAGATTCTAAGACTTTAAGATTTTATATGCTTGACGAGGTTCGATAGCGTGTTCTGACATTCAGCAACTGATCGCTGCAACTTGAAAATTAATAGGGGCCAAAAAGCAAACCACTTCATTTTTAGCTTGACTATTTGAAGAATATGTCGAGCTATTGTACTCACTTGGGCGTCGGCGTCCCGCTTTGGTTAAAGTTTGCGTGCAACCTACTGATATCTTAAAAACTACTATAGCTACAGCTATAGCTACAGCTTTAAAACTTGGCACACTTGTTCATCATCATGTCCCGAGTATGTATGCCAAGAACCATAACTCTAACTTTCATTTTGATCAAATTATGGCCCTTTTTCGACTTAGAATTTCAGGTTAAAGTTTGCGTGCAAGCTAATGTACAGACACATAACTTCCATACTACTTATACTACAGCTTTGAAACTTGGCACACTTGTTCATCATCATGTCCCGAGTGTGTATGCCAAGAACCATAACTCTAACTTTCATTTTGATCAAATTATGGCCCTTTTTTGACTTAGAATTTCAGGTTAAAGTTTGCGTGCAAGCTACTGTACAAACACATAACTTCAATACTACTTATACTACAGCTTTGAAACTTGGCACACTTGTTCATCATCATGTCCCGAGTGTGTATGCCAAGAACCATAACTCTAAATTTCATTTTCATCAAATTATGGCCCTTTTTTCGACTTAGAATTTCAGGTTAAAGTTTGCGTGCAAGCTACTGTACAAACACATAACTTCAATACTACTTATACTACAACTTTGAAACTTGGCACACTTGTTCATCATCATCTCCCAAGTGTGTATGCCAAGAACCAAAACTCTAACTTTCATTTTATTAAAATTAAAGCCCTTTTTCGACTTAGAATTTCAGGTTAAAGTTTGCGTGCAAGCTAGTGTACAAACCCGTAACTTCCATACTACTTATACTACAGCTTTGAAACTTTCAGCACTTGTTCATTATCATATCCCGAGTGGGTATGCCAAGAAGCATAACTCTAACTTCCATTTTGTTCAAATTATGGCCCTTTTTCAACTTAGAATTTCAGGTTAAAGTTTGCGTGCAAGCTAGTTACTTTCATACTTCTTGTACTATAGCTTTGAAACCTTCAACACTTGTTTACCATCATGACCCTGACTATGTATGCCAAGAACCATAACTCTTTCTTTAATTTTTAATCAAATTATGGCCCTTTTTCAACTTAGAATTTCAGGTTAAAGTTTGAGTGCAAGCTAGTTACTTTCATACTTCTTGTACTATAGCTTTGAAACTTGTTCACTATCATGACCCTGACTATGTATGCCAAGAACCATAACTCATTCTTTGATTTATATCAAATTATTGCCCTTTTTAGTCTTAGAAATTAAGGTTAAAGTTTGCGTGCAAGGGGTGAAACCTCATATCTTTCATTCTATTAAAACGACAACTTTAAAACTTTGTATACCTTCATTTTATCATACATCAGGTTGATTTTCAAAGGCCCATAACTCATCCTTGCTTTTTATCCCCCGCCGATGAAATCGGGAGGGGGATATTGTTTTGGCGTTGTCCGTCCGTCACGGTGTCACGTCGTCACGGTGTCCGTCCGAATTTCGTTTCCGGGCTATTTCTCTGCAACCACTGGATGGATTTCAACGAAACTCTGTGGGAAGTATCAGTACCAAGAGGAGATGCGCATATCGTCGTCTTGTTCCAGTCAGACGATTTAACACAGAGTTATGGCCCTTTGATAACTTATGCATTATGTATATAGGGCAGTATTCGTTTCCAGGCTATTTCTCTGCAACCACTGGATGGATTTCAACGAAACTCTGTGGGAAGTATCAGTACTGAGAGGAGATGCGCATATCATCGTCTTGTTCTGGTCAGACCATTTAACACAGAGTTATGGCCCTTTGATAACTTATGCATTATGTATATTGGGCAGTATTCGTTTCTGCGCTATTTCTCTGCAACTACTGAATGGATTTCAACGAAACTCTGTAGGAAGTATCAGTACCAAGAGGAGATGCGCATATCATCGTCTTGTTCTGGTCAGACCATTTAACACAGAGTTATGGCCCTTTGATAACCTATGCATTATGCATATAGGGCAGTATTCGTTTCCACGTTATTTCTCTGCAACTACTGAATGGATTTCAATGAAACTTGCTGCAAACTATCTATACCAAGAGGAGATGCGCATATCGTTGTCTTGTTTCGGTCAGACCATTTAACACAGAGTTATGGCCCTTTGATAACTTATGCATTATGTATATAGGGCAGTATTCGTTTCCGAGCTATTTCTCTGCAACCACTGGATGGATTTCAACGAATCTTTCTGAGAACCATCAATACCAAGAGTAGATGCGCATATCGTTGTCTTGTTCCAGTCAGACCATTTAACACAGAGTTATTGCCGTTTGATAACTTATGCATTATGCATATAGAGCAGTGTTCGTTTCCGCGCTATTTCTCTGCAACTACTGAATGGATTTCAATGAAACTTGCTGAAAACCATCTATACAAAGAGGAGTTGCTCATATCTTTGTCTTGTTTCGGTCAGACCATTTAACACAGAGTGATTGCCCTTCATTTACTTATGCATTATGCATATAGAGCAGTATTTGTTCCGCGCTATTTCTCTGTAAGTAGCGGATGGGTTTCAATGAAACTTGCTGAAAACCATCTATACCAAGAGGAGATGCGCATATCATTGTCTTGTTTCGGTCAGATCATTTAACACAGAGTTATTGCCCTTTGATTACTTATGCATTATGCATATAGAGCAGTATTCGTTTCTGCGCTATTTCTCTGTAACTAGCTGATGGGTTTCAATGAATCTTTCTGAGAACCATTAATACCAAGAGGAGATGCGCAAATTGTCGTTTTGTTCCAGTCAGACTGTTGAACACAGAGTTATGGCCCTTTGATAACTTATGCATTATGCATATATAGCAGTATTCATTTCCATGCTATTGCTCTGCAACTACTGAATAGATTTCAATGAAACTTTCTGGAAAACATCAATTCCAAGAAGAGATGCGCATGTCATGGTCTTGTTCCAGTCAGACTGTTTAACACAGAGTTATTGCCCTTTGATAACTTATGCATTATGCATATATAGCAGTATTTATTTCCGCGCTATTTCTCTGCAACTTTCGATGGATTTCAATGAAACTTTCTTGAAACCATCTTTACCAAGAGGAAATGTGCATATCATCCTGTTGTTCCTGTCAGACTATTTAACACAGTTATAACCCTTTGATAACTTATGCATTATGCATATTATAGAACAGTATTCTTTTCCTCTATTTCTCTGCAACTACTGGATGGATTTCAATTAATCTTTCTGAGAACCATCAATACCAAGAAGAGATGTGTATATTGTTGTCTTGTTCCAGTCAGACTGTTTAACACAGAGTTATTGCCCTTTGATGACTTATGCATAATAGAGCAGTATTTGTTTCCGCTCTATTTCTTTTCAACTTCTCGATGGATTGAAATGAAACTTTCTGGGAAACATCAATACTGAGACGAGATGCCCATTTTGTCATCTTGTTCCGGTCAGACTGTTTAACACAGAGTTATTGCCCTTTGATAACTTATACCTTATGCAAATAGAGCAGAATTTGTTTCCACGCTATTTCTCTGCAACTACTGGATGGATTTTAATGAAACTTTCTGGGAACCATCAATACCAAGAGGAGACGCACATATTGTCATCTTGATTCAGTCAGTTCCTTTAACACAGAGTTATAGCCCTTTGATAAGTTATGCATTTTGCTTGTAGAGCAGTATTTGTTTCCTTGCTATTTCTCAGCAGGAATCTATGGAAACCATCAATACCAAGACAAGATGCCCATATTGTTGTCCTGTTCTTGTCTGACTGTTTAACACAGAGTTATGGCCCTTTGATAAGTTATGCACTATGCATATAGAGTAGTATTCGTTTATATGCTACTTCTATGCAACTTCTGCATAGATTTCTTTTAAATACAGCACTATATTTTTACTACTGCATTCTTCATTTCAACAACTTGAAGACTTTTTGTCTCATTTTTATATTCTGGTGAGCTGCCCAACCCTTTTCACCATCTGAAGTTTTTTTTTTCACCTTTTTTGCCATCCATAATAAATATCTAAATAAAGCCCTATGACTTCAGCTGTTGTGTTAGTAATAACCAGTACTCGGTGGGGGATATAAATTCAACGATTTTGCTTGTTTTATTTAATTTTTGCCCTTTTTCGCTTAGAAATTAGTATTAAGACTTAGAAATTATGGTTAAAGTTTCAATGTTAGTGTTTTTCATAGGTAATGCTATAGAAAAGGTTTAAAACAGATGTACTTAACATACTTTGGTTGAAAGTGTTGAGTGGTTATACTATACTGTACTGTACTGTACTGTACTGTACTGTACTGTACTGTACTGTACTGTACTGTACTGTACTGTACTATACTATACTATACTATACTATACTATACTATACTATACTATACTATACTATACTATACTATACTATACTATACTATACTATACTATACTATACTATACTATACTATACTATACTATACTATACTATACTATACTATACTATACTATACTATACTATACTATACTATACTATACTATACTATACTATACTATACTATACTATACTATACTATACTATACTATACTATACTATACTATACTATACTATACTATACTATACTATACTATACTATACTATACTATACTATACTATACTATACTATACTATACTATACTATACTATACTATACTATACTATACTATACTATACTATACTATACTATACTATACTATACTATACTATACTATACTATACTATACTATACTATACTATACTATACTATACTATACTATACTATACTATACTATACTATACTATACTATACTATACTATACTATACTATACTATACTATACTATACTATACTATACTATACTATACTATACTATACTATACTATACTATACTATACTATACTATACTATACTATACTATACCACACCACACCACACCACACCACACCACACCACACCACACCACACCACACCACACCACACCACCACCCACACCACACCACACCACCACCCACCAGCACCACCACCACCTCCACCACCACCACCCACCCCACACCCACCCACCCCACCCACCCACCCACCACCACCCCACACCACACCACACCACCACCCATCCCACACCCACCCCCACCACCCACACCCACCCACCCACCCCACACCCACCTCCCACCACCACCTTCCACCTCCACCACCCACCCCACCCCCACCCACCACCACCCCCACACCCACCCACCACCACCCACCACACCGCACCTCACCCCCCCACCCCCTCCCCCACACCACACCACAACCCACCACCACCACCCCCCACCCACACCCACCCCCCACCACCCCCCCCATCCACCCCCACCCCATCCACCCACCCACCACCACCCCACACCCACCCACCCCACACCCACCCACCCACCACCACCCCTACCACTACCCGCCACCCACCACACCACACCACACTACCACCACCCCCCACCACATACCACCCACACCACCACCAACAATAACACCAACAACACAACCAACAATAACACAAATAACAACAACTACACCACCAACAACACCGTCAACAACACCACCAACAACAACATCGACACCAACAATAGCATCAACAACCACCACCAACAGCAACAACACTGACAACAACACCACCACCACCAACAACAACAACACAACCAACAAAAACCCTAATAACAACAACACCAACAACAACACCACCAACAACACCGTCAACAACACCACCAACAACAATACCATACCTTACTATACTACACCACACTATAGGTGGGCAGGGGTGTATGGACTGTAATTTATTGATTTCCTAACTTGTATTAAGAAACTTTTGTTCATGTGTGTGTGTTGGGTGTCATAAACTCCTGAATCACTCCCCAGTTTAAATGAAGCCCAGTTTAAATGTGCTTAAATATGTCTGACTTCGAATAGTCGAGCGTGCTGTCGTTTCCGACTGGCTCTTGTTAATGCCTGTAGTCGAATTAGTACAGTGACAAAAAGAACAAGTAATCAATTAACGTTTAACGCGCGAATAATAATCGTCGTCGCATTATAGCTGCGACGTCATAAATAACGTTTGGCATCTTTTAATAACGTTACGGCAGCGAAAGGGTTAATGAAATAATTATATGTATTTGCTAGACATATATAATATTGTTACATATGAGAGCTGCTTAATGTGAAATTGATGTTCTACGGAACATTTTTTTGTGTTTTTGTTTTACGAGGGAACCATGATTATGTTGACATGATTGTTGAAAAACAGCTCAAGCACTCAATGAGTTGGAAAATCCTGCTCCCAAAAATGTTGTCATTACCGTTGAATTTACCACAAATATATAACTGGCGTATTTTGTGTCAGTTTGGCACTCTTGTTTAGATTTTATTTATTAGGTTATTTCTGACAAAGAACAGTGTAGAGCTTGATCTGATGGCACAGATGTTTTGGCTGATATAGATCTATTTGGTAGTCCATGTGATAAAAGACATATCTAGCCAGTAAAGGGTTCTAGGAATGAGGTTGTGCTAAGCAATTTAAAGGTTAAGTATAATTGAAGACTTTGGTCATGAACCAATATTTCAAAAGTTAACATGATTGGAATTTATATTTTAAGCATGTCTAAAAATCTGTTAAGGCTTGGTTTTATCTTGAAGCCATGTTCTTTAATATCAAAATGTGCATTTGTTATGCTAATAGTAATGAAAATATCAATAATCTTGATAGGCTTTATGGAACAAATGGATTTTACAATTCATGACTCACTTCTCAGAGCACTGACAATATTTTGTATTTTTCAAGGCATTACATGGTGGTTTTGGTCTGAACAATACGGTGCTGGTGTTAACAGGATCATCCAGTCAGAAAATCAAGAGGTTCGACAGGCATAAAGTGTTTGGTCTGGGGAAGTAAGTGTTAGTTAACAATCGAGAACTGACCCAGTTTTACTTTTCATTATATAACCCTGTGTATGGAATTTTGGACCTTACAGAAACAAGTAATTGTCAGATTTGTAATTTCTACAGTTTCAACAATATCTGCATTAACCCTTAATAACTCCATAGACACACCTTTATAGCATGGGCAAACAGTTTAGATCCAGATCAGCCGTGCTGTCTTATCAGGATCTAACTGTTCGCTTTATGATTTGTTAGATTATTTCTGACTTAAATGCGACCATGCATATCCTGATCAGGCGGCACAGAGAGTTGTACATGCGTAAAAACACGTATTTATGGAGGAAAGGGTTTAAGTGCTGAATTATCAATAAATAATACTGACATTTTATTTTCTTTTTAACTTTAAACTACTAAGGTATCATTTGATTTCAAGGTGATGAAATTACCTGCAAAAGTCATTTCTGACATTTTCATTTAGGCAAAATATGTGAAACTGTGGTATTAAACTTGTGAGACTGCCAGTAACAATACCAACACTGTTGCTTATAAGACATAACACATACATTACAAGTACTGTTTTATTATACTGCATGGATTTTCCATACATTTGACATCCACATAGATTTTTTTCTTTGAAGCTTTCAAATATTCCAGTGCAAATGTCACTCAACACTACACTTCAAATTGAACAAATATATTTAGATAAATAAAATGGTTGATGATTAACATTTGGAAAGTGTATGATAGATAAATAGTACTAGTCTGCTTTGAATTGGTTGATATTCAGTGTAAAAATTTTCAAATGAGTAATGTTGTTTTTATTTACATTGATTGTAAAACAAGTTTTTTTAAACATTTTTTTTCTATATAAACAGTTTTTGTGACATGTGCAAATACATGTAGTGTAGATTCAGATCAGAATTCATGCATTTTGATCAGGATCTACACTGTTCCCTTCTTGGTATGAACAATAAGTAAACAGTGTAGATCTTGATTGGATGGCATACCATCTGATCTGGATCTGCAATGTTATCCTTAGTTCAATCCATTTAGGCCAAACTTAAGACCAGTTCGAAATCCAAAGCATCTGATTGGCTTTAAGTTTTATGGTCCTTGACAATCTGAAACTTTACCCCTTGATCAGGATTTTCTACATTTCTTTGTTTCAGATACAAGAAAATTAATTGGTGGAAGGCATTTGGGAAGTGTTTGATAGATGAAGGTTATTTGGAGGAGATTGCCTGTGGTCAGGGACTGTTTGGCTCCACCATACAACTGTCCAGGAAAGCTCACTCCTGGATAGACAATGGTAATTCTTTACTGGCAATCATTACTCCATTCCTCTGTAGGATATAACATAGATCCCATGTGAGACCAGTGTAGATTGATTTAAGCTTGCACATCCATACTGTCTGATCAGGAACTAAGCAAATAGAATCTGATGCAAATCAAACTGAACAGATGGTCAGACTGCTTGGATGTGCATTCTGGTCATGAATCACCACTGGATATACATGATATATAAACCACATCCAGTTAACTTAACATTCACAGACGGTTTCTTTTCAGGAATTTAAATATTTGCATAGGCGACAGTAAACTTCAATCAGACTACATAAAATAGAAACAGGTCTTCGCTTGTTTCATGTGCAAGACTAATGCTATGTGTATCAGGGATTCTAAAGTGTCAAAATCTAATTTGACATTAGTGCAAAAGTTGACTATTTCATTTCATTTCTGGCCAGTCATAAGTTAGCTTTCTTTCCACCTTTATTCTGACTTGCAAATGGCGTGGTTTTGATACTTCAAGGGGGAAAGCCAGGCAAAAAGCAAAAACCAATGGTAAGGAGGGGAGTGTTTCAACTTTCAAAATGAAATGGCAAGTAATGGCATGATCCTGGCGTATCTTCAGCAATATATCTCAGTGCTATTGTGACCTGAACAGTTAATACCGGTAGTCTTTTGCAAGTGGAATAAGTTGTTTTGATTTCAAAAAAAAGGAAACAGGAAATTCTTATTTTGCAAAGTCATTAAAAGATCCATCAGCAATGAAGAAAACACTATATTTTATAAGTTGTATTTTTAAAGTAAGTATATTAAACCATTTCCTGACAGAGACAAAAAAACCCAAATATTTTGCAAGATTCTATTTTATACCTATGAATGATTTTAGCATAATACAGCCTGTATCTGCAAGATTACTATAACGAGGCAAATCAGTAAATCCATATCCCACAGTGTGGTTTTCTGATTATGTATATAATTGTTGTTTTTTTATATGATATATCTAGCTGTGTTGTACTACGTAACATTATGTATTCTGTTAGTAATTTTGATTTAGTCTTTGGCACATACCCAACTTCAAAATAGGAAATTTCCGATGATATTCTACAGCCATTGGTATTGTTATGTGATTATGAATTTACCTGCAGTACTATTTTTATGACGACTTTTATGTTAACACAATGACAGTATGCAGTCTGTAGGTTAGTAATATTTCTTGATGTGTATGTAAACCACATCATTGATTAGACACACAACTTGAAAAATATAAACCAACAGACAGCATACACTTATAATATTCCATTTATATTCATTCTACCAATTTTCATAACTGATGTTTTTCACAGATTTTGTGATTTTATTTGGACATGTTTGCAGAAAAACCATGTCTTGCCACTTAAAATTTTAGAATCCCTGATAATGTAATGAAACTAAAGGATTGTTTGTTGGAGCTATAGTCAGCTCATTCTCACTGTAATAGTCAAGGTCATTTATCAATCTGTCATATATCGACAAGAAATGAGATGATTCGACAGTATTGACAATATATGCTACTTTACAGGTGGTCAGTCAGGAACAAAGGCTTTAGAGTTTATACCGAATCAAGATCTTGCTGCAGAGGAGAAACCAACACTGGCTGTCTCGTTCAGGTACAATAACACAAACAACCCAGTTAATATTCTATCATTTTATTCCATACGGGTTTATTTAGCGTATATTTCGGACAAGTGCCTGTTTCTTGATTAAAAAACCCAGCACAATTTAGCCGGTTATATTATCTCTTAAGAATATAACAACTGCCTAATTTATTCCTGAGCAAAAATGTAATTTGTGGCTTTGCACAAAATTTCTTCTGTGCAAAATGCTTTGTAGTGTAGCATTCTAAGAGTAGTCCATAATTATTTTCTCTGAATGCAGGATTTTCACTGGAACAGATGTCATTTGTTATTTTGAATGCAAACCCCATTTCCTGTTTTCTGTAAGATCACTTCTATTTTAAAAGATAATAAAGCTGCTCTAAATATTCTTGTTAAAATCTGACATAATATTTATATTTACTGAAAGAAAAGTTAAATGAGAACTTTTATGTAAACATTAAATGTGAGGTGTTAGGTTTTAATTTCACTCTGAGTTTACTATTTGCATAGCAGGTTGTCTCAATAGGGTATCACAGGTAGACTCATAGGGATCCTGTTGTCAAGCTATGGCGCCTCCCATAATCACCAACTTGCAACTTCCAGTTGCTTATAAATTTCAAAGTATTTGTCCACTTATCATGTTGGCTTAAAACACTGACGTGATTGAAAACAGTGCATGGGGAACATACATGATAAATATAGACAGATAATATGATTGACATTTTATTCGCATTAAATAAGGAATTCATGGAAAAATCTTCATTTAACACAAGCAAGGATGTATTTCTAAACCCTCTTCGCAGGCTTAACATTGAAAAGGTAAAATTAATTACTTTCAAAATATTGACCAATAAAAATAGGGAAAATAAAAAGAAGAAATGGAGTGTAGTGTAAAGACTGTAACTGGATTGGAATTGGATTGGTTAAAGCTCTTAAGTGGATTGGGGGTGGAGAGGAGCAGAATCAGCAAAATTGTCAGTTTCGTGATTTACAGTACTTTATCCCAAAGATGTCCAGTGTACATCCATTTCACCGTGTATATCAGTGCATTATGATCAGGATCTACAATTTTTGCTTCTTAGCCATAAATACATACCTGCCATATCCCCCGGCGGGCGAAAAATCCCCCGGAATTTAGAGCCATTCCCTGGTCCCCCGGCAGGAGACGAAAATCCCCCGGAATTAACAAAAGTTAAGAAAAACGGTATAAAAATGCATTTTTGTCGCTCTCATCAGACATTTGTCTAAACGCCGAATACACCGATACGTATCTCGGACTCCTAACGGTTGTGTCAAAACGTTCCGAATTCGTCTAATTAGTGTCACCGAGAGGATTATCGATTATTTAGTGAGAATTGACACTTAACAGGATTGTTAATTGGATATTGATTGTTTGCATAGGTGTGAATGAAATCACAAGGTATACCGTCTGTTTTATGTACAATTAGTGGACTTCTTTAAGGATTGAAGGTTTTTTATGATGTCCAAAATATGTGTGTATCCGGATAATGGGACACTTTTGGATACAAATTATTCGTCTTTTGACCAACAATTAACGTTTTGGCACGTTTGCAAATATTTTTTTTAATTACAAAGTAGGAAGAAATGACCAGTCAAGCTGATTCTTGCATCCTTGGAATAAAAATATAATAGCCAAGCTGCAACATTTGATATATTCAGGGACGGATCCAGATGGACTTCAGTAGTGTTGCTTGAACACAATTTTTGGGCAGCTATATTTAATTTTCATGGGGATTTTGAACAGAAAATAGAAATTATAATGTAAATACACAAAGACTTTCCTAAACAAACCCCCTTAGCATACTTAGAATGATCCAGACTGACTCCTGGTCTGGTTTGACTGCAGATTCTCAAAAAACATGTTACAAAAAAAAACATAGTTAAAAATTAATATTGTTTAAATAAATGAGGATAAATATATTTAATATTGCATCTTAGTTTAATTTCTAGTAAATTCCGCTTGATTAGCCGCGTTAAAAAATCCCCTGGAATTATATCGGAATCCCCTGAAATTTTGAACCAAATCCCCTGGAATGCTTTCCAGAAATATGGCAGGTATGTAAATAACCAAATAAATCTAAAAGCAAACTGTGTAGATCCTGATCAGATATGCATGAAGGTGCACACTGATCTGGATCTACACTGGTCTGACATGGGATGTAATCAGTTTCCATGCAATAAAGGTAAACATGCATTACTCTTTCAGGCCAAATATTCCTGCAGTGCAAGCCAAGACCTCTTACACACCAGAGCTGAAAAAGACACTGTCAAGTCCTGTAAGTAAACCTGGCTTGATGACAGTGACAGCTGCTGTAGAGAAAGCCAAATATACTCCACAGAAACCTGTAGTGGATGAAAAGACTGCAAGACTTGAGGTAAACATTGCTTGGTTCTCGTTCAAACAGTTGTTGTTCCTATCCTACTGCATTGCACCTCGTTAGCACTTCTTCTGTAATCCCAAGGCTTTTCAGGGAATAAAAACCATCGAAGATGGCAACAAAATAATGATTGACCAGCAACGATCACATCAAATTTAAAAAAACAAAACACAAAAAACATGCCTTGCTTACCAGTATCAGTATCCCTTTGTATTGTTACTTACCAAATAAGGAAGTATGTGATGGTTTTTTTTCAGTAGGGAAAGATTTGCACAATTTTCGATATTGTAAAACTACTATTTGAAATTGTATTGAACATGAACATATTACAAATCCTTATCAAAGCTTGATGTGATTCATCTCACCATATCTCAACATTTACTTTTCAGTCTGATTTGTATACGAGGTTGATCCGGCAGAGGAATGAGCTGGCTCAGCAGACAGGATACACCCCTCACTCGATAGCCAGCAACAAAGTACTGCTCGACATGGCTAAGATCAGGTATCTAGGAAATCAGTTGTTGAAGAGATACTTTTATTTTTATCATTATGTTTTAAGTATTCGTAAACGTAGGTGACACAAATTGCAGGTTTTTATCCCCCGCCGCATAGCGGCTGGGGGATATAGGAATGGTCTCCGTCAAGTCCGTCCCTCTGTCCGTCCGTCCTTCCGTGCGCGGACATTTCGTGTCCGGTCCATAACTTTTCAACCCCTTGAAGGAATTTCATGAAACTTTAGGCAAATGTTCTCCCCATTAAGACGACGTGCAGAACCCATGTTCCAACATGGCCGACTCAATGTCAAGGTCGCTAGGTCAGGTTAAAGCAAAAATGTTGTTAACGCAATAGAGGTCACATTTTTTGTCCGATTGTCATCAAATTTGGTATGAATATTGATATTGATGATCTCTACTCAAATTATTAAAACCATGTTCTTGAATTGCCCAGCCAGGGGCCCCACCCTAGGGATTTTAAA